>OZ023260.1:3367898-3858115 GCA_964007305.1 Netelia melanura
TGGTTCAGTCGTCAATGAAGTTGAGTTGCCACATTATTCATCCTAATGTAATAATCATCATTGTGCTGTCGAGATCCAAAGCTGTTGCAGTCAACGTCGTATTTATAGCGGGCATGATTTGGACTCGGGTGTGTATTATTATCCACTCCCATGGAATGAAAACCTTTGCGATTATTTCATAGTAACCTGGAACCAACATTAAAAAACGGATAAATTATATTCATGATTGAAAACATTCAAAAAACTAAATAGATTGAATTTGCGGGATATATTTGAGTTTAACAGCTTCTAACCTGTTCTGATCACTAATGATTTCCACGATCCAATTAATTGCGATTGGGAGCAATTGTATTAATAATTTAAATGATTTGATATCATCTATAAGTCTGGCATTTTCAAGAAGTTTGGCTTCATCATTGTGACCCGTTTGACGTAATGCTTGTATACATTTGTCGTATGCGTATGGTCCTCGTGTCTTTATCGTTAGTACGATATCTTGCGCTGTGGATTTACAGTGTATCCTCCTCTGAAAACAATCATAAAATGTAACAAAGAAAATTTTAAAATAAAGAAGAATATTATTTATACTTACTCTCCAAATCGGCAAATTTACATCATCGTCATTGAAGACCTTGAGTTTAATTAAAACTGGTAACACCGCACACATTTGTATTTTCAAAATAATATATTGGCAAAGAAAATCGATTCTATCGCGATCGCGTATATCCATTGTTAATGCTCTCAATCAATGTTCTTCCGATGCTTCTCTGTTCCATTCTTCCAATACAATAAAATTATTTGTACGCGAGATGTGAGATCATCAAATAATGTGGTAATATTGTTGCTCTCTCTCTCTTTCTAAGGTTTTGTGAAAGAGAAGGATAGCCAATTTTTAGGCCGTCGTCATCGAACGCCACCCCAAAGCGTTCGAGTGCACTTTGAATAAACACTTGGCGAAGTGTTAACCGATATCCTAGATATCACAGCTCGCTCGTTGCGGCGAACGCTCTGCTCTGACGGTGACGTCACCGCGGTGCGTTGTAACATATAGGACATCACCCCAAAGAGTTCGAGCGCACGTTGAATAAATAACGCAATTAAGAAATATTGGGTAACTCGTAGCATTCATACTGCTCTGCTTGTTCCGTCACAGCGACACGTTCTAACACGTCGAACATTAAAAGATATGGGCTACTCATATGCAGCTCCACCGGAACTATAGATGAGAAAAATTATGTTAATTAAAACTCGTCGTGAGAATTATCTCGATGAGACCCCGTCATCGGTATGTAGCCATAAACCCACCCCCTACCTTCTCTGAAAAAAATTTGCTGTTCGGTGGTATCAAAGAATATTTATGCGATGAAATATATCGCGTAACACATAGCGTTAAAACATTATTTATCGGACATTCGGCTGTTGACTAAACAATATGGCCGCTGTTGTTGATATCCGATATTGGCCATCGGTGTGAAAGAATATTTATCCGACACTTTTTAAATAAACAGTACGGCTAAGCAAGATCGGATAACTCACACCTCATATCTCATATCAAGAATATTTATTGGACACATTTAAATAAACAATTTAAATAAGCAATTCGGCTAAGAAATGACACTTTTTAAATAAACAGTACGGCTAAGCAAGATCGGATAACTCACACCTCATATCTCATATCAAGAATATTTATTAGACACATTTAAATAAACAATTTAAATAAACAATCGGCTAAGAAATATGGAGTAACGCGCGGTTGAACCCCCCCCCCCCCTCGCCGCCATGGTGCCGTGAAGTATTCGAGCTGCCCCCCCCCCCCCCCCCCCTCGCTGTGGAAGTCGGTGTGTATGTGTGGGTGTGTACGTGTGACGTGTACGTGTGCACTAACACGCGTTGATCCAGAACCGGTGTTACGATTTGAGAATCCTTTATCTTTATACCTATCTCTAAATGATTTCAAGCCTCGCATGGCGTACCGCACAACTTGGCGCATCGCACCCATCGCGCTACGAATCCACTATTTCTATACCAAACTCCAACAATTTCGAGGCATCGCACAATTCGTCACCTGCCTCGAGCCAGGTGACCTCACCTTAACGCACCGTACCTCTGAACCCAGAAGAGCCACGCGCGAACTCGGGACAGCCCTATGATAGGTGTCACGGTTTGAGAATCCGTTATCGTTATACCTATCCCTAAACGTTTTCAAGCCTCGCCTGGCGTGCCGCACAACTTAGCGCAACGCACCAATCACGTTACGAATTCCCTATTTCTGTGCCAAACTCCAACGATTCCGAGGCACCGCACAATTCGTCACCTGCCTCGAGCCAGGTGACCTTCGCCTACACGTGCCACCAAAAGCCAAAAGAGCCTCGCGCGATCCCGGGAAAAGCCCTCTGATTGGCTCGCTGCCGCGCGTACACCGTGCCGCGGACGACACCTCTTGCTATCTTCGTTAACGATCTTACTCACCCTAAGCACCCTTCCACTAGGTGACTCATCACACTACCCCTAAGTAGCCATCAACAATTAGTATAAAAGGGCGACCTTTTGCACCCAGTAGTCAGTTACAATTTCAACGGGGACCAGCAACGCAACCACTTGCGCAACAGAATCTGCGGAGCATTCTCGCTCGTCGTCCCGTTGAGTACAACAGTTGTAAACTCATCGAGTCCAAGCTTGTATATTGTATAATTATCTTAGAGTCAAACGTGCTCGTGGAGAAATAAAAGTCTGATAACCGAACTCGTGTCGACCATTATCCTTCCACTCCTCATCGAGACAACAAGATTCATCGTCGCATCACATCGAGCTCCATCAGACCACCAGCAGCACAAGACCAGCGAAAGAGTGAGTCGAAACCTTCTCATACAACCTTTCGTATAAGTCAAGATTGACCATCGGACTAGTCGAAAACGACGGTGCCGTCCTAGTCGAAAACCCCTCCGACGAATTGTAGTAAAGAAAAGGCGAGATTTCCGTCCCTGAAGGAAAGGGCTTAATTGCCTTGCCTCGAAAAGAGAAATCGAACCGTGTTACGCATTCCCATACTCGATAGAGTTCAGCGGATCGTAACACCGGCCTTGTTTATCTACTCGCGTATCGCCATACCTGTGTTGTTTCAACCACAGGGGAATAATGTCAATTTGCGAAACTTCAGAATTTCAACTAAGTGACGGCGCATTTCCGATACATCCTGCGAATACATGCGATTTACAGGATCATCTTCTAATGCGATCGCCGTCGCGAAAGCAATTGCGTAAACGCCGCAACTGAAAGAATCAGGTTGCTTAGTCACAGGTTGAAAAATTATATTTTCACTGCCAACATAGGGGTAGCGTTTCGCTATATACCTCTTTTCGTCCGAGGCCAACAGCTCGTATTCCGAGCGGAGAAGACTATCATAGATGAGTAGCTTCGTTCCATCATAATGAACGCAGAACCAGTGGCTTGAGATATTGCCGCCAATTATCTGCAAATCGGATTTGCCAATAATATTCGGCTCGATAAACTTATAATACGCGGTATAACAAGCCGGATTGCAATGAAATTCGCTATTTTCTTGCAAGACACTTCAAAACAAATCTATGCAAGTGTCCGTCAATAAACCATCTGGCTTCAAAATTAATGACACCACTTCATCTATAGAAATGTCTTTTGATAATTGAGAGATCAACCTCCGATTTTCTTCGGAAAATTCGGGTTGGTCATCGCTCTCGATTACTACCCAATTATCAGCGCGGTTGCGGGTATCACTTTGTACACCGGACGAGGTATCCGTTAAGCTATCCGTAAGACGGCTTAATCCGTTCGGACGCAGCATGCTTTTTTCGCAGTGCCGCTTCCTGAGCCGCTACGATGTAATCAGGATTGCGGATCGGCATATTTCTGTTACGCCGACTATCGATGATTTCTGGGAGTACACAATTCATATAGAATTTACATAAAGATGATTTCATCTTTAACTCCCAGAATTCGTCGTCTCTGTAAACTGTTACAATTTTTAAATCTGTGGAATTCCACAGCGCAAAGATGCAATATTCCCGCATGGTTATGTGCAATTGTCCTTGCACCTGATAATAATAAGCATGAGTCCTTCTCAGGGCATGCTTATTTTTATTATCAAATATGTTTCTCAGAGACGGTATCTCTTCGATGGCGTTTTCTAAATCGCCATTTTGCGCCGAAAAAGGACATTTTATTTCGACGATCCCATCATCATCGATCAAACCATCTGGAGATGCTCCTAGGTATGGAATTTCTTGGTCGATGAAAAGACCACAGGCAACAATCTTTTTACCTATTTTCACTTCAATTGCCTGTCGAGCTACAGATTCATTTGCAAGACCATATTGCACGGCTGCTGAATCCAGTATTTTCGGATACCGAATACTCGCGACCATATTGTCGCACGAGGTTGTAGGCAACATGCGGCAAATTGGTCCGAATTTCGAAGCCGTTATCATAATGGTTCGCAATTTCTGCCATAACTCGCAATTGTATTGACAGATTGTTTGTTTTTCAATTTGTTTCCAATTACGCTGATTTGATTGTAATTGGGACATATGGTCTTTAACTAAAATATCAAAAATGTCTTTATCGACATCTGGCTTTTGAGCCGATGGACCGTAATCTTTATCGGTTCCCTTAAAATGGCGCAACCGACGACGGCATTCTCGCTTCTTATATACACGGTCGCGTATATTCTTGCATTTCCTGAAGCGTTCCATTCTCAAAACAGCTTTAGGAATCGCGCAGCGTTTGTGAGTATATACTTTCGACAACACCGATTGCGTGTTGTGTTGTACGAAAACTCCGTAACACCTCATTTGGTACGAGTTTCTCATACAATGATTCACTCTTTTGCCTGAATTCAATTTGTTTACAATTGAATTGCAGGCCTCTGCCACGTTATTTGTGACATTTTTTAATAAGCTTTTAGCGTGGCAGCTTAAATGCCGTACCGCTTCGTAAACGGCGACGTGCATACCAACTGCATGCAAAATTGGTACGATATTATTTTCCCCCTCTTTCTGTTCACAATTGAAAGGGAGGACGCGGCACCCAGCATGGTCACCGAAAATATGACCAGGCAGAGCCAGTATATCTCTACAGAGTTGCTTTATTTTCTCTGCCTCTGGAATGACCTCTGCGTTGCGGAGGTCTCTTGCGTGCTCGACCAATTTTCGAAGTTTTAAACCACTTGACGAGACGCACTGACGAATTTTCGTCACGTTAATTTTTTCCTTAAGGGAAGTATTCTGAAGCTTCATTTTAGAGGCAAGCCTCAATTTTCGGCACATATTCCGAAACAAATGATTATTACATTCGATTTTATCGACGGTGATGCCGTATTTTCTATACGGATTTGCATCCCGTATAGCCTGGTACACGCTACTATCGCCATCTGCAATCAGAGTTCTATACATTAGGCCATTCGACGCCACACTACTCGAAAAACCTTCGAGAATAATGTCGGTTTCCATAGCCGTCGAACTCTGATTTTGCCCCCAGTTTTTATAACAAACATGGAAGGGTGGCTCTTTATCCCGTATTTGTGCTCGCTCACACGTCGCACAATATTTATTGCGTACAGCAATAAATAGGGCCAATTTGCTTTCGCGGCCGAAAATCATAGCTGTGCCGGATAAAGCGTCATGCTTACCACCGGTATACGAGCGCTTTGCCCAACAGCCATCCGCAATTACATCGATGTACGGAATTCCATCGATAACATGGCCTTTTTCGATCGCAATCGATTTTTCTATCGATGCGGCTCGTTCCCGTTCTGCTTCGACAACTTCATGGAAGTTGCCGTACAATTTGTCACGGTATCTGCGATAAGTATTTGCAGTCATGGATGGAACAGCCATTGCCGCAAGTTGTTCCTCCATTGTGCTGTAACCGGTACCTGACGTGATGGTACCGCATACAGCACTTTCATTGACGCTCATATCGTCATCGTGACTGGGGTCGGTCCAAATGCTAAATGTGTAATTACACATTTGACATTTGAAGAACAGTTGCGTTCGCAACCCGCGGTCGAACGACTTAAATAATTTAAGATCGCTAAAAGGACATTGCAGGGCGGCATTATGATTATCAAATTTCTCGTGTAATTGGTTCCACAAGAAACTAATATCAACAACCCGTCGACCAACGACGGTGGTCTCCACAATGCGATCCTTGTCCGTAGGAGAGTTCTCAATAATGAGAGATTCTATATTTTGCCGTTTTATCGGAAAACTCGATGAATCTTGTTCGCAACGATCGTCATTTTTTCTTTTACCGGCGTGCGAATTGTTGTCCTGGTCTTTATCGGAACAACTAATTATCTCTTCGTTGAAGAGAATCGAGTTCGCGTCAACTAGACTACTCGATATAGAGAGATAGCTCCCGGATCTTCGGGTGCATTGGCAACCCGATCTTCTAATTGATTTTCAATCAATTCTTGTGGGAAATTCAAATTTTCCCCAATCGCGCACAACGTTTGTGCGGTATGTGTAGACTTATCTACACTTACCTCCTGCGCGGAGTCTCCTGCTGCAATCTGTGTCGCAGCGACATCAAGGTCATTATGCTTGTGAATCGGAACAGACGCGTCCTTGCGACTGAACTCCGATAATTTGGGCGTTTGGCGCCTGAAAAAAAAACACCAGTGAATAACGCATTTTTAAAGCGGCCTTGTTTATTTATGATACATGTTTATTTAAGAAATAATTTGTTAACCCGGATGGAATCGTATGAAAATTTATTCACAACTTGTTTTCAAAAAATTAGTTAACACGTGTTTAAGGATTTTGCTGAAAAAAATTTTACTTCGGAAATATTCCCGTACGAATTTTTCACAATTTGCTGGATTTACTTGAATCATCGCATACATTATATTTATTAATTCCAGTTCTACTGATCCGATCGACGTTTTTCTTTTACAGTTTTACTCTGTATTTCGTCAACTTTGAAAGAGGACTAACTAAATTTTTATTGGAAATAAATAAAAAATAATAACAATGTGAATGTTTGAATAGTTGTAACATGCCCGCCCACCACCTTAAATCGATTTACAAAAATACTATTTTGTTCTTTATTGTCTTATCTACAGAACCAAGTTTGCAAAAAAGTGAGGTCTCTGTTAGATTGGTAGATATTAAATATTTTCGAGTGCAAGTCATGCAGCGCACGCGGAGTGTGCATCGTGTGACACGTTGAAGCCTGTCAAAACTTGCAATCGAACAGACCAAAATATTAATCAGTCGGTTTTTGGGAAACAATTATTCGAATGGACAACTTAGTCTCTCCCTAATATTGCATCAAAATATGTAACGAATGAAGAATATGTTGAGGAAGAACAAACATTAGATGCACCATTCAAAAGGGCTATAACCGTGAAAGGGACATTCATTGCGTTATACCTCTGCCAAAAAAAGTGCGAGTAAAGCGCTTTTCGTTGCAAGACGATAATCTTTCTTTTGTAATTACAATTATGAAATGATATGAACAATTTGTGATAAATCAATGAAAATATCGCGCATTTATTTCTATACATTTTAATTTACTTTAGATCATTCATAAAAATTCTTTATTTTTCCAGAGTATTTATTATATGCTTTTATTTTTAAGTTCCTTCTAGAGTTAACATTTGAACATTTTCTTTTGTACTCGAAATCACTTTTTTGAATTATTTGTATTATTTTCATTCTCTAAACCAAATTAACAAACGTTTTTAAACTACAATGCCATGTGGTATATATTAAAAAATTGAAAAATGGATGCGGGCGTCTGATATCTCTGACGTATGTGGAGCGAGGTGCGTGCCTTACGCGTGAAAATATTTAATATCTACCAATGTAACAAAGACCTCACTTTTTTCCAAATTTCATTTTATAGATAAGACAATAAAGGTACAAAATGGTATTTTTTAAAATCGATTTAAGGTGGTGGACGGGCATGTTACAACTATTTAAACAATCAAATTATTATTATCTTGTATTTATTGCCAATTAAAATTTAGTTCAAAATACCCTTTGAAAGTTTACGAAATACAGAGTAAAATTATAAAGGAAAAACGTCGATCCGATCAGTAGAACTGGAGATAATAAATATCATGTATGCGATGATTCCAGTAAATCCAGCAAATTGTCAAAAATTCATACGTGAATATTACCGAATTCAAATTTTTTTCAGAAAAATCCTTAAATACATGTCAACTGATTTTATGAATATAAGTTGTGAACAAATTTTCATGGGATTTTAAAATGTGAAGTTTTTTTCACGAAATCTGTACGGTTTGTAAAATAATCACTCCTATACATCAGTACTAATATATTAATGCATACCGTAATGACAATACATATATTTTAATTATTTCATGAACGACGATCGACAATTTTTATTTGAAGATACCACAGTACAGTATTATGAATGAATTTACACATTCATGTATAATGTAATACATTAATGATATATTGTGGTATCTTCAAATAGAAATCACTAGGCAACGTTCATAACATAATTAAGGGGGGATTGTCTTTTTTTTTCGCAAAATTTACCGCTTTTTGGGAATTTTTTTGTGAAGAAATTTACAACGGAAAACTTGTGAAACTTGGCATATAGTTTTATTGATCTGTTTACTACATACAAAAAAAATGTTTAACAATTTCATCAAAAAATCCGCCTCCCACCCCCCTCGACCGCGCGATGGTCCTTTTTTGATGGTGTGCACGATTACAGCCTTCACGTTCATCCTGCAACAAAAACCCAAAAGCATTTTACTTTAGACACGTATAGCTATCGTTCGATGAAGGAAAAAAAATAAAAAAAGAAAATTGACGATTTGGTGACGTTTTGAACTTGAGTATCGATTTTCCGAAAAAAATTGATCGTTTTTTTGTTATAAATAAAAAACTATTAAACGTATTGCTTTTTTGCTTCATCAAACGATAAAAGGATGTCAGCTGAGCTTTCTGTCCAAATTTGAAGGCAATCGGTTGAATAGTTTTTGAGAAATCGTGCACACCAGTTGTGAGCTTTTTCACACCAGTTTGCACACCAGTTGTGAGCTTTTTCACAACTGGTGTGCACGATTTCTCAAAAACTATTCAACCGATTGCCTTCAAATTTGGACAGAATGCTCAGCTGACATCCTTTTATCGTTTGATGAAGCAAAAAAGCAATACGTTTAATAGTTTTTATTTATAACAAAAAATCGATCAATTTTTTTCGAAAAATCGATAGTCAAGTTCAAAACGTCACCAAATCGTCAATTTTTATTTTTTTATTTTTTTTCCTTCATCGAACGATAGCTATATGTGTCTAAAGTAAAATGCTTTTGGGTTTTTGTTGCAGGATGAACGTAAAGGCTGTAATCGTGCACACCATCAAAAAAGGACCATCGCGCGTCGAGGGGGGTGAGAGGCGGATTTTTTTATGAAATTGTTTAAAATTTTTTTTGTATGTAGTAAACAGATCAATAAAACTATATGCCAAGTTTCACAAGTTTTCCGTTGTAACTTTCTTCACAAAAAAATTCCCAAAAAACGGTAAATTTTGCGAAAAAAAAAGACAATCCCCCCTTAAGAAGTGTGTACTTCATTTAAAAAAAAAATAACATTGAATGTAGCTGTCGAGTCTGAACTAATATTATTATATATTCTCAACAGGGACAACTGAGAACGCGAAAATTTCCACTTCGATAAAAAGAGACCTCATTGTTTGCCCATTATCAGACCGATCTTAAAAATTGTCCAAATAAATAACGGTCTTGTAAAACAATTTTTTAAAGAGAATCGATCATGGGAGAAGAAGAAAAATATTCACGAAAAAAATGTATCTTTTTTTATAAGTATAGTTGAGAGCGTCAAAACGATAAATACAATGGCAATGGACGAGAATGAAACATTTTTTAAACAATTGAAGACTTACCGATTAAAATAAATGCGTTTCCGCGTATGGTTTTTGCGTTTATTGTGTCTATTCCCCATACGAATGGTCTTCCATCACTGTCGCGTTCCTTTCACGTCACTATCACGTTCACATCACATCACTTTCACTGTCACTGATATCTCCTGTTTCACTAAACACACAATAATTAAACACGCGGCACAATAAATAAAAGAAAAAACGTTAATTCGTGGCGAAAAAGATTTTACGTCGCGGACCGCCTTACTCTCATGTCAGCCGAGCTGAACAACTGCCCTCGTCCACAGGGTTGCCAGACACTCTGAGCGCACGGTCGCCAGAATCCCCTCGCCAAGTCGCCCAAAGTCGCCGCCCACCACCGAGGCATGGTAGCCAATGAACGAACATCCAATATGAAAGAGCGCAAATTTAAAAATGATGTTACGTTCAATTGCAGGTTAAATCGTACTACAATTGAAATATGATATGGAACGTTGATCTGCGCGAATTTCTTCCGAAGCAGCCTAATTAAATATCTCTAATTTAGTTTTGAGATAAGTCTGAGTTTGAACTCAAAATAATGTTAGGGTATCCGGCAGTAATTAAAACAACAAAACAGAAATATTACGTCGTATCGTATAATATATTCTAATATTTGGTCAAATAAAGCTTGCGATATTATGTCGCTCAGTCTATTTCGTGTTTTTATCTTCATTTCTTTTCTTTAATTGCCTTTATGCATCCTCTTCGGCGAATACTGCCAGCGTGTCAAGTAACTCATCTCTATACTCTTTCTGCGTCGAAATTCCTTGGGCATCTTCCATGGCTGTCAACTTGAGGTCGTACATTTTCGACGTAAACTTCTTGTACATGGTCGGTGACGGTGTGAAAGATTTGCAGCATGTACCGGTCGTGTAGAAGTGCGTACGAATTCTCAAAACCGCGTCGAGCATACTCAAGCTCATTCTGTTTCGAGGCTTGGTCTTCGTAGCATTCATAATTGAAAAAACTCTTTCGACCACGGCATTACTGAACGGCAATGATAATACCTTCAATGCCAAGCGCGCCAATTCTGTGAATGGTAAAGTGCCGCCAACGGTCTCATGAGAATACACATTCGCCCAGAAAGCTGACGAGCTGGCCATGACCTCCTCCGAAAAAATTTCCGTCCAATCGATGAACGGAATTTTCCGAAGTTGACTCTCGACTGTCGAAACGTCCACGGAATTGTCCAGTAAAATCAAAGGCAAATCGGTAAGCTCGAGCTTTCGTGTAGTGGTCAACACTCTTTTTGGTGATAGATTGGTGGATGATTTGAGTAAGGTCATGTTACTAGGAAGACGTTTCAGAAGTTCGGTTAGCAAGACGATTAAATATTGCCTACATCTACGTTTGATCTCGTCCAACTGTTCTGATCGTAGGTTGTACGCAGCCACTGTGCTTTTGAATTCGGTCCCAAGATCAATCATTTCCGCCGGCTGCAAAGCCAAGTCATTTTGTAGTGCTTCCTCGATAGATTCAAACCGTTTCTGCGCGCTATTCATGAATATTGGCTTAAGAATACGACTCGCAACAGACAAAACGAGAGAAGACAGTGTTTCGTACAGTTTCGTAACGTCTTCTTGAGTGCTTTGAAACAAGACGTTCGCCTCATTGACATCATGTAAGATACACTTGAGAAAAACCAGGTACAAGTGATTTGCAGGATCCTTGTACATACCGGCTAACGTTCTCGCAGTATAACATTTTTCTTGTCCGTTGCCGATCATCTCGAAGTGCGTTTTTAATTCTAACCATTGATATATAATACGCTTCACGGCACCTTCCCACGCTAGCCATCGAGTTACCGACAATTGGACGAGATTGAGGAAGATCTTATTATTGTCATTAATGAGATTATATAAATCGGCGTAATGCGCACGTCGTAGTGCACTGTGGGCAAACCAATTCCTGCTTTCTCGTACCAAAAACTCGAGCGAAGATGGTAGAGTCTCAGATGCCTTCGAACTACATAGAAGTAGTAGGGTGCGCACTATGGCGACCCCCACTCCTATCCCCACTCTCATCCCCACTCCTTTCCCCCACTCCTCGGCCGCCGAGTGTTGGTCGGTCGTGGGCGCGGGGGGAAGAGTTGCGGGGGGAGGAGAGGGGGGATAGAGTGTGTCGCCATAGTACGCTTTTTTACCCCCACTCCACGGCCGCTGAGTGTCCTTGGCTCGGCGGGCCTTGGGTGCGGGGCGGGGAGGGGATGGATAGTGTCGGTATAGTGGAGCGCTTGTTCTTTTTTAATTTTTATTTTTTGGCGTTTCATTAGAGTGGAGGGGAGGGAGTGTCGGTATAGTGGAGAGCTTGTTCTTTTTTAATTTTTGGCGTTTTATTAGCGGGGTGGGAATTTGTCGGTATGGTGGATCGCTGTTTTTTTATTTAAATCTTTTTTAAGGAATTAAAAAATTCGATGCAGACACCGAGACTTGAACAGCCGACCCTCGGATTACCAGTCTGAATAGCTAGCTCTACACCAAGACCCGTTATGATATTAAGTTTATGCGGAAGGCTTTTATAGCGACGGGTCTGGAGCGCGTGACCATAGTGTACACGGATTTTAACTTCATTGCTCTTTGTTTTTTATTTTATCAATTTTATATTTTTTATCTTTAGATTTTTATTTCTCTCTCTCTCTCTCTCTCTCATCGTCTTTGACTTTAGAATATTACTTAGCTCGAAAATGTGTGTGTGTGTGTGTGTGTGTGTGTGTGTGTGTGTGTGTGTGTGTGTGTGTGGAGTTAACAGTCTGAATAGCTAGCTCTACACCAAGACCCGTTATGATATTAAGTTTATGTGGAAGGCTTTTATAGCAACCGGTCAAAATCGTTAATATGAGTAAAGAGGATCGCTGTACTCTCTGAAGGAGAAGAGGGGTTGGAGCATGTCGCCATAGTACGCGTTTCTTTAAGTTTTAAACCTGTAATTAAACCTAGCACTTACCAGTTGCCATACTACCCTCCTTTTATAGCGCAGCCGATCACCCATATCCGTGTTTCCGTTCAACACACACACACACACACACACACACGCACACACACACACACCCACACACCCACACCTGTTTTTTCGCGCACTTTCACACCCGGGCTAAAGCGGCGATCGACCCAACGCGCCTGCATCACCGACTACATAGAGCGTTTGCTCATTTTTTAATTTATCACAACAGCTCGCGACGCTTCCTCGACTTGAACTGATTTCTAGAGGCTAATGAGGAGCAGTAGCACGCTGTTGCGCTGCTCCCCAAACCCCTAGGTCAGCACTTTTGCACGTGTGTATGACTCATCGTCGCGAGAGAGAAAACAATTGAGATCGAGACACAGACGGTTGAAATGAATAGCTCGCACGGAGATAGTGCTCGTGAGAATGAAGAAACAATTAATTTTAGTATCCAGAATAAATATTGAATTATCGATCGTCCCCGGCATGAATAACTGCCACACGTAATAAATTATTTGTTAAAAATACGAGATATCACATTTTTGATGTTTCACGCGCGACTGTTGGAAAATAACTAAACTCTAACTAACAACGAAATTATTCAGCAGCTCCCCAGGTCTCTTTCTGAACTATACTAAAGTTTATTACGGTATTCTTTACACAAAGACGATTCAGCATTTTTGCAGAATATACGATATCCTGCATACCGCAACGATGCGTCATATACGTATCATTGCACGGGACGAGCGCTCGCATCGTCATGTACCTATATGACTAATGTCAAAATATTGTCTAGATACGACAGAGCTCGTTCGCGCGTGCCGTATGCTATAACATAATTGGAGTTAATTTAACAACTGTATTTTTTAATTATTAGGATCTTACGCTACTATGCGTAAATATGTTTGTATATATATATATATATATATAAAGATAGAGCGAGCTCATGAAGGCATACGCTCTCAGGTAAGAACGAGAGAGAGAGAGAGAGAGAGAGAGAGAGAGAGAGAGAGAGAGAGAGAGAGCGCGAGGTAACGAAGAGGAGAGACCACTGACAGCATATACGACTCGTGGCGTACCTCGCCCCGTACCGTTCACCACCACCTCACCTATACTGTAGATCAGAAGGCTCGCGCTCTGTCTCTCTCTCTACCTCTTAAATGTGCTATACGTATGAGAGAGAAAGAGCTATAGAGGTCTCTCTATTAAAGCAGAGACCGTGCTACAGGCTGCTTCTTTTTATTTTCTTTATTCACGAATAAACATCGTTTTAACCAAACCGAACAACTGCGTAATCTTTTCGATTATTATGAATAATATATATATGTATATATATATATATATATATATATATATATATGGGCCGCCGCACATCAAACAGGGTAACCACCAGAATTTTTATTTTCACACTTTTGATTCTTTTCAGTACATATCGAAAAATTCTTTGTGGTGAATTGTGAGGTTTTAATTACCCGCTCAAAAGACATCGGTTTTTCAAAAAACATCTCTTTTTGAAAATTAAGACAGAATGCTCTATACATATTTATGGACACCCGGAAGTATTAAAAATAAGCACCTGTACAGATTTATTTAAATAATGAATAAACCCATACACCTATATATGTATGAAGATGGCCTGGTTAGACTAGCCGTCTTTGCTGGTGATCTAACGGCTCGTGAAATCGACACCCCTGCACGTTTTACACAAAACGTTTGTCTCGCTGCTTTGGTCAAAATTGCATACACATCAAATATGAGTATAAGACTGTCTTTTATACTTCTCTTTTGATATTGAGGTTACAGTCTCAACCGAGCAGTGTAACAGCGCGTTATATTTTATTGTGTAATGATGGCAGATCGTGCTCTTCGCAAATGTATCCGCGTTTTTTTACGTTTTGTAAAATTACACAGTGTGCAGATACGTCGTCGCTGTGACGCTCAGTGGTGCTATGAACTAAGACATTTATCGGGCGATAGACTCGTTAACCGCTTGAAATATCTTATATGGTGGACGCCCCTGCGCAATATAGTGATAGCTTATAACAGGGGTATACTGCAGGGCCAGAGGGTGTTAACATGTGTGTATGAAGAGCTACAGAGGCGCGGCCTTCAAGGATCTCAGAGCGTCCGCGCTATTGTAGATGAAATTAGGGGTAAGTACTCTTTTACATGGTTTTAAAAAGAACTATATTCTTCTAATAAAAACGGTGCAATAGGTTATCAACAATTTTTGGACGCGTCGAGCGATGAAGAAGCCTCTCTCATAGAAGCTACACGCATTGTAGAATATCAGGAGGGAACTACCGCCGATGGTGGGTATTGAAAACTTCTATTTATTTAAACTTCCAATTTAAAGCTTATTTTTCTAAAATTTATAATTATTATTGTTTAGAATTAACATACGCTGCTCGAGAAATAGAACAGCTCGCCGATCCGCCGGGCCTATGTCAAATACTAAAAAACAGCAAAATAATTCAAAAGTCCGACACCGGTAGTGGGGATGAGACACCAAACCCTGCCGAAGAAGAAAGAGAACCGATTGCAGGACCTTCAGGCCTGTGTCTAAGAACCGAAGATCGCGACGTTATTAAAGGAAATGACACCGATGGTATCGACGAGGGCGATCCATACGCCGTTACTCCTGATAACGGCAATCAAAACTACAGACGCGAGCAAGAACAAGAAGAACAAGGTACATTAAAGTCATTATATATATTTCTAGACCGTCTAAACTTTAAACCTCTTACACAGTTCTTTTATTACAGATATACAAACGGGTGCAGGGCGAAAGCGTAAGACAGCGGGGACCCAGGTGTTTGGGGATGTGCAACCGCCTGGTAATAGAATCGTTATCATACACGACACAGATCGTTACTTTAGGCGTTTTCAGCTACGCGGTCGTGAGACGACGATGCGTATCCGTCAGCCGCCCCCAGGAGTGGGTGTAACAGCATGGCTCGAGGGGGCATTCCGCGACCTTTTAACGCATCTCACGAGATGTTGTGAGGGTGGTGACTATGCAGGAATCTCGTTCACAGCGAATAGCCTAGCACACGGTCCTGTTTGGCTTTCATTTCGACCGGTTCGCGACTATACATTCGAGGACGTTTGGCAGTTAATAACAAGTGTTGCTCAAAGTACAGCGTCTATGAACATTGATGATTCCTTTAACATGAAAACGTGTATTGTTAAAGGCGTGGAGGGCCGCGGGCGAAAAGGTTTAACACACGAGGGTGTCGCTAAGAAATCTATTTTAACAATTCGAAACACCGACAATCTGTGCTTACCACGCTCGCTTGTAGCAGCGCTAGCATATGCCGAGAGGGGTGAGATACGTACGGGGTCTTTACACAACAGGTGGCAGCTTATAAGACAAATTAATGGGTCAGCCCAAAAAGAAGCAGCGCTTGAGCTTACGAGAAATGCCTGTATTAATATACCACACAATGGTTGTACAACGCGTGAAATTGCTTTGTATCAAAATTATTTGGCTCAAACAGGGATTGCAATCATAGTTTTTGAATTTTTGACATTGGGCCGACGCGAGGCACCTTTATTTGACGGTACGCAGGTGGTTACGGCTATCGCTGGCTCAATCCAACACACATTATATATTCTGTATTACGAGCGATCACACCACTTTCAACCTATTTTGAATCTACGAGGTGCAGTGGGTAGCTTAAACTTCTGTGTAACTTGTAATACCCGTTTTCGTTGTAACCATAGATGCTTAAAAAAGAAATGTCCCCGTTGTCTTCAAACACCGGCATGCGAGACAGTCGGTACAATCAGGTGCGAAAGCTGTAATCGTGATTTCTTTGGCGAGAGGTGTCTAAAAAATCATAGAGTTGTCGCAATCAGCCGTAGACGCCGTGTAAATACTGTTTGCGAGTCTCTTAAACGCTGCCGTAATTGTTTCCGCTCTATCAGACCTTTGGAAAAGAAGAATCATATATGTGGCGTGGGCTTTTGTAAAACATGCAAATCTCGCCAACCTTATAATCATTTGTGTTTCATGATGCCTGTTCGCGCTATTAATACATCAAAAGAGAACATATTTATTTTTTATGATTTTGAAACACAGCAGTGTGCAGCTGTAAAAGGTGATCCTTCCGTGCGTATTCACGAACCAAATCTTTGTGTGGCTCAACGCGTATGCACACGTTGCTGCGACAATGAAGCCATAGACGAGCCGTGCGAGTATTGCGGCGTTCACGAGTTTATATTTCGGACGAACCCTGTGTGTCAGCTTGTAGAGCTAGGCATGAAAACTATTCCGGGTTTCTCACACACATTTTTAATAGCCCATAACGCAGGCGGCTTCGATGCACAGTTCATCCTACGTTATTTAATAGAAGAGAAAAAAACACAGCTACCCTCTTTAATAATGAACGGTACTAAAATTATTACAATGCGCGTTGGAAAACTCGTATTTCTCGATAGTTTGCATTACTTCCACATGCCTCTGAGCTCGTTACCAAAAGCCTTCGGTCTAAGAAATGCTCTTGCTAAAGGATCGTTTCCCCATTTATTTAACAGGCCTGAAAATCAAAATTATATCGGTCCGCTACCTACCATAGACCACTATTCTCCTGACACGATGCGCGTGGAAGAACGCGAGCGTTTTTCTGCATGGTATAATGATCTAAAGAATGCCAATTACGTGTTTGATTTTTCAAAAGAAATTACAAGCTACTGCAAGAATGATGTCACGATATTAAGACAGGCTTGTGTCGTTTTCCGAAAGATGTTCATGGACAGCGGGCGCGTCTGCCCGTTTAGCGAAAATACAACAATAGCGTCGGCCTGTTTTCAAATTTTTCGAAAAAACTTCTTGAAAAGTAACACTATCGGTATTATACCTACAGGCGGTTACAGGTGGGCTCATAATCAGTCAAAAAAAGCGATTTCGTGGCTCGTGTGGATGGAACGCTCTTTAGATCATCATATCATTCACGCAGGACGCTCGCGCGAATTTAAACTGCCCCAAAATTTAATGGTAGACGGTTACTATGAAACAGACGGCGCGACTCATGTATTACAGTTTCATGGCTGTTATTGGCACGGGTGCGCGTCTTGTTTCTCCGTAAATAGGGACTGCAAACAGAGTGACGGTACGACAATGGACGAGCGTCTTGAGCGAACAAACGCCATAGCGCATAGAATCCGCTCAAGCCATTATACGTTAACAGAAATTTGGGAGTGCGAGTATGATCGCATGATAAAAGCAGATATAGAAATGCGTAATTTTGTGCATGATCATGCTCTAGTAAAATTAGATCCTCTCGATCCACGCGATGCGTTTTTCGGTGGTCGTACAGAAAACATGGTCACGTTATACGACGTAAAAGACGGGGAGCAGATACGGTATGTTGACGTCTGCTCATTGTATCCGTATATATGTAAATACGGTAAATACCCTATAGGGCACCCTATAGTGTACGTCGGTGACGAGTGTATGGAGTTAACAGGAGTCGAAAACACGGATCTTTCGCGCATCGAGGGTCTTGTTAAATGCACGGTGCTACCTCCGCGAAATCTTTACCATCCCGTGTTACCGTTGCGTATGCATCATCGTTTATTATTCGGACTGTGTCGTAGCTGTTGCGAAACAATGAGTCAAGACGCGTGCCCCCATGAAGACCCTGCTGAGAGGTCATTCACAGGTACCTGGGTAGTAGATGAAGTTCGGAAAGCCGTCATGTGTGGCTATAAAGTATTAAACGTGAGTGAAATCTGGCATTATGAGATAACGCAGTATAACCGTGATACACAGGGCGGGGGTCTTTTTGTTGAATATATCAACACGTTTCTTAAAATCAAACAAGAGGCCAGCGGCTGGCCCGAGAACTGTGTAGAAGACGAGACAGCTCAAGCCAATTATATAGCTTCTTTCAAGGCCTCCGAAGGAGTTGATCTATGTCGCACAGCTATAGCAAAAAACCCAGGTCTGCGCTCGGTAGCTAAACTGTGTCTTAATTCGTTTTGGGGTAAATTTGGGCAACGTGAAAATTTACCTAAAACCGAAATAGTGTCGACCCGTAAAAAACTTATGGAGCTACTGAACAGCTCTGAGCACGATATCACGGGCATACTACCTGTTAATAATAGCGTATTGTATGTTAATTACACAAAAACCGAAGACGCTGTAGTACCGTCTAATATAGCAAATGCTGTAATTGCTGCATATACAACAGCTCAGGCTCGGCTGAAGCTTTACTCTTATCTCGAACTGTTGGGTGAACGCGCATTGTATTGCGACACCGATTCCGTTATTTACACAACGAAAAACGATCCTAAAGAGTACGAGCCGCCTACGGGTCAGCTTCTCGGTGATCTAACGGATGAGCTAAGCTCGTACGGTACTGGTAGCTATATTAGATCTTTCGTTTCGGGCGGTCCAAAATTTTATTCTTTCATAGTTCATACCCCTGGTGGTGTAGAAAGCGAGGTTTGTAAAGTTAAAGGAATAACTCTTAATTATGCAAACACCTCTCTGATAAATTACAGATCGATACGTTCATTCATAATAGGCGAGAGAGAGGATCCAATTGTGTTAAGATTTGCCTCAATACGACGCACGCCGTTCCACCAGGTTGTTACACGACCCGAAACGAAATCATGTATGCCGTTGAGCGTCAAGCGGAGACGTAATGGTGAATACGGTTCGCTCCCTTATGGCTACAGAGTTTAATATCATAAAATATTGTTGTTATTGTAAAATATTGTTATTATTGTAACACGTTGTTATTATTGTAAAATATTTATGGTGTTATTGCAAAATAAAAATCCGTATACACATGACGTGTGCTTTATATACACTGTTGTAAAGAAAATACATTCATTCGTGCAGATGGATACACGGTGGAAGCATCCCTGGACCTCCATGATCTGTGGCCCCACGGGCTGTGGTAAAACTTATTTTGTAAAAAAGTTTTTGAAATTCATTTCGCAAATGAATAGTGAGCCGTTCGAGAGAATTATTTTCTATTATTCCGAATGGCAACCAGCATACACAGAGTATGGTAAATCGATAGAATTTCATGAAGGTCTGCCTCAGAATGCCGATTACGCGAACGATCCGCGTGCAAAGCTCATAATAATCGACGATTTGATGCGCGAGGCGTCGAACAATAGCGTTGTAGACCTTTTCACCAAAGGTAGTCATCATAAAAACCTGAGTGTTATTTTTATTACTCAAAATTTGTTCCATCAAGGACACGGTCAGCGCGATATTTCATTGAACGCCAATTATATTGTAATTTTCAAAAATCCTCGTGATCGAGCCCAAATTCAGCATCTCGCGCGTCAGGTATATCCGGAAAACCCACGATTTCTACAAGAGGCCTATCATGATGCAACGTCCAAACCGCATGGTTATTTGTTACTCGATTTGAAACAATCAACACCTGATAACTGTAGATACCGTACTTGTATTTTCCCCGACGATGCCCGTCATTTTGTGTACATACCACGGAAAAAGTTAAAAAGCAATACTGACACATGTGAATTACCAGTTCAACGTGTGTAATGGCGACTAAAGCATCGCCGCGTCACGAAAAATGTATATCTATATTGAGCGCCCTTCAGCAATCCAATACAAAGTATCGTGCATCTGATACGCACAAAAAACAAAGAAGTGCTAGTCACGCCGTTTGCCAGTGTGTGATGTACATTCTTAGGGGTAGCCCTGCCCCAAAGAGACGTAGCGCAAAAGGGTTTAAAAGGCGTGATACATCACGACTGTCTACAGTTCATCGGTCGTAATGGCGCGGGGTGGTTCACCGCTCTGCAAAAAGCACGTTGCGATACTGCGTGCTCTTCAACACCTGAATAAGGAGCAACGCGAGGCTGTTTTACGCAAAGCAGATCCTAGTATTATCCGGTGTATTTGTGAGTGTGCACTGAATGTTCTCTGTGGGAATGTACCGCTGAAGATCGACCAGAGAAAAAAATTACGTCGTTACGCACCGGTTCTCCGTCGTTTAGCCTCAAAAAAAGGCTGCTGGAAGAGTAAAAAACGGTTTGTTGTTCAAAACGGTGGGTTTCTACCGCTCCTATTAGCACCAATATTAGGTACTGTTCTATCGACTTTGATTGGCGGCCGTGGATGATGGAGCACGCAAGAAAAATGGTACTCGTGCCTGAGGAGCATCTAACGCGGCTGAGCACACAAAGTCATACGCCGCCGTTTTTTAATACGGGTGCGCCTCAAACACAACCAGTGCGAGGTATTGACGCTACGCTAGCTCGCTTAGACACGGAGATGAATGAAATTTTGCACTCCAACGCATACAAGGACGAGAGGGAAAAATGGGCGGCGTACTTGACTGTATTACAACGTTATCTCCACTTCGTTGATGATGAGAGAGCTCTGCAGTATCGCGAACTTATGCAGAATAAACACTATGTAGAGGCTGATTATGAAAGAAAAAAAGAAGAAGGCGAAACCGTTTACGGTATGAGCGATACCGCTATACTTGAGAGTATACCAGCTAAATTTCATGTTAAAGCGAGACTTCTTCTTCGCCGCCTGCGAGGCGCTCCACGATCCAATTTTTCTTGGGATTCTGACGGTGTCGTGTCGGTCAGCGGTAAACCAATAAAAGATTCAAATATTGTTGATCTCGTGAACGATGCTATGAGGGCTAGAAAAATACCTAACCCTGCTGGGCGCAGTGCCTTTGCCAGAGTTCTACGAGCGGTCAAGACACCTCGGGAATTTATCGGTAATGAGGAGTTGTGGGCGGAGTCTAGAGTTAACACGCCACAGCGTCAATCGCAGGCTGATGATGGTAGTACAAGCAGCGAGGGATCACCCGATACGGACCAGTCAGCGTTTTTCAGCGGTGTTGAGAACAGATCACCAACACGGCGGACACAGGGAGATAAGCAGAGAGGTGGCGGTTATCATAATAAGAAAAGACGTGTAATTTGGGCTAACCTGAAATTATAATCATGAAAATCTTAGAAACCGCGTACTTTAATCCAGCCCATGAAGCATCGTTTTCAGGTGCTACCAAATTGTTACGTTTGGCACGTCAGAAAAAAATTGCCCGTGTGAAGGCAGTACAGTGGCTTGAAGCACAGGATACTTATACAAAACACAGATCTGTGCGACGGCATTATCCGCGTCGTTTTTATAATGTCCGAAATATTGACGACTTCTGGGAGGCTGATCTCGTGGATCTTCGTTCGATTAAAGATTATAATGATGGTTATGTTTATCTCTTGGTCGTTATAGACGTTCTTAGTAAATTTGCATGGGTTCAGCCTTTACGTGACAAGGCTGCTGCATCTGTAGCCAATGCGTTTGATCTCATTTTATCTAAGAAAAATAGTAACGGCCGATCACCCCTATACCTACAGACGGACAGGGGTAAAGAATTTACCGGTGCTGTATTCCAGGCTCTCTTAAAGAAAAAGAACATACAGTTCCGTGTTGCGCGAAACCCTGATATAAAAGCGGCTATTGTCGAGAGATTCAATAGAACACTGAAAGAAAGAATGTGGAGATATTTTACGTATTCTAGAAAAAAACGTTACCTAGACGTTCTGCAGAACATCGTTTCGGCATACAATCACTCCACGCATAGCGGTATAAAAATGGCTCCTGTCACCGTGACACACGCTACAGCAGCTAGGGCCCGTAATAATCTGATACAGCGGTACAAAAGAACCGAGAATTGTTCGCCCAAATACAGCGTGGGTGACATCGTGCGCATCAGTAGCGCGAAGGCTGCCTTCGTAAAAGGTTACGAGCGTGGCTGGAGCAACGAGTTATTTAAGATTGTTCGTGTATCGCACAGTATTTGTCCTGTGATATACATACTGCGTGATCTCCACGGCGAGGATATCGATGGTATATTTTATGAGCCTGAGTTATCGAGAGTACAAACGCGGGAGTCTAAACAGTCGCCAGCAAAATGAAGGAGGAGTTTTACATGGTTTTACCTAGTAATAGTAGTATGAATTATTATCCCGATAATGTGACAACAAGGTATACCACGCATTTACCCCAATGTATCTCTCTTCACGGCAGCTGGGCTGTTTCTCTAGCTGAAATACACATACCGACGACGATTTTGCATGTACCGCCCGATGGTGAACGGAACTTTATGAATGTCATAACGAACACAGTAGTACCCGGTAGCAT
Source organism: Netelia melanura (assembly GCA_964007305.1). Taxonomy (NCBI): domain Eukaryota; kingdom Metazoa; phylum Arthropoda; class Insecta; order Hymenoptera; family Ichneumonidae; genus Netelia; species Netelia melanura. The sequence goes on from OZ023260.1 coordinate 3,390,931, forward strand.
GGCAAGCACCGACTTTAAGGAAGAACGCGTCTGCGTACCGCCTGGTGTGTACCTCAGCATAGACACATTACTCGAGGCTATTAACGAGGCATCGTGTGTTGCGGGTCATCTGAAATTTAAGCATTGTCGCAACGGATATGTGGCTGTCACGCGTATCTGTGAATCGTGTAAGAATGTAGAACACTCATTCTACTTCTCCGATGTGTTGAACAAGATTTTAGGATTCACCGAGTCTAAGGATGTGGTGGTCCAGAGCGAGTACATTGCTCAGAGGCCTGCTAACCTGGCCCATGGGACCCCAAATATGATGTACGTTTATACGGATATCTGCGAGCCCTATATCACAGGAGATGTGCATACACCGCTGCTGCGAGTCGTACCAATTGTTGCCGCTGATAATCGTAATTACGGGTCGGTGAAGATAAGAAGTTTCTCACCACCACGCTATATTCCTCTATTACGTACTAGTTTTCAAACAATAATGATTGATATAAGGGATGAGTTTGGCAAACCGATACCATTCGAGTACGGGACGTTGACAGTGACGTTACAGTTCAAACGTACAGATTAGCCTAAACCAGTCTAAAATGGCTTATTATGACGAATACTTTGATATGCAAACGGGTGGGGGTGGGGGGCGAACCGGTTATGGCGGTATCAGTCATGTGTATATAGGGTCACCGAATCAAAGGGGTCACGGTATAGGGAGTTTCCTCGGAGGCCTCTTCCGACGAATAATACCTCTCTTGAAACAAGGGGCTCGGGCTGTTGGTAAAGAGGCGCTTCGCTCAGGTATGAACATGGCTACGGATATCATGGATTCTGGTATTCACCCGCGAGAAGCATTCAAAACACGTCTGCACGAATCAGGGGAGAATCTGAAGCGTAAGGCTGAAGAAAAAATTAGTACGCTCATGAAGGGTTCGGGGTATAAAGCCGGTAAAATTAATAAACTGATCCATTCTCTTGCCGGGAACGTATCACGACGTACCGGTGTGAAAAAACGGAAGAAGACCGTGAAGTCGCGAAAACGTTCGGGCTCTGTGAAAAACAGACAGAAGAAGAAAAAGAAAACTGTGAAAAGAAGAGCAACAAAACAGACAACTACGAAGCGTTATAAGAAATCACGAACAGTGGCGGATATTTTCGCCTAACACAATCTTGGAAAAAATGGCTTTCTTACACGCACACTCGTGTGAGTGCCTTAAGTCGGAGCTTGAGCTATTTACACTACCACCGACCCAGACAACAATCGAGGGAACGCATACAGTGTGTTACAAGCCGATCTCATCATTGACGGATGATTCACCGATAGAGTTTGTCATACCGGGCCAGGGTGATGAGTACATTGATCTTGCACACACCATGCTCAGCATGCGTGTTAAGATAGAAACCCCTGACAAAGCAGATGCATCGTCTCCTAAAGTAGGCCCTGTCAATAATCTATTACATTCAATGTTCAATCAGATCGATGTATTTTTGAATCAGAAACTGGTATCACCTCCTAACAATGTTTATGCGTATAGGGCATACATTGAAAACCTCTTGAATTACGGACCTGGTGCTAAGACCTCGCATCTCACGAGTGCTTTATGGTATAATGATACGACAGGTAAAATGGATGATACAGAAGATAATAATAATGGGCTTGTAAACAGACGAACCGTATTAGGTAAAAATCGAACGATTGATCTCCTTGGTCATTTACACTGCGATATCTTCAATCAAGAGAGGTTTTTGCTAAACGGCGTTGAGATGCGTTTACGCCTCGTACGGTCTAATAACGCTTTTTGTCTCATGAGTTCTTCGAAAGATTGTACCATCCGTATTACGGAGGCATCGCTACTTATACGACGTGTTAAGGTAGCACCGGGTATGCTTTTGGCCCATGCAAGAGCTTTGTCTAAATGTACAGCGAAATACCCTTTGACGCGGGTCGAGGTTAAAGCGCTATCGCTACATGCGGGGATACACGGTGAGACGCTTGATAATGTCATACTTGGCCAGCTGCCTAAACGTATAATCGTTGGTTTTGTCGATAATAAGGCTTTTAATGGTGACCGTAAAATGAACCCTTTCAATTTTCAGAATTACAATATAAATTATTTTTCTTTGTACGCCGATGGATTGCAAATACCGTCAAAGCCCCTACAGCCAGACTTCACAGATGCTGATATGCATGTTGACGCATACCACACACTATTCTCGGGTACAGGCATACACTTTCTCAATGAGGGTAATTGTATCACACGTACAAGCTACCCTCATGGCTATTGTCTCTTTGCATTTGATCTTACACCCGATCTCTCGGCCAATAGTAGCACTCATTGGAATCTCGTGAGGCATGGTAGTGTGAGAATAGAAGTACGTTTCGCGTCTGCCCTAACATCAACGGTTAACTGTCTTGTGTATGCTGAATATGATAATGTGTTGGAGATCGACTCCTCTAGACAAGTATCTGTGGATTTTAGCGGCTAGGTCGCAAGGCTTATAGAGGGGGGAGTGTCATATATCCATAGAACGTGCAATATTCATCGTTAGTCTGTATTCAAAAGTCGCCGTGTTACGACGATCGAGAAGCACCATGAATATCGTCATTGATATACAGGGTCTGAAGGATAAATATAATCATTTTATACCTAAAGAAGTTGCCGTGGTCTCTATAAAGACATCGTACCTGGCCCACTGGATTGTAGCGCCGCCCTACACTTATAACATTCTACCACCCAGTGTAAAACGTCAAAACACCTGGTTACAAACCAATCATCATGGTATCGAGTGGTCCGAGGGTGAGACGCAGTTACGTGCAGTCGAAGCCTCGTTGAAGAAAATTGCAGCACGGTCTGATCGTCTGTTCACAAGAGGAGTTGATAAAGCGGCCTATTTGACGCAGCTAACGGATTGCTACGTTATAAATCTAGAAGAAGAAGAAGACGACGATTCGTCATTTCGTAATCTTCCTGAGAGCAATACTCGTTGTGTGTATCACGGTTTACTGCGAAAAAATTGCTCGTTCACGTGTGCCCTCAACAATGCTGTGAGAATTAAAAAGTGGCTTTCTCATAACGATCGCTCCAGCTCTTTGTGGGAGTACAGAACCACCACAGCCTGGAACATCAGCTTACTAGCTGTGGAGCGCCGCGACGAGGGAAAAACAACCGATGTTAAACAGCTCTAGTGTCTCTATAATTGCTGTCTATTATGAACACCGAGCAGCTTATGCAGGCCCTACGCGGTATAAAGAGCCGCACTGTAGGGGTATACCCGGCAGACCGCATCCCTAAGGTGTGGGCGAAACCAGCAGCGATTGTCGCCAATACCGATGGCCACAAGCAGCCCGGAGCCCACTGGGTCGCCATGTACGTCGATCGAGATGGACGAGGATGGTACTTCGACAGCTACGGCCTACCACCAATCATCCCACAGCATCTCCAACGTCTCCGGCAGAACAGCAGATTCTTTAGCTACAACGCTATACAGCTTCAGGGTCCTGAATCACAGACTTGTGGACATTATTGTGTTATGTTTCTTCATTTCTTGTCTACAGGCCTTGGTATTAATATGTTTAGGAGTGCATTTTCAACCAATTTAACACGGAACGATAAAATAGTGTATGACTACTACAATGAGTATATGAATAAGTGTAATAAATCTAAACCCATGAATAATGCGTTCAACAAGGGTGCTTGTGTGGGCGGTGGTTACCATTATAATAATCTCAATACATTTAGTGTTAAAACTCTGCCTTGTGTACAAGGTTGCTGTTCTCGCACCCGCTAACTGTACCATAACTGTGGGTTAAAAATAAAGTATATTTTTTTTAATGTGTGTGTTCTTTGTCTCAATATTCTTGAACCTCGCACGACAATAATTATAACCCACATATTTTAGCGACGAGCTGTTTCTCAGAAATCCTTGAAATGGTCATTCGCGCAAAGGCACGTGCCGTCACGAATTCGATCCTCGCGTATCACAGATTTCATAAAATGCTGATGTCTGTAAGCGATACCTGGTGATACGGTAAACTAATTTTACCACCACCACCGCTGCCACCGCCGCCAAGATGGCTTACTGTTTTTGCAAATAAGCAAATATTGCACCAATTAAATTCAGTCTGCGTGTCTCTGTATACAGAGTAGGGGGAATGGGGCTGCTTCATAGGGGGTCTGATGTATCTCCACTCCTTGATAGACAGACATTGTCCTCGAGTCTTCAAAGAAGTAAGCACCGCCAATTGAAAGAACGTTTAGACGTCTTTTTGCGAGATATTACAACAATTAAAGCAAAAATACACGCGATATCAGAGTTTCGTGCTTTAACAATAAAACTGAGGAAACTTAAGTTGGACAATGGATTTCACACGAATCAACCAAGTGGGCCGTTTGGAGACGTTTCTTCCCGTCAAAAGATTGTCCGAGTTGGAGCTCGAAAAAGACTATAATATTACCGGTATCAAAATCGTCCAAACGAAATGGGGCGCGCGAGTTGTTGTGGACGTAAATTGTGAATTTTCGTGTTATCTACCAACGAGATTCGTCAAGGCTTTCGAAGAAGCGGACGAACTATTTCAACAAATGAGCAGCGCCGCTAGTAACAAAAATCTAATTATGCAGTACTACGGCACGAAGTTCAACAAGCTCGAGTTCAAAGCTGCTGAGGAGCGATTATAAACAGGTATGTACTATAAATCATGTGTAAAGTGTCTATGTCACGATACACATATACGAGCCTCTCTCACACTATATATTTATCTCTGTCTTCCATAGCTGAACCATTCAAGAAGAAGACGAAGAAGAAGAAGAAAAGAAAAAAAGATGCTAACAGTTGACAATCTAATATATATTACCTCTTTATTGGATATTTATTGTAAATATATATAACGTATAATTAATAAAAAAAAGGTCACAATATATATCATCCGTCTTCGAGTATTTATTGTATAGTACGTGAAAAGAAAGAAAAAAGAAAATACGTGCTCTGAAACTCCACACACACACACACACACACACACACATTTTCGAGCTAAGTAATATTCTAAAGTCAAAGACGATGAGAGAGAGAGAGAGAGAGAAATAAAAATCTAAAGATAAAAAATATAAAATTGATAAAATAAAAAACAAAGAGCAATGAAGTTAAAATCCGTGTACACTATGGTCACGCGCTCCAGACCCGTCGCTATAAAAGCCTTCCGCATAAACTTAATATCATAACGGGTCTTGGTGTAGAGCTAGCTATTCAGACTGGTAATCCGAGGGTCGGCTGTTCAAGTCTCGGTGTCTGCATCGAATTTTTTAATTCCTTAAAAAAGATTTAAATAAAAAAACAGCGATCCACCATACCGACAAATTCCCACCCCGCTAATAAAACGCCAAAAATTAAAAAAGAACAAGCTCTCCACTATACCGACACTCCCTCCCCTCCACTCTAATGAAACGCCAAAAAATAAAAATTAAAAAAAGAACAAGCGCTCCACTATACCGACACTATCCATCCCCTCCCCACCCCGCACCCAAGGCCCGCCGAGCCAAGGACACTCAGCGGCCGTGGAGTGGGGGTAAAAAAGCGTACTATGGCGACACACTCTATCCCCCCTCTCCTCCCCCCGCAACTCTTCCCCCCGCGCCCACGACCGACCGACACTCGGCGGCCGAGGAGTGGGGGAAAGGAGTGGGGATGAGAGTGGGGATAGGAGTGGGGGTCGCCATAGTGCGCACCCTACTACTCATAGATGTAGGGAATGGCATACACATCGTACGAGCTGAAGGTTTAGTAACGGTACCTGTTCTTTCAGAAGCGTGTATAACGAATGATTCTTGCCACACAGATTGCTCGCTCCATCCGTCCCTATACCAATCAAGTTTTTTATAGGCAGCTTGATCTCTGCCAAGTATCCGGTGAGGCGTTCGTACAATGCGATTGCAGTAGTCTCGATGATATTGATGATGCCCAAGAACTCTGTCACGATGTGGGTCTTGCTTATACTAAAATACCGTATGCAGATCGCCATGTACTTTTGTGTCGACACATCCGTCGATTCATCGATAATGAGCGAATAGAACTGATCGCCGATGTCATTCACAAGATCAATCAAAAGCGCCGGCGAGATGACGTTCGCTATTATTTTGGAGCATTTGGTTCGATGAATTCGCAACGATTCGAGCATGGACTTTTTTCCGAGATCGACAAGTAATTCATTGAGATGGTCGATACTACGCACAGCACTGTGTGTTGCCACGTACACAGCGAGCTTCATATCAATCCTCTTGCCCTCATCCGATGCAACGACGATACGGCATGACTCGAGTGTTCTCTGCGAGACGAGCTTAGAGGCATTATCGCGGTGATTCTTCGTCTTGCTGTGCTTCACGAGATCAAATTTTTGAGCACGTAATGCGGTCTCACAAATTTTGCAATACGCGTCTTGATTAAAGTTCCTTTCTTCTTTATTTGTTTGCAACCATCCTGAAATAAATGGTAGAAACAATGTAAAACCTGAGTCATTGTATCTAGTATTTATTTATTTATTTATTTTATTTACGTTTATATTTTTTTTATTTGTTATTACGTGGCTAAAACTATAAGGCTGTATGTCTTTGCAACATAAAGTATAGCATATTATATAGCATGTGATGCTTTTATTAGTTTAAATCGATAAAATGCCAGTCGTAATATCGACAGTGATAATGTCATCGACATCAAATTTTTTAGTTTCACGTTTATCCCTGCTATTTTTCTTCGGCTCGTTCGCCCACTGATGGTCCATCTTTTATTATTAATCGCCTTAATTTTTTTTATTTCGATTGTATCAACTGCTATATATGGACCCAACATCATTCAGTACCCGCTATACCCGCTTGCCGTTACTATCTTTTTTATCTGTGGGATCTTATGTAGCACCCAATATCGAATATAAATTGATCCAATGAAATAAAAGAAATTTATACATTTACTATGTATCAAGTCCGTTGTTTTTGTGACCATATATATATCTGAGAATATACCTTTAAAGAGCGGCATATCTTCCCAAGATCGATTATATTTTTTTTCATACTTTCCGTATTTTCCCATGTTTGTCGCATCGACTTTTCGATTATACGTTTATACAAACTGTTAAAGGTCAGGGTTGTAAATAAAAATCTCGAACGGCTCACGTAGTGTTGTCCGTTTGGCGGCTTCTTTGTGTTATCGCATATACAAAGAATAAAGATAATTAGAAGAATCGGGACTCACTTGCACGACATACGACACGTGAGTGCCTAGTTAGGATTTCTGCCGTCCGAGGCGACACGTGTACTCGTGTAATAAGCATGCAGAGTATATTCAAACATTTTCTCAACACTTTTCCGATATTTTTTGAAATGGTTGGGGCATATTATTGACCACGCAGTGAAATAATTAAGAAATTGATGGAAAATCGAACGTAAATCGTGAGTCGCCCAATATCGCCAAGCGAAAATACAGGTCGCCCAATTGATCGCCCGGCGACTTACCATCGATTTATTGTCGCCGTTTTGCCGCCAAAGTCGCCCAATTGGCGACAAGTCGCCCAATCTGGCAACCCTGCTCGTCCAACGCCACGCGGTTCTCGATCGCTGCGACGATCTATATATATTGTGACGTTGTACGTCACAGCCTCCCCTGCCGCCGGCTCACCCACGAAGTCGCCGTCCCACACCTGTAACAGGAAAACAAGATAAGTATAAAATTTACGAAATATAGAATATAAAACCGGTGCAAACACTCACCTGCGGCAAGTCAGTCACTGCGACTGACCCCGCCCGACCACCAGTATCACCATCACCGTCAAGTCATCGCCATCCTCGTCAGCACCATCCCCACCAGCATCGTCAGGCCCTGCAACAAGGGAAAAAGATGAAGCGACCGAAAACAAACCAACCAGATCAAGAAAACTACTCACCGGACTGACCCACCAGTCATCGAATCGCTTCGTCGTCGGCGTCGTCGTCGTCGTTTCCACCGTCGTCGTCGTCGTCGTCGCCGTCGTCGCCGTCGCCGTCGTCGCCGTCGTCGTCGTCGCCGTGGTCGCCGTCGTCGTCGTGGCCCTCATCGTCGTCGTCGTCGACATAGTCCAGGACCGGCCCTAACCTGAACAAAGAAGAAGAGGAAATTAATAAGGAGCCAATCATCGAGAAATAACTGAAAATTCACCTACCTGGACCGACCCGACGACCATCGCCATCCTGCCAGACACCTCCGTCGCCGTTCACCACCCCCACAAGGAATATTTTATCAAACGAACCGCACCTCACAACTCGCACTACACTCGAAAAATCAACCTGTCAAAAATTCAGCACCCGTCCGTCCCCGCACCCCGGCCATCCATCGGCCGCGCGGAGACAGAGTGACGAAGGTGGCAGCAGCGTACGGCGATTACCCGACCGCCTTTATTACCCGCAATTATAAATTCCCGTCCACAATTACTCCATACTTACCGACCGACCTACTTACCTCCTTTTCCCCAATAGATCCCGCTCGCGACAGTCCTAAAATCTATCACCCGTTTGACCCTTCTCCCATCGACCCGTATCGCTGCTGCCTCGATGATCGATGCCGGCCGGTAGCCAATCAGCGCGCGAGAAAATTTCGCGAGCTTCCGGCCGGCCATGTGGCCGTCACTTTGTGACGAGCCGGCGACGAGTAGAGAGCGAAGAGATAGAGCGAATTTAGAGAGAGTAAAGAGTGAAAAGCGAGGATAGTGAGTGATTAGCGTGAGAGTGTGAGAGAAGGAAATTATAAAGGATAGTAATAAAGACGATTAGGAAAGCCTCAAGGACAACGATAATAGGAAACGGAAAAGGATAGAACGATACGGAATTTGAGGACCACCAGGCTAACGGAAAAAGGATTCGAGAGGAACGGAAAAGATTGTACGAGGCAGGAGAGAACAAAACGGTGAGTGTTTGCACGGTTACTTCCCCCCGACATAGCACCCGACTCATTTTTGAGAAAGATCGCGACTATTACTTCCCCCCCCCTTTTTTTCTTTCTTTTTGTCTTTTCTCTCTGTCCGCCGGTGTTAAAATTCGGACAATAAAAATTTCTTTTTTTGCTCTCTTTTCCTGGTATAGCCGTGTGGGACGGCCGTTAAAATTAAGGCGTAACGTTTATGAAATTTCTAGTAACGGTCATTCCTTTCCGCCCGACCCCCCTTCAGTCCTCACACAATACCCTACGCGATCGAGGTACACTCGGCCGACCTTCCTCGACACAGTCGAATCCTCACACCCAAAACAACTCCCCCCTTTCCCCACTTACCCCTCTCCCTGCGATAGACCGTAGTACAGTAGTAGTAAGTGCGGAAACATAGTTAAACACGCCAGTGGTAATTACTAAGAGGCCATCGCGTCGGCGAATTCACACCTGAGATCCTTTCCCGTTTGACCCCTCCCCCCATCCCTACGCTAGCCATCCTCGCCTTTCAACGCACATTTCACTTATTATATATTTTTCTTTGTTGTTTTTTTTTTCTTTGTTAATTTTGGTTGTTGAAATTAACTGGCGCCCATAATGAGTTTTTTTCTTTGTAATTAAGGAATAATTATCCCGGAGATCGTCCGCCGCAAAAGTATTGCGAAAATAAAGTTTATTGATGTTATAATTATTCTATTTTGTTTTGAATTCGTTTCCCTAAATTCCCCATACCCCCCCTCCCAGCGGCGTGACAAAAGTGGCGCCCAACGTGGGGCTCGAAAATTAAACCTTCCCCTTCCGAACAATTTACCCCCGAAAAATTATACCCCCTTTTCCTTAAAGCGCAGCGGAAGTTCAGGCAGCCACTGAATTCACAATATGATGTGAATTGCAGTACCCGAAAATTTGACATGTGCATTTTCTTTGAATTTAGATTGTGTTTTTTCTTTTCAGCTGAACTGTGAATTTTGCACCTCGAATTTGTAATTTTTTTTTTTTGAATTGAGAAGTCGAAATAGAAATATAGAATTTTTTTTGGAGATTGTGGATTTCGTTTATTTTGGAGATTCTCCCGTATTAAACGGGGACTCAATAAATTATTTTTTTTTTTCTCTTTTTGAATTGTAAAAAAAAAAAAAAAAAAAAAAAAAAAAGGATAATTAACAATTTCCTTTTATTTTCCACTGCGAGACTTTTGATTTTTTTTTGTCTCTTTTTGTTTTTGAACATTGGAAATTTTTGGTTTTGGAAATTTGAGAGTTTTTATATTTTTTTTTTGGGTCATTTTTGAGCTTGCAGACTTGATTGCATTTTGAAATATAGGAGCCCTTATAATTCTTTTTTTTTTTTTTCCTCTTCTTCTCCGATTTTGAAATCCTGGAAATTTTTTTGTGAGAGTACCGATTTTAGACTTTGAGATGTGAGAATTGATTTCCAACTTTTGAAGTTCTGGGTTTTTTTTTTTATACAGGAGATTTTTGAATTTTGGGAGTATTGTATTTCTTTTTTTTTTCTTTTGGTTATTTCTAAGATTTATTTGGATTTCGATAAGTTGAGAGGAGGCCCGTTATTGAAGTTGAGAGTTTTTTTTTGGGAACTCGAAATTTTGACTGAAGAACTTTGAGTTAGAGGTTCTTATTTTGAGATTTCGGAGATTTTTTTTGTTTTCAGATCTTTGAAATTTTGCTTGATTGAGATATTGAAGTTGTTCTTGAATTTTGATTTTGAGATTTTGGAATTTTGTTTTGATTTCGAGATTTTGGATCTTGTTTTTTTTTTTTTTATTTTTTTTTTGATATCGAGATTTTCAGAATTTTCTTGTATAGCTGACTTTGAGTTTTTTGAGAGTGTGGAGACTTTATATTGGAAATTTTCGAGTTTGAAATTTTGTTCTTTTCTGATGATGATTTTGGAAAGTTGAAACACGAAGAGATTGAAGTGGAAATTGTGGATGTTGTTTTCTTTTATACCAAAGAATATCTTTTTTGTATTGCGAGATTATAGAAATTCTGAAAAGTCTTTTTTTTTGAGAATTGAATATTTCCTTGAGAATTTTGAATTCGAATTTAGAGAATTGTTTTCCAAAATAAGGAATTTTCTGCTTGTTTAACTTTCATTTTTGGTTATTGAACTTAAAACATACGGTAAAGAATAACCCGTTTTCCTTGCAGGAGGACGCCATCGAGAAAGCAAAATTGATCTTTTACTCTCTATCTTGAAAGTGTGTACTGTGTATTTATTTACCCTCCCCTTTGTGCATGCCATATATTATTGTGTAAAATATATCTGAATTGCGCCGAAATTCCGCCCTGCTGCTCCGCCCCCCAATATAAAGTTTTTTTATATAGTAGCGCCCACCACTGGCTGATTATTTTTGTAATTATTACTTTCATTTCTTTTGAGATTGAGATTATTTGCGTCGTCCCACACGTAGGGTTGCGTTGCTCCTCGCTCATAGCAATAGGATACCGAAATAATATTAAGTACCTTTTTCTTTTTGTTGATATCGCATTTGAATATTTCGTATGATATTGTGACTATTTGTGTACACCGAACCCCCAACATGATGGAACGCACCCATAACACCCTCCCCACCACCGCCGTGACGGTCACCACCACGACCGTCACCGCACCAATCGTACATACTACCCAAAGCCCCCCACTATCTCCCCTTACCTTCCAACCCCCCCTCAACCCCCGAGATCCCCTCTCCGAGATCCGGGATCGGATCTACGGCGTTGAGGAAGTCCGCGATCTGATCCGGATGTGCATCGTCGCCCGGATCAGCTCTCGCGGCAACTTAAACAGTATCCGTGATCGATTAATCCGACACGAGACTCGCCGGCTACACCCCTCATCCCCCGTCTTATGGGACCCCGCGGATGAGGAGTCCGGCCTATTCCCCCCCTTCTCCCTTGACATACAAACCGCACACCTTCCGTCCCATCAACCCTCAGCCCCACCCCACTTCCCTCAGAGAGTTCTGCCTGAAGCAGGCAGTTCTCAGTTCACCGCCCCCCCACTTCACTCAATCTCCCGGTCTGAACGACCATCCTACCCCGACCCGGAGCCTCAAAGGCCCCAACCCTCCCCCCGTTCATCCCCCTATCATCATAACCTCCTCGCAGCCGTCGAGGAGGACGAACCCCCACGACCCATTTCCCCTTCTTATCTTCCCCGGCGAGCCACGCCGGCGGTAACCTTTGCCCGATCCCCTCCCTCTCGATTCCCGCCCTACCAACCACCCCCGGCGACAAGCCAAACCCCATACCCCCACGCGGAACCGGTAGAACCGGCATCCGACCACCCCTGGAATCCTTCCTACCCCTATTCTTCCCAATACGCGCCCGTACTACACAGTACGTGGAATGCACCCCCTCCCCCTCCCCCTAGGACCGCATATAGACCTCCCGAGTCCCAGGCCTTCACCCCCTCGGGCTTCCACGAATCTCAGGGATCGCGGGACGCCCGGAGGGGGGAGGACTGGAGGAGAAATGGCCCGAAGTTCTCGGGAAAACGTGGAGAGGACGGCGAGGAATTCCTCCGCCGTCTCCACGAATATTGTCGGTCCCGCGACTACAACGAGACCGACCTCCTCCGTTGCCTGCCCGAAGCCCTCACAGGCGATGCACTCAGGTGGCATCGCCTGGAGGAAGAAAATTGGAATTCGTACGTCGGATTCCTCTCCCACTTCCGCGACCGTTTCGGCGTGGAGTCGAGTCAGGAGAGGATCCGCCATGAAATAAGCCTGAGGACTCAGGGTCCGGACGAACCTTGCGGGGAGTACCTCGACAAGATCCGGACCCTGATCAAGCGCCTCAACCCCCTCCCCCCCCTCGACCAACAAATTGACATCTGCTACGCTAATCTGCACCCGGATTATAGCGAGTATATTCCCCGGGACGGCATCGCGACCTTCAGCGAGCTGCTGTTGGCCTGCCGTCAGCGGGAGGTAATCCGGGAGCGCAGAAAAGCTTACCGACCCCCTCCCACTTCCTTCCCCACCTGCGATCCCTACGTCGCCTACCGGCCAACGGCCAAGCCTGAGGTACGGAGGACGGCGGCAGTGGAAGCAGAGCCAACCCCACCTCCACTTCCCCAATCACTCCCCAAACCCGCACCCCGACCTCGCCAACAAACCCCCAAACCCCCCACCCCCATTCCTAGCTACCGCGACGTAGCCGCGGCAGCACCTCCTTCCCAACCCCGACCAAACAACTACCCCGCACTACCCCGTTCCCTCCCCCAACAACCCAAAACCATCCCTCGGTTAGCTGATGTAGCACCGAAGCACCCTCCCCCAAACTTCCCAGCCAACAACCCCTCCTACCCCCCCGGTCCCTGTTTCAACTGTGGTCAAATAGGCCACAGATATAGAGACTGCTCCCACCCCCTCGGGTATTTTTGCCGGCTGTGCGGGCAACGGGATACGGACACCAGATCCTGCCCCGGTTGCCTGTGGAAGCGGTCGGGAAACTACCCCGGGGGGAGGCAGTAAATTTCCCGCCTCCCCAGTCCAATCTCACCCTAATTCCCCAGTTAAATACCCTCCAACCAGCCCAAGTAACCAAACCCCGAGTCAAACCAACCCCTAACCACGTACCTCGTCCCAAACAACCCATACCTCCCCCAAACTCCCTCCCCTTACGGACGACGAAGCGTCCGACCCCAACTCCCTCAACCCCATACCCAACACCCAAACCGTCCCGTACAATCCGCGAAACCACCCCTCCCCTCCAAATGATCGACGGAGACCAACGCCATTTTCTATGGGTCCTCCTGGGAGAGTATAAATTCCCAGGATTGGTGGACCCAGGCTCCTGTCGATCCTACCTCAGCCCCGGATTGGCCAGCAAACTCGACCTTCCCCTTACCCCCCTCGACGAAGGTGTCAAGGTCGCCAACGGTAACGTCATGAGCGTTGACGGCGCCTTGCACCTTCAATTAGAAATTGGCGGAGAGAATGGCCCAATATTAATGCGTGTGGCGGCAATCAATTGTCCCTGCATACTCGGGCTCGACTTCCTCCGACAATTTGGACTGATATTAAACTATAGAGACGAGACCTGGCAGACGAGACACAGTACACCCCGGACATTCCTCACAACTGACGTCACGATACTAGCGCGAAGCCTACGAGACTGTGCTGGTCTCGTAGTGCCAACGGACCAATCCCGACATAGACTCGACAAGATACTGGACAAATATATCATCCCCAACCCCTCTCCCGAGTTAAGTATGACCCACATAACGGAACACGACATAGACGTAGAAGGACATCCTCCCATTCGACAGAGAGCCCGAGTAATCTCTCCACATCTCCTGAAGATCGCCCAAGAGGAGGTCGACAAGATGTGGAGAGAAGGAGTTATCGAGAGATCCCGAAGTGCCTGGCTCAGCAACCCCGTCATAGTCCCGAAACCGGGTGGTAAACACCGGTTTTGTGTGGACTATCGGGACGTTAACAAAGTAACGAAAAAAGACGCCTACCCCCTCCCGAACATGGATCGGATATTGGCCGGCCTAAGACAGGCCCGGTACATATCCAAACTCGATCTGAGCCAGGCGTATTTCCAAATCCCTGTACATCCCGACAGCCGGCCCATAACTGCCTTCGCAGTTCCTGGGCGCGGCTTATTCCAGTTCAAAAGAATGCCCTTCGGATTGACCAACGCCCCAGCCACCTTCCAACGCCTCATGGACACGCTGATCGACCCCGCATGGGAACCTCACGTATTCGCGTACCTTGACGACGTAATCATTGCCACGGACACAGAAACTGACCACTACGACTACCTGACCAGAGTATTGACAGCCTTCAAGGACGCCGGACTGGACATAAATAGAGAAAAAAGTGAATTCTTTTGCCAGGAAGTTAAATATTTAGGATATGTAATTGGACCGGACGGACTGAAGACGGACCCGGACAAAATCTCTCCCATACTGGAATACCCGCCACCCAAAACCGTCAAGCAATTACGCCGGTTCCTGGGAATGGTCGGGTGGTACGCTCGGTTCATGGGTGATATCTCTAAAGATAAAACACCCCTGACCGAGCTGTTACACAAGGACGCTCCCTGGAACTGGGGACCGACACAAGACTCCGCCTTCCGATCCCTCCGTGAAGCCCTCACCCGAACTCCCGTCCTTGCCCGCCCCGACTTTACCCTCCCTTTCACCATCCATACGGACGCAAGCGACCTCGCGGTGGGCGCCGTCCTCACTCAGGAGGTGAAGGGAGAGGAACACCCTATCCTTTTCGCCAGTCGAGTCCTCACCCGCGCAGAACAGAAGTACACCGTCACGGAGAAGGAGTGCTTGGCGGTGCTGTGGGCCGTGAAGAAGCTGAGGCCGTACATTGAGGGTACGGCCTTCACGGTCATCACGGACCACAGCAGCCTCCAATGGCTCAAGAATTTAAGAGATCCCTCTGGTCGACTGGCGAGGTGGGCATTGGCCATGCAGGCTTACAACATGACCATTGTCCACCGAAAAGGAGCCCTCAACGTTGTACCCGACGCCCTATCCCGAATGCACGAGTCCCAGATAGCCACCCTGTCAGACATTGGAGATGCGGTGGACGGGTGGTATGAGGAAAAATTGGAAAATGTAAGAGAGTTCCCTAGAAAGTACCCAAGTTGGAAAATCGAGGATGGGAAACTCTTTTACCACCGACCTCATACCATCATCGATCCTACCCTGGCTGACCTGGACGCATGGAAACTAGTCCTTCCCTTAAAATCCCGTCCCGATGCCATGAGAGAGGCTCACAACCATCCCCAGTCAGGCCACTTGGGCATTGATAAAACATACCACCGGGTCATCCAGGACTTTTTCTGGCCCGGTGTGTATCAAGACGTCGCGCACTACGTCACCCGGTGCCAGGAGTGCCAACTCCATAAGGTCTCCCAGGGAGCCCCTGGAGGCCTTATGCGAGAACGCACTACCGAAGGCCCCTGGTGCGTAGTCGCGACCGACGTCATGGGTCCCTTCCTTCCCAGTAAAAATCAGAACCGGTACGTTGTCGTGTTCCAGGACCTTTTTACCCGATTCGTAGAGGCGAAAGCCATACGAACAGCCAACGGTCCCAACATCACGTCAGCCCTCGATACCCTCGTCCTTAACCGTTGGGGCTGTCCCCAATACCTGTTAACCGACAACGGCACCGAGTTCATAAATACCCACGTCACCGAATACCTCTCTCAGAATGGCATACACCACACGACCGTCCCTCCCTATCATCCCCAAGCCAACCCGGTGGAGAGAGTGAACAGGACATTAAAGACCATGATCGCGGCGTATGTCGGGCAAGACCACAGGCTCTGGGATCAGCATCTTCCCGAGCTGTGTTTTGCCCTGAACACCGCAGTACAGTCGTCGACTCGCATGACCCCCGCCTTTTTGAATTTTGGTCGAAGCCCCCGACCGACCAAAAGTATCCGCGATAATACTCCTGTTCCTCCCACCATTCAACAAACAGACCCCCAAGTTTGGACCGACAGACTAAAGCGTCTGCCCCTATTACATGATTGGGTCCGTAAGCAGTTAGAACAGGCGCACAAGCGCCAGGCCCGTCACTACAACCAAGGCAGGAAAGATACGCGGTTCAAGGTAGGTGATCTTGTACTTAGACGAAACCGCGTTCTTTCGTCCGGCCCCCAGAATTTTGCAGCCAAACTCGCCCCGCGTTTCACCGGTCCCTATGAAATATTGAGCGTTCCATCTCCCGTAATTTATGAGTTGAAAGACCCCAATTCGCGAAAAAATCCAAGGGTACACGTATCCGACCTAAAGGCCTATCACCCGCAGGCGGATACGGGTATCCTCCCCACCCCTACTACCCCCAAGTAGCACGATTTGATAGACACTAATCCCTTCCAATTACATTTCAGGAGTCAAGGATGAGTCAGAGGAGAGCCGGTCGGTCCACGGGCCACCGGCGGTATGTTTTGCCGACGGGCACCCTCCGCGGAGGGTTCCAGGATTTCGCCGGCACCCCCGCCTTCCAACGGGCGGCACCGGCGGTCAAATACCCCCTCTCCATTTCCATCCCAGAGGGGTATTACGAGGACGACGAGGAGTCGCCCCCCCCTTCTCCCACACCACCACCTTCCCCTACCCCCAACTCCCCAAACAAACCCCCTACCTCCACCATCCCCACGAACACAACTACCTCCTCAACCCTACCCCTACGCCGACCCCACTCGGCCCCCTCCCCCACCCCCACTCACTTACCCATATCAATCCGCCCCCCTTCCCCACGCCCCCGCTCCCCCGGTCCCTTCTTCCCCGACCCTCCAGCCGCGCATTTCTGCGGCTCGTTACGCTACGCGTATTTTTCCGCCACCACACCCCACACCCATATATCCGCCCTCTCCGTCCACATGGAGAGCGGCGGCGCTCCACCATCCTATTCCCCATCCCCCTCCCCCTCACCTCCCCCCACACCAGCCCCGCTCAGCCATTCCCCCCCATCCTCCTCCACCCCCCCGCGCCGCCACAAACCCTCCAAACGGCAGCGGCGCAGTCGTCGAAGGGCCCGAGCTCTGGCTGAAGAAGCCAGAGCCGAGGTCCCAAACCCCACCCCCATCCTCCGACCCCCTCGCCCTCCTCACCACCATCCCCGCGCCCAAACCCCTCATTCCCCTCGCCCAACTCCCTCTACCACCATCCCGAGCCTCAGGGTTCTGCGCCCCACCCCCCCTTCCAACACACTTCCACGCCGCCCAACTCCTTCCCGACTCCCCGAGGCCATTCCCAGCCTCATGTCCCTCCAAATCACCCCCCCTTCCCACACCCCCTCACCGCCCCCAACTCCCCCTACCCCGCCACCAGCCATTCCCGCCTTAATGTCCCTCAAAATCCGCCACCCCGACCTCCCACGCGCGCCCACCCCCAAAAGGTGTTGGCGTTGCGGCCGGTTGGGACATTTGTCCGACAAATGTCCTAACCGGATCGAAAACCGTCCCCATCCCCGCTAAGCACCCCTCCCTTTCACCCCCCCCTTCCGATCCAATAATTCCCCACTCCCGCCTGGCCACAAACCACCCTCCATCCCCCTTAACCCTCCAACCATCACTACCCTTTTCTTTCGTCTCCTTCTCTTTTCTTCTATTCTTACACCCCTCTCTCTTTCCTTTTTGAGCTCCCTTCCAGTTATATTATTTTTCTACATGGCTTCGTCCACCTTTTATTTTTCGTTATTACCCATGGCATCGTCCACGTTTTTGTTTTTTTTTTGGTTATGATTTTCGCATTGTATATGGCATCGACCACGTTTTTTTGTTATTATTATGATTTTCCTTATTCTTGCGTATTACACCTGGCACCGACCACTTTTGTTTATTATTACGTACCCATCTGGCTTCGTCCAAGTTTCTTTTTGTTGCTATTACCTCCTCCTTAACTTCCACCTATCACTCCAACTTTCTCCCCTCTCACCCTCTCTAAACCCCAAACCTCCCAAAACCCCGCTAGGCCCGGCAGGCCAAACCCAACCCTTCTTCCCACAAGTCCCCACACCGTCTCGATAACGCCCGTCGGCAGACATAAAAAGACCGGCCCAAGCGTCACAAGATAGGCTGGCCGGGAGCCAAACCAAAGATGTCAGGTACGCGAGCGAGGAGCCACGTACCCTAGTCAAAACACAGGAGAGAACGCAAGACTGAGCAGTCCACAGTACCAATCTCAATGAGTCGGGAGATACGGGGACGAACTGTGCGGGCACACACTCGTGACCCGAAACTATAAGAATGAAACCGTCCAAAAGTATGCGTGAGCGAGTGGAAGAATGCGAGAGAAAAATTATAGTTACAGATAGTTAGGGGAAGAGATACGCTCGAGTACACCAAAGGGTGTACTCTCGTTTAAGCAGGGGGGTGTTGTGACGTTGTACGTCACAGCCTCCCCTGCCGCCGGCTCACCCACGAAGTCGCCGTCCCACACCTGTAACAGGAAAACAAGATAAGTATAAAATTTACGAAATATAGAATATAAAACCGGTGCAAACACTCACCTGCGGCAAGTCAGTCACTGCGACTGACCCCGCCCGACCACCAGTATCACCATCACCGTCAAGTCATCGCCATCCTCGTCAGCACCATCCCCACCAGCATCGTCAGGCCCTGCAACAAGGGAAAAAGATGAAGCGACCGAAAACAAACCAACCAGATCAAGAAAACTACTCACCGGACTGACCCACCAGTCATCGAATCGCTTCGTCGTCGGCGTCGTCGTCGTCGTTTCCACCGTCGTCGTCGTCGTCGTCGTCGCCGTCGTCGCCGTCGCCGTCGTCGCCGTCGTCGTCGTCGCCGTGGTCGCCGTCGTCGTCGTGGCCCTCATCGTCGTCGTCGTCGACATAGTCCAGGACCGGCCCTAACCTGAACAAAGAAGAAGAGGAAATTAATAAGGAGCCAATCATCGAGAAATAACTGAAAATTCACCTACCTGGACCGACCCGACGACCATCGCCATCCTGCCAGACACCTCCGTCGCCGTTCACCACCCCCACAAGGAATATTTTATCAAACGAACCGCACCTCACAACTCGCACTACACTCGAAAAATCAACCTGTCAAAAATTCAGCACCCGTCCGTCCCCGCACCCCGGCCATCCATCGGCCGCGCGGAGACAGAGTGACGAAGGTGGCAGCAGCGTACGGCGATTACCCGACCGCCTTTATTACCCGCAATTATAAATTCCCGTCCACAATTACTCCATACTTACCGACCGACCTACTTACCTCCTTTTCCCCAATAGATCCCGCTCGCGACAGTCCTAAAATCTATCACCCGTTTGACCCTTCTCCCATCGACCCGTATCGCTGCTGCCTCGATGATCGATGCCGGCCGGTAGCCAATCAGCGCGCGAGAAAATTTCGCGAGCTTCCGGCCGGCCATGTGGCCGTCACTTTGTGACGAGCCGGCGACGAGTAGAGAGTGAAGAGATAGAGCGAATTTAGAGAGAGTAAAGAGTGAAAAGCGAGGATAGTGAGTGATTAGCGTGAGAGTGTGAGAGAAGGAAATTATAAAGGATAGTAATAAAGACGATTAGGAAAGCCTCAAGGACAACGATAATAGGAAACGGAAAAGGATAGAACGATACGGAATTTGAGGACCACCAGGCTAACGGAAAAAGGATTCGAGAGGAACGGAAAAGATTGTACGAGGCAGGAGAGAACAAAACGGTGAGTGTTTGCACGGTTACTTCCCCCCGACATAGCACCCGACTCATTTTTGAGAAAGATCGCGACTATTACTTCCCCCCCCCTTTTTTTCTTTCTTTTTGTCTTTTCTCTCTGTCCGCCGGTGTTAAAATTCGGACAATAAAAATTTCTTTTTTTGCTCTCTTTTCCTGGTATAGCCGTGTGGGACGGCCGTTAAAATTAAGGCGTAACGTTTATGAAATTTCTAGTAACGGTCATTCCTTTCCGCCCGACCCCCCTTCAGTCCTCACACAATACCCTACGCGATCGAGGTACACTCGGCCGACCTTCCTCGACACAGTCGAATCCTCACACCCAAAACAACTCCCCCCTTTCCCCACTTACCCCTCTCCCTGCGATAGACCGTAGTACAGTAGTAGTAAGTGCGGAAACATAGTTAAACACGCCAGTGGTAATTACTAAGAGGCCATCGCGTCGGCGAATTCACACCTGAGATCCTTTCCCGTTTGACCCCTCCCCCCATCCCTACGCTAGCCATCCTCGCCTTTCAACGCACATTTCACTTATTATATATTTTTCTTTGTTGTTTTTTTTTTCTTTGTTAATTTTGGTTGTTGAAATTAACTGGCGCCCATAATGAGTTTTTTTCTTTGTAATTAAGGAATAATTATCCCGGAGATCGTCCGCCGCAAAAGTATTGCGAAAATAAAGTTTATTGATGTTATAATTATTCTATTTTGTTTTGAATTCGTTTCCCTAAATTCCCCATACCCCCCCTCCCAGCGGCGTGACAATATATATACGGATATTGGGTGACAGTAGAGAGCGTCCAATGTTTACATTTTTCAAACTCTTTGTTCCCGACGAGTCACGTCACGCCGTGGATACGTCTCATCGGATAGAACGAAATCGTCAGAGAGAAAAGCCAACAAATATATAATAAAATAAATACATAATTATAATATTATGGGAATAAACAATTTTTTCGCAACATAATAAAATCAAACTATAATATTACGTCAATGAAAAAATATTAACAAACATAAAAATGTAAAATGATAATACTATGCTAGCGAAGAAATCTTTTCAAACAAAATAAAATAAGATAATAATATTACCCGTGCGAAAATATTTCGTAGAAAATAATGACATCAATTTATATTGTTTTCCAGTGACCGGCAATAAAGCGCAAGCTTGACACTTATGTATTTATATAGCTCGAGACACGTAATATGTCTTACGAACATTATTCTGGATTCTCACTCTGGCAAAGTATTAAAAAAAAATACTACAATTCTAAGTTATGAAGATTTTGTCGTTTTTGTACCAAACAAATTATTTGATTTTATTAATAATTGATCTAATTTTAGTCGACATCTAAAGCATAAATCTGATTTTAAACGAATTTGGTCAATGTATACATATATTAATGTATTGAAACGTGAGGGTTCGTTTCATTAATGAGGTTCGGGACTCGAAGAGAGACTGAATTGTATTGAACTCAGGGTGAAAATTAACAATGGAATTTATTCCGCGATGCTGCCGTGAGGTTACAATCTCGTACTTATCGGATTTTAATGAAATACTGAATGGTCCTCTGTTTGTCTTTCTTCTGACGTTGTTGATCGTGACGTCGATCGTCGCGATCTTGTCCTTCTTCTAAGCAGCTCCTCCGCAATCGACAAACTCGCCTGCGCTGTTGCGCTGTTTTTTCATTTGCCTTGCAGTAAAGAAACTGCCTCCGCTGTTGCTGCGCTGTCTCTCCTTTGCCTTATAGTTGATAAACTGTACCTGCTGTCTCTGCGTTGTCTTTTCCTTTGTCTTGCAGTAAAGAAACATCCTCCGCTGTTACTGCGCTGACTCTCCTTTGCATTATAGTTGATAAACTGCCTTTGCTATTGCTGCGCTGTCGTTTCCTTTACCTTGCAGTAAAGAAACTGCCTCCGCTGTTGCTGCGCTGTCTCTCCTTTGCCTTATAGTTAATAAACTGTCCCCGCTGTCTCTGCGCTGTCTTTTCCTTTGCCTTGCAGTAAAGAAACAGCCTCCGCTGTTGCTGCGATGCCCCCTTCGCCGGGGCGGGATGTTCAACGTTTCAGTATACATTCATTAACCAAATTCCTTTAAAATGAGATTTATCCTTTAGATATCGACAAATATCCTTTAGATATCGATAAATGATTAGGACATATCTATTTCATCTCATACATAACAATGACCATTACCGGTGAGGCTGGCAAAACGATTAATATTTATTTTCAATATAGATAACTAAAATATGGAAATTGAAAAATCAAAAAAAATGAATCCCATCGTTATCTCATTATCTACCTAGGCTTAAAAGTTGTGGAATGAATGACAGTTTTTTAGAAAAAAATTTCAAGAAAATCCTGTTTTTTGTAAATCAACAACTTATATTAAAAACTTGAAAATCTTATGGAAATATGGTTTGAAAATTTTATTTCATATTTTCTTATCAAAAGAAAAATTTCAAAAAAAAACCGTCCACTTTGGTTTATTTCTCGAAACGTTATGGACGCATGAAAAAAAAAATTTCATTTTTGAAAGACTGATATCTTAAAATCGGGTCGATAAAAAAACTTGAAAAAATCGCGGAGATCTCTTTTCAACAAATACTAGAACATAAAAAATTTTCCAAAAAATCGGAGATGCAAGAGGTAATAGCTGTCCGATTTGGCGTGGAATGCCCCATATGTATATATAAAATTTACCAATCTACCAATTGACCAAAAGCTGGAACATATAATTGGTAAATTTGAATTAATAGAATATATATATATATATATATATATATATATATATATATATATATATATTTTTTTTTTTTTTCTGGCACCGAAAGTATATGGCTCGGCTGATGAAGCTATAAGGCAGCTTCTTCAGGCGAGAGAGCTACAACGTATGATTCCCGAATTTGACTTACAGAGCAATTGACGTCGACGACATTGGTCGTAAATCGTCTTGTTGCAGCGAGAATAAAGCTGAAAAATTATAATTTTATCTGTTCACATTTCGTCATTATTGAACCAATAATTTAATAAATTGTTGAGACAAAAAAAACGATGGCAGAGAGATCCGAACCACGGATCTTTCAGTGCTACGACGAGCATGGAACGCCTTAGCCCGCTCAGCCACTTCCGTTCACTCGAATGACAATCTGCGCCAAACGTAGGTAAGTGGCTCAATGCGCGCTGTACGGCGTTCCCTCCATGCTCGTCGAGACCGAGAAACTCAGCTCGTGTTCAACAACGAGAATCGTAAATACTCGGGCACTGAGCGACCAATCGGGTTGAAATTTTGAGGGTACATAGAGACTTATGGCCCGCGTTTAGTGACACCCATTTTTTTCAAAATTTTGAAACATTAATAGTTTTTTCGTCATTGAAAAGAGGAAATGTTAAATTTGCCATAATCGCGCGATTATATTCGTCGTGGCAAAAACAGTATTTCGTTCACAATGAAAAAACGCACATTTTGGGCTCTGTTTCGTATCGATCGACGAAAAAATGAGCGACTTATAACGATTTACATTTTTGTGGAAAGCGGGTCTAGCGTGGATATGATCGCCGGCCCAAGCGGCGGGCGCTGGAGGGGCGAGAGTCGAAGGCATAGGCACGCCTCGTGTATACGTTGGCCTCTGCGTCGCACCGAGGCCTAGTGCGACGCGTATATGTATATATATATATATATATTGTGACGATTTTTCCGTCACACCGGAGTTGGCAGCCTGAAGGGGGTCGCAGGTGCGACCCTGGGCGCCGATGCAAACGTCCAGTCATCACCCCAGGGGCAATTCGGTCCGTCGGCTACATGTGTCAACAACCAAGTTCTCGCTGGTGCACCGCGCGCTGAAGTCCGCGCGAAACGGCGCCTCGATGTAAGGAGTTCGGCGGGTGCGGCGAGGGAAGCGGTGCTGCAGTTTTCGTGCCTGGTGGCCGGTATCGTGAGCCAACCGCCGGTAACAGGGACGCCTGTACGGCGAGGTGAGCTTCCCCCTTCCCCGTCGCCCGTTCCGAGCTCCAGGGGGAAGGCGCGCGGTGAGGGGGGCGCGTCGTAAGGGTTCGGGAGCACTCGGCTCCACGGCGAGCTGTGCACGACTCTCGTCGCGCTCCCCCCTCCCCCGCTCGCGCCGCTCGACGGCCAGAGAGGGGTATGCGGCGCGGGAGGACCGGCGAGAATCGTCAAGGAAGAAAGCTGACCACGCGACACCCGTGACATGATTGGTCACAAAGGATTAATAAGGGAAAGTAGGGGGAGAGTATCTAGGCTAAGTTCACCGGTCGAACGAGGAGACCGGCAGTTTATCAAATCCGAGTTCACAGAGCAGACGCGTGGCCAAAAGATTAACGAAAAGAAAAGTAGTGGACGAGGAAGCAAGCGAGAGAGATCGGCACCGACACGTGAGTCCCGATCCATTTTGAGCGGAAGAGAGAGGAGGCAGGGACGAGGCAGCGAGTAAGTAAATCCCGAACTAATTGTTAACTAATGAAAATTAGTTTTGCGGTAGTCCCGCGTCAAAGCATTTTAGCGTAAAAGTCCGAGATTAGCGAACGAAAGCGGCTCGCCCCTGCCGACTCTCTCCTTCCATAACACGCGCCGGCGTCGAGTATCATGTACGATCGTCCTCTACCACGGTCGCGCCGTGCTGTTTACCTTGTTTATGTTGCGTCGTCGTGCCAATTTTATGTCGTTAGAATATCGTTAAATTTGTACTAGAATAAGGAATATTTCTCTCTCGTCACGCCTAGGCTATCTAAAATGCGTAAGTAGTATTAAGGGGGTTACCTATCATCGCGAATTACCTATCGGGTGCTATCTGAAATAATCATCTATCTTTAAGGGAGTTACCTATCGTCGCGAATTACCTATCGGGTGCTATCTGAAATCATCATCTATCTTTAAGGGAGCTACCTATCATCGCGAATTACCTATCGGGTGCTATCTGAAATAATCATCTATCTTTAAGGGAGTTACCTATCGTCGCGAATTACCTATCGGGTGCTATCTGAAATCATCATCTATCTTTAAGGGAGCTACCTATCATCGCGAATTACCTATCGGGTGCTATCTGAAATAATCATCTATCTTTAAGGGAGTTACCTATCGTCGCGAATTACCTATCGGGTGCTATCTGAAATCATCATCTATCTTTAAGGGAGCTACCTATCATCGCGAATTACCTATCGGGTGCTATCTGAAATAATCATCTATCTTTAAGGGAGTTACCTATCGTCGCGAATTACCTATCGGGTGCTATCTGAAATCATCATTTATCTTTAAGGGAGCTACCTATCATCGCGAATTACCTATCGGGTGCTATCTGAAATAATCATCTATCTTTAAGGGAGTTACCTATCGTCGCGAATTACCTATCGGGTGCTATCTGAAATCATCATCTATCTTTAAGGGAGCTACCTATCATCGCGAATTACCTATCGGGTGCTATCTGAAATAATCATCTATCTTTAAGGGAGTTACCTATCGTCGCGAATTACCTATCGGGTGCTATCTGAAATCATCATCTATCTTTAAGGGAGCTACCTATCATCGCGAATTACCTATCGGGTGCTATCTGAAATAATCATCTATCTTTAAGGGAGTTACCTATCGTCGCGAATTACCTATCGGGTGCTATCTGAAATCATCATTTATCTTTAAGGGAGCTACCTATCATCGCGAATTACCTATCGGGTGCTATCTGAAATAATCATCTATCTTTAAGGGAGTTACCTATCGTCGCGAATTACCTATCGGGTGCTATCTGAAATCATCATCTATCTTTAAGGGAGCTACCTATCATCGCGAATTACCTACCGGGTGCTACCTGAAATAATCACCTATCCTTAAGGGAGTTACCTATCGTCGCGAATTACCTATCGGGTGCTATCTGAAATAATCGTCTATCCTTAAGGGAGTTACCTATCGTCGCGAATTACCTATCGGGTGCTATCTGAAATATTCATCTATCATTAAGGGGGTTACCTATGGTCCGTTGCTAGCAATAAGGTGCGCCGAAACCAACGTTCAGTGTGAAAGTAAATCTTGGCGTCGGAGTTCTCACCGTGAGAGTACGTATAAGTAGGCTCTCTCTCTCGGACGCGGCTACCTCGCGATTAAGGGAATAAAATGGCGGCGTGTTACGATTACCGGTCGATAGCGAGCGGGGAGAAATAAGAGTATGCCACTCGAATATTGTAGAGTTTGAACCATGTGAGACCCGCCATAATAAACTTGTTATACCCGCTGAAAATTGGACACTTATTAAGTACCAGACCCAATTACCCTCCTATCCTCCACGTCCACCCCCTCTACCTAACCGCCTCGCAGGCGGGCTGGGCCAGCCGAATTTGAGCCCGAGACCCCTGTGCTCGCCCTCGGGGTGGAGCGGGGACGCGAAAAGGGCGGCCGCGGTGGCGGCGAATTTAAATAAAGCCGGCCTAGGTCGGTGGTACCCGAGGGTACCTGGCGCCCGTCCGCCCCCGGTTGCCCTGACGCGTCAGCAGATCCCGAGTCCACCTCGCCGGAGCGGTGGAAGCAGGCGCGAACCAACGCGCGCTCCTCCTCGAGCGGAGGGACAGGCGGTTCTCGGTGGGTGCGGGAAAAACCTGTTACAATATATATTGTCACGCCGTCGGAAGGGGAAGTTGGGGAATTTCACTGGTAATAATAAACAATCAACTAAAAACAGCAATGATACTTTTATTTTTCTAATATTATCTCGATACACGGCGGACTATCTCCGGGGTAAACCGCAAAGATATAAATCAAAATTTTTGGGCGCCAGTTAAATTTTAATTCCAAAAAAAAAATTTAACAAAGTAGTAACAAAAAAAGAAGAAACGATTTACACTGTATAATACACGACGTATGTCCTGACAGGGGAAGGATGGCTAGCGTGTAGGGAAGGGGGGGGGGGGAAGGTCACGCGGGAAATTGATCTCAGGGGGAGGATTCGCCGACTCTACGGCCTCTTAATAATTACCACTGGCCTTGTATTTTATTTCTTAGATACGTGTGCGATATCGCGGGTCGTATAGTAAAGCGTACACGGCCTGTCGCAGGGAGAGGGGTAGGTGGGGGGAAGGGGGAGTTGTTTCGGGGTTTGGGGATTCGACTGTGTCGAGGAAGGTCGGTCGAGTGTACCTCGACCGCGCGATCGAGTGTTCTCGATCTTCTAGGGTATGGTGTAAGGACTGGAGGGGGGTCAGGCGGGAATGATGACCGTTACGCGAAATTTTCTCGAACGTTACGCCTTAATTTTAATGGCCGTCCCACACGGCTATAACAGGACGAGAGAGCGAAAGAAATTTAAATTTTCCGAATTTTAATACTCGCGGACAAAAAGAAGAGAAAAAGGGGGGAATAATACGCGCGATTTCTCTCAAAAACGAGTCGGGTAATATTACGGGGGGGAGTAACCGTGCAAACACTCACCGTGTCGATCTCCTTTCTCTCCTTGCTCCGTTCCTTTTTATTTTCCGCTTTCCTGTTCGTGCCTGGTCGTCTTTGTATTTCCGTTATCCCGATTTTCCGTTCCGTTTTCTCGTAGTCCTTTGCTGTTCCAAATTTGTCGTTATGTTCGCTTATCACTCCTCTTTCACACTCTCCTTCACTCTCTCGCACTCACTCTATTTGATTTATTACACCCTGTTCTCACGCTATCTCTACTCTCTAATCGCTCCTTACTATTCGCCGGCTCGTCACAAATTGACGGCCGCATGGCCGGCCGGAAGCGCGCGAAATTTTCACGTTCGCTGATTGGCTACCGGCCGGCATCGATCATCGAGGCAGCAGCGATACGGATCGATGGGAGAAGGGTCAAACGGGTGATTGATTTTAGGACTGTCGCGAGCGGGATCTATTGGGGAAAAGGAGGTAATGAGGTCGGTCGGTAAGTACGGGGATTATTGCGGACGGGATTTGATAATTGTGGATAACACGGTAGGGTAATCGCCGTACGCTGCTGCCACCTTCGTCACTCTGTCGCCGCGCGGCCGATGGATGGCCGGGGTGCGGGGACGGACGGGTGCATGCATTTTGACAGATGCGAGTATTTTCCGAGTGTTATGAGTGGGTTTGTGCGTGGTTTTCCCTCCGTATTTATCTCACCGGGGTGAGTGGCGATGGGGATGGTCAGCGTGATGGAGATGGTCTTCGGGCCGGTCCAGGTGAGTGAGTTTTCATTTATTTCTGCTTCAGTTTCTTTCGAAATTAATTTCCTCCTGTTTCTTGGCAGGTTATGGTGGCCGGTCGAGGACGACGTCGCCGATGACGAGGAGGACGACGACGACGGTGAGGATGGGGACGATCTTCGGGCCAATCCAGTGAGTATTTCTCCATTAATCCTTTAGCATTTATCTTCTTTTTATTTTCCTTCTTCTTTTCGCAGGTTGTAGCGGGTCGGTCCTGTACGACGTCGACGTCGACGACGAGGGCGACGGCGACGACGACGACGGTGGAGACGGCGACGACAACGACGACGATGAGGACGACGACGACGACGACGACGATGACGGTAAGGACGACGACGCCGACGACGACGATGATACGGTGGTTGGCGGGTCAGTCCGGTAAGCATTTTTCCAATGTTTTCTTGATCATTTCTCGGTGTCCTTCTTCTTCTTTCTTTTTTCAGGGCTAGGCGACGATGACGGCGATGGTGATGGTGATGGTGATGGTGAGGTCAGTCGCAGTGACTGACTTGTCGCCGGTGAGTGCTTGCACAGGTTTTATATTCTATATTGTGTAACTTTTTATACTTATCTTTCTTTCCTGTTACAGGTGTGGGACGGCGACTTCGTGGGTGAGCCGGCGGCAGGGAGGCTGTGACGTACAGCGTCACAATATATATATATATTGTGACGAGGCATTATAGGCCTCGCAGTCCCGTCGAGGCCAAACAGCAGCGTCGCGCCGTCTCGCACCCGTGGTGGAAGTAGGGTACAGTCGAACGGGTACTGTCGTCGAATTGTTCGTACGTTACAGAGGGACGACGAACGACGACGTCGGCGAACGACGGAGAGAGACGACGGCCGACGGCAGAGCGAGAGAGATGGCTGTGCCGAAGGAGCGATCGTCGATCGTCGGACGGACCCGGCCGCGACCACGTGACCGAGAGAGCGACGAAGCCGGCCGGCGAGAAGGATTAGATATTAAGGATAGTGAGTAAGATTTGAGATATTGAGAGAGCGAGACGGCGGTCGACGGAGTAAAGAGAGATAAAGAATTGTAAGAGAGAGAAAGTAAGTCGGGAGTGCCGAGTGAATAGAGAGTTAGAAAAGTTAAAAGTGTGGAGTGAAGGAAGAACGAGTAGAGTGCAGAGAGAGTGAGGAGTGCGAGTGAGAGAAAGATAGAGAGGATAGGGCGAGAGAACGGGCGGGAGACCGAGAGAGCGACGGACGATCCACCTGCGAGGCCGAACGTGTGAGAGAGAGGGAGCGAAGCCGTGCCACCGGCCTACTCGTGTGTGAGAGAGAGGAACGCTGCGCGAGCGAGACGAAAACCGTCGAGTTAAGGTAGGCGCACGTGGTGCACCATTTCTTGTATAACGCGACGTAGTAGAGAGTGCATTGCCCCGTCCCCTCGCCCCGCAGAACAAAGGCTGCGTCCTCCGGCGTCTCCGGGGGTCAGCAGGTTAAATAGAACCCGGTGTGTGTATGTGTGCGTGAGAGAGAGAGTATTGGAGATTGTGTAGAGCGGGAAGAAATAAAAGATTATTGTCTGGTTATTTATAACTGATCGGTGCTCACCCGTTATTTTGACCAAAAAGAATTTAAGAGAACTTGCCCCCGAACCCCCTTCCCTCCCTGAGTGTAGCCGAGTCGGAGGAGGAAAAAAAGCCCTTGGTATTTCGGGCGAAAGGAATACCTGGCGCCCAATACGGCGAATGAGTAAGAAAATAACAAAGAAAGAACGGGCGTCATTAAGGATTTTGGACGGGCAGCTCGCGGAGTGTTTTTACGAAATTTCAGGGTCGCGAGCGCGTCACAATATATATATCTCGGTGACAGTATTTTCGGTGACAGATATATATATATATTGTGACGAGGCATTATAGGCCTCGCAGTCACGACGATAGGTAGGCAGCAGCGTCGCGCCGTCTCGCACCCGTGGTGGAAATAAAGTACGGTCGAACGGGCACTGTCGTCGAAAATCTTCGTGAATTACAGGAAGACGGCGAACGACGACGTCGGAAAACGACGGAGAGAGACGACGGCCGACGGCAGTGCGAGAGAGATGGCTGCGCCGAGCGTCAATCGTCGATCATCGGACGGACCTTCCCCCACCACGGGAGCGAGCGATCGACGAGCCGGTCGGCCACGAGCAATTAGAATAAGAGAGTAGTGAGTAAGAGTTGGGATAGAAGAGGAGTTAGTGTGATTTTGGATTGAAGAGTAGTCAGGAAGATTGTGGAGTGCGGTTTGAGCGATTGACAGAGAGAGTTAGGTTTGGGAGATTGAAAGCGAGAGCACGCACAGAAATAGCGAAGTCAGTAAAGTGTAGAAAAGAAGTCAGAGTTTGAAATAAAGAGTTTGAACTAAAGAGTGAGGAGTCCGCGGTAGAAAAGAAAGAGAGTGAACCGAGTGTAGAGTGAGAGCGAGAGGGAGTGAGAGAGAGGATACGGCGAGCGAGCGTGCGAGAGGGACAGCAGGACCAGAGGACGTGAGGACGAGAGAGAGCGAACGAGGCTGAGCCACCGGCACCCGTGCAAGCGAGCGAGAGAGAACGCTGCGAGGGTCGAGAACTACGGTAGAAGGTAGGCGCACGTGGTGCACCAATTTCTTTGTAACGCGACGCCGTAGGGCGTGTCTTGTCCCGTCCCCTCGCCCTGCGAATCAAAGGCTGTGCCCTCCGGCGTCTCCGGGGGTCGGTCTGAGGGTGTGAATGTGAATTGTAAATGCGTGTGTAAGAGAGGGAGGATGATCTTGTATAGCGTGTAAGAGAATAAACGATTATTTTTCTTGTTGTGGAAATTATCGGTGCTCACCCGTTATTTCGGATAGATAAATTAAGTATTTGAACGTGCCCCCGAATACCCCCGTCCTTCCCTGAGTTAAGCCGAGGCGAGGCGGTAAAGTAAGAAAACCCCCTTGGTATTTCGGGGCGAAAGAAATACCTGGCGCCCTAAGATGGTGAAGACAAAATTTGGAAGAGAAGACACCGGGCGTCATTAGGGATTTTTGGCTGGCAGCTCGCCACCCTGTTTCGACGAAATTTTCAGGGGAACGAGCTCGTCACAATATATATATCTGTTGTTACGTACTGGCCGACATTAAAGGCCCAGTCAATTTTCAAAATTCAGCAATGACCAAACGTCGGTTGCATATGTCCTCTAGTCGGTAAAAGGGCGCTCTGCGTAGTTACCCCTAGTACCGACATACCAGATAGTTCTGTCTGATAAGTAAATAATACGACTTATCTCAATACTAGAGACGGTAGGGAAAACCCAGCCTATCACATCAACTTCCCGACCCTCTCCTAAAGGAAAACCCAAACTCCACCCTAAATAAAATCCCTTCCACCCAAAAGTCAGAGCACATATAAAAAGACACGCTCTGACCAAAAAACGAGCACTACTATCAGACTCTTAGATAATTATTACGCGACTCGAGTCCTCTCAGTCCTCAGTTAAATCAGACTCTGTAAAACGTCTTCCACGACGTTCAGTTCAGTTAAAACCGACAGAAACCATACGAGTTACACAATAACTTTAAATCAACTTGAATAAATCCAATTGTTAACTGTTATTCATCGTGTTGTTTTCTTCAACTGCGCATAGCAGGGGTCGAATTTCATGAAGAACCTCTCGAATCTCCGAATCTCCGATTCTCCGAATTTCTGTTCGATCAGAATATCTCACTTACTCTGATCAAACTGAGCGTACTCTTCGTAGTTCGCGCCGATAAAACTATATCGGCGGAGTCAACAGAACGGCGCGACCGTGCTGTTCCGAATCATCATCGAGGACGTAACAGCTCAGTTTATAAATAAATTTGGTGGCAGCGAACGGGATTCGACCGGAAGACATCACCTACAACACGAAAATCTGGAAAATTTTTTTTTCCTACTTTGTCCTGACTCGTCGAAAGTCAGAACGGTAACGCGATAACCAAATCGCATAAAATAACAACCAACCACCTACTGTGGATGACGACAACTCGAGCGACAACATCACCATTCACCACCGCAACAAGTGCAGCGGCAACCGCAAAGGACTTCAAAAACCCATCGACGCACCGAAAAGGACCCATCGTCACAGGCGCAACACACCGAGACATCTGTCAACGATCAGCAACGCCATAAATCTCGTCATCGATACCGGAGTTCAACGACCAAACAGCTGCATCGGGACAACACAGATCTTCTTAAGTAGTAAGCGTTTCTTTCTTTTTCTTGCATAAAAAATGGCTACCGCAAACACGACCACTTCAGGAATGGACATGTCGGTAGACCCCCCACCCGTATATAGAGCAGAACAAAATTTTAGAGAATTTTTGAAAACTATTCCAAATTTCGATAACGGGACCGACGGGTACCCAATAGATTCATTTTTACGCGATTGCAAATTAGCGAAAGAACTGGCACAGGGAGTGAACGAATCTCTCGTCGTAAGAACTTTGATAAGCAAATGCAAAGGCGAACCTTTGAGGCGGGCAAGTCAAGCGGATGTAGCCACAGTAGACGAGCTCATAGAATTTTTTTCAAAACACTATAGGCCAAAGAAAGATGTCGAGGAGTGGTTTATAGAATTCGCAAAGCTCAAACAACAAGCGAATGAAAAGGTCTTAGATTTCGGCTACCGAGTTTCACTACACTTAAAAAAGACATTGGAAGAGATAGAATTGAAAAGGAAAACGATAGTAGAAAGGGTATTGATAGCAGAACAACTAGCAATCTGGGTTTTCAAAAGGGGAGTTTCACAAAGAATAGCCGCATTTTTAGAATCAGAATTCGCAACCCTTGCCGATGCCACAACAATGGCAGAAAATATCGAAGAAAGATTTAGATCAGATAAAGAAACAGAGTGTTTCACAATCCAATCTAACATGCATTATCAGAGAAATAACAATAGAATGGATCAATCGAGTCAAAATACACTCAAAACCAACCACCAACCACATCTATCAGGCAAATTTTGCACATATTGCAAAAAGTCAAACCACACGATCGAAGATTGCAGGACGTTAAGAAATAAAAATCAGACGAACAAGTCAGCAACAATGAACTCCCACACGAACATGATGTGCCACTATTGTAAAAAGCAGGGCCATTTGATCGGAGTTTGTAGGAAAAGAATCTATAACGAAAACGCGGCCCGAGCAGGTACTCAAAACAGTCTGTCGGGAAACGGGCAGGCAGCCCCCGGCCACGGCGCACCGATGGGGCACGTGCTGGCCCAGCGTCAGGTGAACTCCCAACAAAACTA
The DNA here is from genome assembly GCA_964007305.1 of Netelia melanura. NCBI lineage: Eukaryota > Metazoa > Arthropoda > Insecta > Hymenoptera > Ichneumonidae > Netelia > Netelia melanura. The sequence goes on from OZ023260.1 coordinate 3,424,471, forward strand.
GGGAGGATAAATGTCTTGCAGGCAGTCTATAAGTCAACATGCGTCTCTCCATGCGTCAACTCCCCAGCAATAATAGTAACATCAAAAGATATTCTTCCCGATCGCGCGACATTTTTGGTAGACACAGGATCTCAATTAAATCTCATCAAATATAGTTCACTAAAAAACCCAAATCTCATAAATAATTACATTCAGTATGAACTGACGGGAATATCAAAGAAAGACAAACCTTGCACAATAGGACAAATCAGAATAGACATGAACGGCACGCAAACGATTTTTCATGTAATCTCAGATGATTTTCCGTTAAATTATTCGGGCATCATAGGATCCGAATTATTATCAGCGGGAGGAAGCATAATCGACTATGAACAGGGACAGATAACACTAAGCGGTACACGAATCCCTTTCATAGAGAGAGAGCATAATTTTGCCAGCAAGAACAAAGACAGGTATATTTGTCAGAGTCGTAAACGCGCTCGAAGAAGGCTACCTGCCACGGCTTGACCTACCCGAAGGTATATACGCAGGAGAGGGTATCGTCAAGAATAATAAAGGAGTAGCCTACTTATACGCAATAAATACCCGGGAGAATGACATTAAGATCGACATTCCCGTAATACCTCTGTATCCTTTCGATACAAGTATGGACGAGGACGAAACTTTCGACAAAGATAACAACTCTAAGTACATCCCTAGAGCTCAGGGAACTCGTACCGAAGAAGTTATCAGACTGTTGAAACTCGATCATCTTAATGAAGAAGAGCGTAAAGCGGTAAACACCCTAGTGGATGAATACGTTGACCTCTTTCATATCCCCGGAGAACAATTGCGAGCAACGAGCACGCTCACCCATCGCATACTGACCACAGACAATATACCCGTTAATACCCGACAGTACAGACATACACCATCACAGAAAGTAGAAGTACAGAAACAGGTAGATGACCTATTACAATCAAACATAATACGACCTTCAAGTTCGCCGTACAATTCACCTCTGTGGATTGTACCCAAATGCCAGACGCATCGGAGAAACCGCGTTGGCGCCTCGTAATCGACTTCAGAAAAGTAAACGAGAAAACTATAGGCGACGCATATCCATTGCCATTGATAACGGACATTCTAGACCAACTAGGGGGAGCCAAGTATTTTTCGATATTCGATCTAGCTTCGGGATTCCATCAAATCGAAATGGACCCGGAAGATAGACAAAAAAGGGCTTTCACGACCCCCCATGGTCACTACGAATTCAACAGAATGCCCTTCGGTTTAAAGAACGCACCAGCAACGTTCCAACGGCTAATGGATATGGTCCTACGTGGATTACAGGGAACGAACTGTTCGTATATCTCGACGATATTGTCATTTACTCGAAATCATTAGAAGAACATGACGTAAAATTCAGACAGCTTGCTGACAGACTGAGAAAAGCCAACTTGACGCTACAGACCAATATGCGAATTTCTCAGGACAGAAGTAAAATACCTAGGTCACGTGATATCGGCAGACGGCGTAAAACCAGACCCGAAGAAAATTGAAGCGGTAACATTTTTTCCGACACCAAAAACGCAAAAGAATATAAAAGAATTTTTAGGTCTCGCGGGGTATTACCGACGTTTCATTAAAGATTTCGCGAAAATCGCAAGACCATTATCGGACCTCACTAGCAAAAATAAAAAATTCGAATGGACATCGAGAGAGCAACTATAATTCGAAACTCTACGCGATATGCTATGTGAAGCACCGATATTGCAATACCCAGATTTCACGAAACCATTTATTGTCACAACGGACGCATCAGGTTTCGCGATAGGCGCAGTTTTGTCACAGGGCAAAATCGGTGAGGATCTCCCGGTTGCATATGCATCGAGAGTACTCAATGGCGCGGAAACCCGATACCATACCACGGAGCGCGAGATGGTAGCAGTAGTATTTGCGTTACAAACCTTCAGGCCTTACCTCTACGGTAGACCATTCACACTAGTTACAGATCATAGACCGCTAGTATGGGTAAACACAGTAAGCGACCCTACGTCACGAGTAATGAGATGGAGAGAACGATTAAGAGAATTCGAGTATACAGTTCAATACAAAGCCGGTCGAGTAAACACCAATGCAGACGCACTGTCTAGGAACCCCATCATAAAAAAAGGGACAGTGTATGTAGTCGAACTTAAGTGGCGGAAAAGGGCCCGCCGCGAAGAAGAAAAAACACGACCAGCAATAGCCGAGCCGCGCTCACCCCCGGGTAGCGACGGCATAGATGAAAAAAGGCTAAAGCTGACCGTTCAAAAACACGAAAAGAACAAGGAAGAAGAAAAACCGGATGACGAGACGAAGAATTTTTTAAGCCTTCCGAAAGGAAACGATACTGACAAAGAAGAGATTAAAATGGAAACAGAATCATCAGGCTCAGACTTTTTAGGATTCCCCATGAAAGACGAAAGCATTAGAAACATAGAAAGGGAACCAGAAATTAATGTGGAAATGAAAACTCCAACAGACGATAGGGTGCACGACAAATCCGAATTTTCGAAATTAAGCGAATTAGTAGAAGAAATTTGCGAGAGCGATGAAGAAGATAAATCAATAAAATCCCCAGATTCAATAAAATCTCCAAGGAGTGAATCAAATATATCCAAAGAGATTGTAGAATCGGGAAATTTTTTCAGAAATTCTGTATCAAAAGCATCACGAGATACTGAGAAATTAGAAAAATCACAAGAAGAAAGTGATAAAGTTTCGGAACAACGAGTAGAAGAAACAATTAAAATACTAAATTCGGTTGAGAAGTCTAAGAAACCATCGGATGAAGAAAGACCAATAAAAGAAAAAGAAAGCGCAGGTACGGTACTTGAACAAAAGCATAGCCCAGTAGAACGGTGTGCAACTAGCGACCACGGGGGGCCTGATCAACCCGCCGAACGCCAAAACACACGCAGGGAAAAAATCGTACCAGAACAGGACGCGAGTAAAGAGAGTAAAATATCGGTCTCAAACGAATCATCCGATGAGGAAGAAAAAATTACGAAATTGAACAGAAATACAGAAATACTAAAATCGCAACTTAAGAAGAAGATAAAACGGAAGAAGCACCTATCTAGAAGAAACAAGTCAGAAAAGTCAGTATCGTCAGGCAACAAGAGCGACACAACCCAGTCATCACAAAATTCGATAATTTTACCCGATTACATAGAAACACCACAACCACACAGCCAAGAATCGTTCTTACAAACAATCAGAAAAGACGACAACATAAAACCAGTACACCTAAAATTCGAGGACCGAGACGAAGAAATTGCATCAGATGTGAAAAATGCCGTAGCGGCAATAAAAACAAATTCTTCGCAGGGAGATAAAACTCCACCACTGAAAAATCCGTTAGAATTCTGTCAGAGAGGAAATGTAGCAATAAATTCATCATCTCAAGAAATTTCAAGAACTCCCATAGAACAAAAAATAAAACACACAAACCCAAACAATTTCCAACGCGAGTTAGCTAGAGAATTAACCAAGAGGTCCACGTGTGCAGCAGGATTCACCCCGTCCCCAGCAACAAGAACGAGAAGGAAAATCGGTAATATAACGCTGAATAGGGATATACCACCCGTAGACCCTTCAACAGAACACGAAGTAGAGATGAAAAAATTAAACAAAAATCAGGAGAAAAAACAAGACGGCACAATTTACAACACTCTACACACCAGCACTCTCTCGAAATATATAGAAACCAAAGAAAAAGGAACAGCATCAAATAACAATTCAGAGAAAGCGCAGACTGGAATAAGAAACTTCGCATCAGGCACGAACCGTACTATCGCACACGAGACGGCAACGAAACCAGATTGCCCGGAAACACCCTCGGAGACACCCGAGATGACCGAAGTCGTAAAATCAGTCACAGGTGGAAATAACGAATTTAAGAATATCGACACGGACGTCGAGCAGGAATCGAGCGACAAAGAGGCTGAAAATATACAAGTACTCGAAAAAAATTCGGAGCCCATAAATTTAGAAGACGATAAGCCTCGCGAAAATATAAACGCTCAAGAGCCCTCCCAACTGCTCCGACGATCAAAAAGGGTCACCAAGAAACCCTCTTGCTCATGCTGTCTAGGAACACATGGCACATCACATAAATCAATAACTAAACATTCACAAGCCGCGAAGGAAAAAGATAAGAAAGAAACACAAAACCCTAATATCCCCACAATAAACGAAGGAATAGAAATTCCACCGGTAGAAAAACAGAAAGAATACATACAGAAAAAATATCAAAATGCGAAAGAGACCGAGAGATTAAAAGAACCAAGGGTCACGAAACGAGCAGCAACCCCCCCAAGCAATAATGAAACCATTAGAATACACCCCCTACCAACACCGGCAATAGAAAGTGATGCTATTGATTCAAATATCGAAAGCGAAGCGATAGACCAATCTTTTCCAAGAAATTTCATAAACGAAATAAATAGCAACTCAGACAACGATAAAGCCAATAACGAACAAAATCAAGTTCCTTCAGAAAATGTTGCAAAGAAAATTCATAGCAGTTCAGATGACGACAACCAAGAGGAAGACAGAAGATTAATCGAAACGAGAGATAATCTGGAAATAGGAAACGACAATATAATTTGCTTTGCCAATGCAGACGGCACAGTATCAGACGAAATGGGAAAAAGACTCATTAAGAAAGGATTGCTAAATAAACTCACACCATTGAAAAAATACTCAATAGGAGAAGTAGTAGTCTCAACAAAAAATAATAGGAAAATTTTCGCGTTAATTGTTCGACAGACCAACGAAGATCAATTAACAGAAACAACCATCAGAAAGGCCTTCCAAAATTTAAAACTTATTATGGCAGAAATAAACGTCAAATCAGCCAGCATTTCACAAGCCGAAAGTAACTTAGGAACAACAGTCTGGAACAAAATAAGTAAGATTATAGAAGAGATATTACCCAATGACGTCACGATAACAATTTGCAAAGACAAAATCGTAATTCCATCCGAAGATCTCAGAGAAGGCACAATACGTGAGTGTCACGAGACCCCGTTAGGAGGCCATAAAGGAGTGACCAAGACCTATAACAGAATCAGGCAAAAATATTATTGGCCCAACATGAAAACAGATATTCAAGAATTCATTAAGAAATGCACGAGCTGTCAGAAAAAGAAATTGGTCAGAGTAAAGACAAAACAACCAATGATTATTACAGATACATCAGCGGATGTATTTCATAAAGTAGCAATGGATATAGTCGGACCATTCGAAGTCTCGAAGAACGGTTACAAATACATTCTCACAATGCAGGACGACCTATCGAAATACAGCTTGGCTATACCCCTAATAAACACAACAGCAGAGGAAATATCGAAAGCGCTAGTCCGAGAGTTTATAAATAAATTTGGTTGCCCCAAGGTAATCTTAACAGATCAAGGCGCAGCGTTTATAGGACAAGTTATGAAGAGATTAGCTAAAGCATATCAAATCCAACAAATCAAAACAACAGCATTTCACCCTCAGTCAAACGGCTCTCTCGAGAGAAGCCACCAGGTACTGGTAGACTACCTGAAACACTATACACAAAAAAGGGACTGGGATGAATGGCTCTCACACGCAGCGATGTCATACAATACTAGCGTACACGAAGGCACGAAGTTTACACCATACAAACTCGTTTTCGGTAGAGAAGCAAGAATACCATCAGCCATATCACCACTAGATAACGCAATGACATTCAATGATTACATTAAAGAAAAATTAGAACAAACCACAAAAGACAGAAACAAAGCGAAAGAAAATTTAGAGAAAGCAAAACAAAAATCCAAAGAACATTACGATAAAAAATTGAACCCAATAAAACTGACAATAGGACAAGAAGTATATTTGACCAAAAATCACAAAACAAACAAATTAGACGACAACTATTTGGGACCGTACACAATCACAGACATCATCGCAGATAAAAATAACGTAGAAATTGATTTGGGCAATAATAAAAGAAAAATAGTTCATTGCGATAGACTAAAAATAGCACACAAATAAAAAATAAAGAAAGATAAACACGCAAAACATATTCTTTTTTCAGACGAAATGGGCGTCGACTACGTCATGATATTAGGAGTGCTCCTGCTAGCATCGGCGGTAAGAGAGACCACCGAATTTATAGCTTACGATTGCGGAGCACCGTCGATGAACATAACTACGTTATCGCTTTTAAATATTAAAGATTGTAAAATCCCGATACGTAAGCCCGAAATTAGGAAAACAAAAGTACAGCTTCTACAAACCGCAGAATTTACATCAGTAAGCGTTTTTCAATGCAAAATAGAAATTCACAGATCTATATTCTACTGCGGGATGCACTCTCACATTTCGTTAGTATCCAATTCAGACATGGAGTATATAAAAGAAATTACTTATGAACAATGCAAACACATTTACTCCACACAATCATACCAAATACACAGGCAAATCTTCATAGACATACTTCCCAATGCCACATCCTCGAGACCCTTGACCCTCGCAGGTAGAGTCGACAGCGACGGCAATTGCGAAGGGGAATTCTTCTCGGACCACTACGGGTCATGGTCAAGTGTAGTAGTACAAGGGCAAATTAAGATTACGTTACAAGACTACTCCGCAACAGTAAAAACCAATGAAAACGAAATAATATTAAGATCTGGTGTCAGATGCACCTACACCTCAGGAAATTGCTTGGATATCGAAGGAGGAAACTCATTTTGGAACTTAATGATAACAAATGGTTGCGATTTCGATACATACTCAACACTGTACGAAGGCCCAGGAGAAAAAATTAGGGACAACTCCCTAAATAAATACGGAGAAGAAATATACTCCGTAACAACTAATGAGATAACCTTTGCTCTAACAACGCGTGGAATAACATCAAAATGCGGATACAAAATAATCAGAACTGAACACCCAAAGCTTTTTATCGTCGATAGCGATGACAGTCCATTACTACCTATTGAAAAGGGAATCACGTTACAAAATATGGACATGCTGGGATACATCAATACAAAATTCATATTCCTTGAGAGACATCTGAAAGAACAGATAGTAACTCTGTATAATGACGTTATTAAGCAACAATGCGAATTACAAAACAAAGTCCTTCACAACTCTCTGGCAATAGCACCACTCGCACCTGCCGAATTCGCTTTTCATCTGATGAAGAAACTAGGGTACATTGCACATTTAGCGGGCGAGGTAATTAGGATTGCAAAATGCATACCAACGGAAGTAACCGCGCGAGAAACAAAGACTTGCTATCAAGAACTACCAATTACTAGAGTGAACGAGTCTCTTTTCATGCTACCGCGAACCCATGTAATAGTAAAAACCGGAAATCAGATAGACTGTCATTCCCTACTAGCCCCGATGTTCCGCATTAATAACGATTGGTATCAAACTCTACCCACCCTGGCGCGAGCCGCCGAACCCACGGAACTCTCAGCCCAAACAAAATTATCGTGGAAATATATCTCCCCTACCAATTTAGCGACAGGAGGTATCTACTCGGCAAAAGATATGGATAGACTCAGGGAAAGTATTATGTTCCCCGTAGAAAGACCTGCTATCTTGAACACGATAGCACGAGGAGCAACAGGTCAAGCACTCGACGACCAGAAAATATCAGTCAACCCGCTCATCGATGAAACAGCTATCCGGAAAACTCTAGAAAAAGCATGGGGAAAGGTGTATAATTTCTTCAACACCATAGGGACGTTCAGCGTAACCCTAGTAGGTGTATGGGTTACGGCAAAGGCACTGAAATTTTTAATCGACACCGTTGTACACGGCTACACTCTACATAGAGTGTACGGGTGGAGCGTCTGCCTGGTAGGAGCCGTGTGGGACTCGGTAACTAATTTACTATTACACCTAAAAAATAGCCTACCCGACGAAACCCCGACCGTCGAACAAGACCCGAGTCCGCTACAGGAAACACAAGACGCGGCAAGCGCACCGATCTACCCGACAGAACAATTAAAAATAGAGGTAGAAACATCGAATCTAAGTAACCAACAAACAACATCCAATCGTAGGATAGTCTTTTAGAAAAGAAGACGAAATCCCTCAAAGGTGACCGCAGTTTTTTTTCTCCTTTATCCCTTTATAAAAAACGACAGCAATAAGAGAATTATATTACCCCCGTGCCAGAGATTTCGCTACAGCATAAGTTAAGACCTGCGATAATTCAAAATCGCAACCTACTAAGAATTAAACAATGCGAAAGATCGATAAGACCTCCTTCTTTCCTTCTTTAGGCTTAACCATTCGTGAATAATATTTTTTATATATAAATATATACGCATGTCTAGCGAGCCTCTATGCAAGAAAAAAAAAAGAAAACAAAAGAAACAAAAAGGTGTTAACTGTAAAAAAAAAAAAAAAAAAAAAAAAAGACAGTAAAAATAGACATAGAAATAAATTAAGAATTTTATAACCCTATTTGACTACATGGGCGGACGCAAAAGCCCCCCTATTCGCTCGCAAGCATTTCCTCAACAGGCCACCCGACCGTTGAGAGATTAATAGACGACCAGAATCGCCCCGAAGAAAAAAAAAAAAAAAAAAAAAAAGAAGAAGAAGGGCGCCCATCGCCCGGCCCCGATGGCAACAACACGAGGCGCAGAAGCCCCCGAACGACCCACCGACCAAACCAACCAAGTCGCATGTTGGAACCACCTCAGAACAATTAAAAATATAGGGAAGGGTAAAATCTCTTTCGAGAGAAAACGCGTACGCAAGAATTATAAAGAACCTCTCACATTTTATTTTTGTTTTCTCTCTCCCTCACTCCTTCTCTCTCCCTCCTCTTACAACAGATACAAAATTTTTTTTTTTCTTCCCCATTCGTCAAATTTCTTTTTCTCTCTTTCCCTTCCCCACGTCCACTCGCTCACTTAATCGGACGAGTACGCCGCAAAAATTCCGCGGGGATCCATCCATGCAGGGTGGTCCCAATCGTCCTCTGGGTGTACGCTCCCCAAGCGACCCTCGAACAGCCAGCGGATACACCAATAATCGAAGTCGACGGCGTCCTCATGTCGAGATAACTCGCGACGCGCTTCCCTCCGCATCTCCCGAACCGAGGCCCAGACCCGTAATAAAGAGGACAGGCCCTATATGTATATAAAAAAAAAGGGAAAAACAATAGATTATTAACGGTTTGAAGAAATACGTGCTAAATCATTTTTGTACTACTTACGCAACAATGTCGTTTCACGCACGACTCCTGAGCGAATTGATTTTCAATATCGACCTTCGAACCGCGTTTCGCCATATCGATAAAATTGAAGTTAGAGAACTGTTCACCACGAGGATTCACAGAATAATGACTGCTCAGAAACTACCCGAGCAACTTCGCACATTTCAAAGCCCAAATTTCACTCCCCCCCACCACTTCCACACAAAACAATGTGCACAACGGCAAACTCCACCGTTGACAGCGCCAAATACGGGACATTCACACACCTTCGAGACCCTTCCACCCTTGAAATTTTAAGGAAATCGAAATTGTTAACCTACCTTTAGTTAAGAACAACGTGTGATTCAGTAGAATCCAATATTCAGAATAAAAATTCGTTTTTAGAATAAGTACATTTGTAATCAAAGTCCGTTAAGAAGTATAGGGAACATTAAATAAAAATACACGACAATCATACGATTCTACATCTGGAATAAAGACTTAAGATAATTCATATATAGCAATAATTAGCCTCTAAAGAACATTCATGTATCAATATCATATAATTCAACTAGACACTAAGATTATAAGGGGACACATGCAACCGAAATACGAATTTCAGTGTGCTTGATTTCATATCAGAGCGAGGACGCTCCCTCTTTTTCCAAGGGGGGAAGTGTTACGTACTGGCCGACATTAAAGGCCCAGTCAATTTTCAAAATTCAGCAATGACCAAACGTCGGTTGCATATGTCCTCTAGTCGGTAAAAGGGCGCTCTGCGTAGTTACCCCTAGTACCGACATACCAGATAGTTCTGTCTGATAAGTAAATAATACGACTTATCTCAATACTAGAGACGGTAGGGAAAACCCAGCCTATCACATCAACTTCCCGACCCTCTCCTAAAGGAAAACCCAAACTCCACCCTAAATCAAACTCCACCCTAAATAAAATCCCTTCCACCCAAAAGTCAGAGCACATATAAAAAGACACGCTCTGACCAAAAAACGAGCACTACTATCAGACTCTTAGATAATTATTACGCGACTCGAGTCCTCTCAGTCCTCAGTTAAATCAGACTCTGTAAAACGTCTTCCACGACGTTCAGTTCAGTTAAAACCGACAGAAACCATACGAGTTACACAATAACTTTAAATCAACTTGAATAAATCCAATTGTTAACTGTTATTCATCGTGTTGTTCTCTTCAACTGCGCATAGCAGGGGTCGAATTTCATACAGAACCTCTCGAATCTCCGAATCTCCGATTCTCCGAATTTCTGTTCGATCAGAATATCTCACTTACTCTGATCAAACTGAGCGTACTCTTCGTAGTTCGCGCCGATAAAACTATATCGGCGGAGTCAACAGAACGGCGCGACCGTGCTGTTCCGAATCATCATCGAGGACGTAACACTGTCACCGAAAATATATGCCTCAGCCGATCGAGCTACAGGCAGCTTCTTCGGGAATATATATATATATTGTGATGTCGCGAGTTATTTATTAATTTATTTATCGTGGTTGGGGCTGCCGACTCGGCTACGGAACGCGGTGGTTGAGAAGTAAAACGCGGTAGACACTTAATCGCGAAGCACAAGACTTTATTTTCAGTGTTACAACGGACAGCGTAACGTTGCTGCTTGGATGATCGGAAAACTACTAACTGGCTAGCCCAAGGAGAGGGTGGTTTTTATAACATTGACTCGTGGGAAAGTCGCGGTTTGGTAGGGAGAGAATTTGGGAGTTAGAACATTCTGGAGGCGGAAATGTCTTGGAAGATTCTAGGAATGGCAGCTGTTTCAAGCTTGAGGCGGGTCAGGCCATAAAGATAGATGGTTTATGGCGGGCTCGTGGAAAATGGAAAAGATGTAGTTTTGGGTCCTTATCGGGAAACAGAGATTATTTGTATTTCGAAGGCGAGATACCCCTGCGATAGCGAGGGTGCAGCTGCAGGAAGTCACGTAGGCAAAAAGGGAATGCGAGAGACGCGTGGGAAAAAGGAAAAAAAGGTGGATGAAAGTTGACCATCGTCACAATATATATATATATTGTGACGAGGCAGTAATTTCCTCGCCATCGTGCTCCCGAATAAAATTCGCGGCGACAAAAGGGAATATAAAATGGAGACAAAAGCAGAGTCGCGACGCCTCGCTCCTGTGAAAAAGAAAGAGAGAAACGAACACACTTTGTCGGCGAGGCTTCCTTTATTTACAGGTAGCGGTCGCCAACCGTCAGCAGCAACGACGAGAGAGAGCGACGCTGTGCGAAGGCAGAGGGAGCGAGAGGGAAGGCTGTGCCGGCGATCGAGGAGCGATCGCCGCGAGACCCCCACCTTCGCCGGAAGAGGAACCAGGGAGCGAGGAGAACGCGCGAGCCTGTGGCGAGCGCGAGGAAAGCAGAATAAGTAGTTAGTGAAGATTTGGAGTGCGAATGGCACAAATAGCTAGATTTTGGTCACCGGAAAGAGAGTGAAGATTCGGACTGCGAATAAGTTGAGTTAGTCTTTGGATGTTCACGCGAAAAGAGTACGGTTTTGGAAGTTATTGTAAAGAGTGCGAATTGTTGAGTGAGAGTGGACAGGAGAGAGCGAGAGCGAGCGAGAGAGGACGAGGATCGAGAGTGACGGAGACCGAGGAAGCGCGAGAGAGAGCGAGACACGGAGGCGAACGCTGTGCGAGAGCGAGTGAGAGAGGACGAGGGACGTGAGCGTGAGAGAGAACGAGACACGGGAACGAACGCTGTGCGAGAGCGAAAAAGAGTACAAGGTAGGCGCACGTGGTGCACTTCTTATTGTATTACGCGAGGCAGTAGAGGGCGTCTCTCTCCTGCCCCCTCGCCCACGCACATTTAGGCTGGGTCCTCCGGCGTCTCCGGAGGTCGGCATAGTAGATTTGAAAAAGCGAATGAGGGAGTGTGTGTCACGGGCGAATGAGACATTGTACGTCGAATTAAAATAATAAACAGACATTTGTTCGAGTTATGGTAATTCTCGGTGCTCACCCGTTATTTCATTTAGCATTAAAGTAATTGTTGATTGCCCTCCGAATACCCCCCATCCTTCCCTGAGTCCAGCTGAGGTGAACTGAGGATACGAGAGAAAACCCTCGGTATTTCGGGTCGAAAGAGATACCTGGCGCCCAATGGCAACTGTGAGAGCAATTATATAGGAAAATATCGTAACGGGCGTCATTAGCGATTTTGGGCTGGTAGCTCGCCCCCTGTTTGCACGAAATTTTCAGGAGGACGAGCTCGTCACAATATTGTGACGAGGCATTATTGGCCTCGCAGTCACGTAGGGCGTAAAGCAGCAGCGTCGCGCCGTCTCGCACTCGTGGTCGGAACGATGTTAAGTAAAACGGGCACTGTCGTCGAATATTTGTAAGTTACAGGGAAGACGACGACGTTGCCGAACGACGGAGAGAGACGGCGGCCGACGGCGGTGCGGGAGAGATGGCTGTGTCGAGGGTCGATCGTCGATCATCGGGTGGACCTTCCCCCACCACGTGAGCGAGCGACCGACGGAGCCGGCCGGCGAGGAGAATTAGATTAAGTAGAGGGCAGTTAGATTTCGAATAGCGACCAGGAAGCGTAGAGTGAGATTTTGAGATTCGTAAGAAGAGAGTCAGGAGTAAAGTCGTGTAGTTAGAGTGAGTCGTCAGTGCAAGAAGGGAGAAGGAAGATTGTGCAGAATAGAGAAATAGTAAAAGAGTGTAGAGTGTGGCGAGAGAAGGACGAGAGCAGTGGATACGGCGAACGAGCGTGCGAGTGAGGGAGCGAGAGCGAGACCGGAGGACGAGCGAGAGACCGTGGACGGGAAGGAGAGAGAGAGAGAGAGAGAGCGAGGAGCCGAGCGAACGCCGTGCGAGAGCGAGCGAGGCAACGAAAGAAGGTAGGCGCACGTGGTGCATCATTTTTCTGGTAGCGCGACGCGGTCGAGTGCGTCTTACTCTCGTCCCCTCGCCCCTTTGTATTGAAGGCTGTGCCATCCGGCGTTTCCGGAGGTCGGTATGTGGGAGAGAGAAAAAGGAATGCGAGAGTGAGTGCGACTAGCGGATGAAATGTTGTACAAACGATCAAGAAAATAAATTGTCATTGAATTGTGTCACGTTGATTATCGGTGCTCACCCGTTATTTCGCTCGTAGAAACAAATAGTTGTAATTTGCCCTCCGAATCCCCCACCATTCCCTGAGTTTGAGTAAGAGAGGAAGACGGGAAAGAAAATCACCCTTGGTATTTCGGGGTGAAAGAAATACCTGGCGCCCAATTGGCGGAGTTGTAAATTGGGAATACGATGATACTCGGGCGTCATAAAAGATTTTGGACTGGTAGCTCGCAACCTGTTTGTGCGAAATTTTCAGGGAACGAGCTCGTCACAATATATATATATATATATATTGAAACGGAATTAGTTTCAATAATATTTTTATTTTGCGTTGCACGAGACTCCTACTATTTGTGAAGGTTGTGGGAGGTAGGAGGGTTAATTACAAAACTGGTTTGTTTTTTACAAAATATTTATTTTATGTTATTTCGGTAATGTGGCTCTATGGCCTTTATTTTGGCGCGTGCTTTGACGAAAATCAAATTTTTATTCTACAAGCCAGTAAGGTTCATTTAAATCTCCCGCCGTTCGCGAGTTCTCTGTCTTGAGGTGTGGTGCGCGCCAATCGATCTGGATTATTGGTCGTTCGATCGTGCTGCCCCTTCCCTTTAGTACGTTGTTGACGGAGTAACGAGACGTTCGTCCGTGATGGTGCTCGTGTCAAAGTGTGGTGATAGTGTTGGTGGATTGTGACAGTTTCCACGCTCCACCGTCCAGGTTTGACTGAAATTCTCGATAGTATCTCGAGCGTGTGTGCCTGCCTTGTTCCCGCCTCTGTCTTTCCTCTAACGCTCTCGTTCCCGTCGCCGTGGTAATGGATAAATCTTTACGTTTTATTTTCCAGACTTGTCGCCGGGGGATTTTTCTTCATAGGAGCTCTTGTTCAGAACTCCTTATGAATATTCACTCTTATTCAGAGTTTATTAGGAGTTTTTCAGGGTTGACTCTTATTCAGAGTTCATTAGGAGATTTCTAGGTTTGACTCTTATTCAGAGTTCATAAGGAGACCCCCAGCGTTACTCTTGTTCAGAGTGAACGTGCTGGTGAGTACCCAACAAAAATTACTGACTTCTCTTATGATTTCTCGTCCTTTTATACCCTGTTGTTCCCCAGGTTGCCGGTGTTCCGTCATTTTGCACCGTTGCCACGTCGTCTCGGCGGATTTGCGTCGGACCAATCGGGACAGTCCACTGTAGCGGGACATTTTGGATGGAGTTTGAGACGAATTCCGTCTCATTGTCCCCCCCAATTGTTCAAATCCTTTGAACAATTCTAAGTATCCTTGGATATTTGCGTTTTTTTTTTTTTTTTTCCGTTGATATTCCATCCGTTTGTCCAATGGTTCTTCCGTCCCCCCCCAGTCATCAGGCGGGATGTCTTGGATGGTTGGCCACCTTTTGGGATGTCTTCTGGTCTGCCAACTATAGCTCCTTCTCTCCTCTTTGTCCTGGTCTTGTCTTTCGGGAAGTCTGAGATTCCCACCTATTTGTCTTGTCTTCCAGTTTGCTTCCGCAACCACATTCTCCCCGTGCTTCTCGTACTTGTCTCTTAAAGTCGTTCTGATTGTTTGCCTTTTTTCATCGGCTGGTCCGTCTTCTTTCTTCACTTTCTCTTTCTTCTGTCGCTCAATTATCGCTATTTGTATTTCGGTCTCTTTTTGTTGCTTCTTCTGTTTCTTCGTTTTCTTGTCCTTTTTTTGTTGCTCCGCTATATCCTTATTGATTGTATTCATTTGAATTGCGTTACGCCCCTGTGTGTTTTCACTTCCTTGGTTATGAGGCGTAACGCTTATTCGTTTCCCGGTGTGTTCTTAGGTTCCTCTCTCTGCTGATTTCCTCTCGGTTCCCAGGGCTGCTCCGACGTGTCTCTATTTTTGTGGTTCCTTGGTTCCCTCGGCCAATCTGGTGACCTCTGTTTATCGGTGTAAATAGCGGTATTTGACCATCCTGGTGGATTCTGCCATCGGGGTTAGTAATTTTCCCAGTGGTGAGGTTGTTCTCGTCGGTACCCATTGTCACCGTAGCTTCCTGCATGCTGATGAACGGGTGAGTTCCATGCTGGTCGTGACCATTGGTGTTGTGAGTCGCTCGGTCCTCTTTGTTTATGGTATTCATTCTGCCATGGACCTCCTCGCAGGTGATACTGGTTGTTGTTATTTGCATTTTTTTTTCGTGCCGAGTTTAGAGGTCCTGCCTCATCGGTGGCCTCCAATAGCTCCAGTAGCTCCTCTACATCTTTGATTCCTCTCACCCGAATGGCACTTCGAACATCTTCATCGAAGTGCTTGCTCAGGCTTGAGATAATTTGCGAGTCGGTCATTCGGTCGGTGAGATCTCGTGCGTTGCCAATGATCCTGGTGGCATATTCGGCTCGAGTTAAGGTCTGTCCGGCCTTGTCGTACGATCCAAACTCCAAATTGCTTTTGACCTTATCCTGCATTTCGCGGTTCCAGTATCGCGTTTGGAATTTCCTGGCAAACTCTGTCATTGAATGGACTTCCTTCTCTACCAGATACCACCAGTCCAATGCTCCACCCTTTAGTGACTGGGCGATTAAGATTTTGGTATCCAGCCCTTCCATTCCTGCTGCCTGGCAATACTCGGATATGGCGTGCAGGTAACGCATTGGTCGTTCCTTGCCATCCCCGTTGTAGGTAGGTGGCTTTTGGTGGGCAACGAAACTGCGAGTCGTGTTATGCATGTTCGTGCCTAAGTATGAGATTCCGGGTTGATGGTTAGGGTTCTCCCAGTCTCTCCTAATGTGCTGGCTCTCTTTTTGACTCTGGTTATTCTCCAGAGTCCTTACGCGTGTTGCCATTTCTCCTAGTTTCGTCCAATAGGACGCTATTTCTTGTCGGTGCAACTCATTCGTGATTTCTTGTTGTTGTCTGAAATCACTGAGTGCATTTAGCATTTTTCTTTCGGCCCGTACTTCTGACTCCGCCATTTGGTCGTCGAGCCAGCTCCGACAATTCTCTTGCCACCTGCGCATTTTATCGTTGCACGCCTTCTGGTTTTGCTCCATTATTTGTAGCATGTTTTTCTTTTCTGCTTCCTGATTTTTTTTTAACTCCAGGATCATTGCCAGGAGGTCGGCCATGTACATCGCCTCAGGATCGGCGGATTGCGATTGATTGGTCATGTCCGGACTGTTCGGCCTGCTGCCTTCTCCGGTATTCGTCATGTCCATGGGATGACGTATGTTTGAGAGTCGCTGGATTTCCCGGCGATCTCTGGCTCTCTGTTCCTCCATTAGATTGTCCGCCGTAGTCGATTCCCATTGTAAAGTTGGGTTTCCGCTTTCCGTGTTACGTCTTTGACGACGTCTCGTCTCGATAGACTCCATTATATTTAATTCCTCAATCTCTTCAGCAACTGATCTGCCTTCCGCCATCCTCCTCGCCACACCGTTCTATAGTACAGAGTCTCGGGCCCCACGTTGGGCGCCAAATGAAACGGAATTAGTTTCAATAATATTTTTATTTTGCGTTGCACGAGACTCCTACTATTTGTGAAGGTTGTGGGAGGTAGGAGGGTTAATTACAAAACTGGTTTGTTTTTTACAAAATATTTATTTTATGTTATTTCGGTAATGTGGCTCTATGGCCTTTATTTTGGCGCGTGCTTTGACGAAAATCAAATTTTTATTCTACAAGCCAGTAAGGTTCATTTAAATCTCCCGCCGTTCGCGAGTTCTCTGTCTTGAGGTGTGGTGCGCGCCAATCGATCTGGATTATTGGTCGTTCGATCGTGCTGCCCCTTCCCTTTAGTACGTTGTTGACGGAGTAACGAGACGTTCGTCCGTGATGGTGCTCGTGTCAAAGTGTGGTGATAGTGTTGGTGGATTGTGACAGTTTCCACGCTCCACCGTCCAGGTTTGACTGAAATTCTCGATAGTATCTCGAGCGTGTGTGCCTGCCTTGTTCCCGCCTCTGTCTTTCCTCTAACGCTCTCGTTCCCGTCGCCGTGGTAATGGATAAATCTTTACGTTTTATTTTCCAGACTTGTCGCCGGGGGATTTTTCTTCATAGGAGCTCTTGTTCAGAACTCCTTATGAATATTCACTCTTATTCAGAGTTTATTAGGAGTTTTTCAGGGTTGACTCTTATTCAGAGTTCATTAGGAGATTTCTAGGTTTGACTCTTATTCAGAGTTCATAAGGAGACCCCCAGCGTTACTCTTGTTCAGAGTGAACGTGCTGGTGAGTACCCAACAAAAATTACTGACTTCTCTTATGATTTCTCGTCCTTTTATACCTTGTTGTTCCCCAGGTTGCCGGTGTTCCGTCATTTTGCACCGTTGCCACGTCGTCTCGGCGGATTTGCGTCGGACCAATCGGGACAGTCCACTGTGGCGGGACATTTTGGATGGAGTTTGAGACGAATTCCGTCTCATTATATACATATATATATATATATATTTATAGAATACAAATAAATAATATGTATATAAATATAATATTAATAATATTTATATAATATAAATAAATTATATATATATATATATATATAATAGTATATAATATGTATAATATATATAATAATATATATATATACATACTGAAGAAAAATGATAAAGCTGTCATAGTCGTACGATTATTCTTATCATGTTGAAGGCAACATTTCATGCTCACTGGAAACGCACACATTTTGGGCTTTATTTCGTATCATTTGATGAACAAATGACTGAAGTATGAGAATTAACATTTTTGTGGAAAGCGGGCCGACGTCGGTAGTTCGAGCGGTACGTGTAGTCGTCGACTTCGGAGGGGGCCGGACAACGCTCTCTAAGGGATTTCTATATTTGGGCATAGAGCTGTGCCTATGTGACCTATGAGCCGTGACTTTTCAGGCGTGTGTCTCCTCCTCTACCAGTTACCACACCCGTCTCGCGAGAACACTTCGTCAGCGCTCCGTGCGGATTTTCGTCACACTATTTTCTCGTTGTGCCGATAAAAATTTCGATGTTTTTTCTCAATAACGCTTGATCGTAATTTGACAGCCAATTTTGCATCAAATTACATGAAACAAAGTTCAAAATGTGTGTTTTTTAATCCTGAATGGGCTGACTATCAGGAAATTTCGATAGCATTGGTCCAACCATAAAAAATTATCCAATTTCTCCGGTGATAACTAAATCTGCAAAATTTTTTTCAAAATTTTGGAAAAATAAGAGTTAGCCACTTTGTGCCATAATTCTCTATATGCCCTCCAAATTTTAATGCGATTGCTTGCTCAGTGCCGGACAAAGTACGGGTCCCGTTTTCAAAGCGCTCGTCGTATGTGACACTGACTCTTAATTCGTTTTGGGGTAAATTTGGGCAGCGTGAAAATGTACATACCTAAAACCGAAATAGTGTCGACCCGTAAAAAACTTATGGAGCTACTGAACAGTTCTGAGCACGATATCACGGGCATACTACCTGTTAATAATCGCGTATTGTATGTTAATTACACAAAAACCGAAGACGCTGTAGTACCGTCTAATATAGCAAACGCTCTAATTGCTGCATATACAACAGCTCAGGCTCGGCTGAAACTTTACTCTTATCTCGAACTGTTGGGTGAACGCGCATTGAATTGCGACACCGATTCCGTTATTTACACAACGAAAAACGATCCTAAAGAGTACGAGCCGCCTACGGGTCAGCTTCTCGGTGATCTAACGGATGAGCTAAGCTCGTACGGTACCGGTAGCTATATTAGATCTTTCGTTTCGGGCGGTCCAAAATTGTATTCTTTCATAGTTCATACCCCTGGTGGTGTAGAAAGCGAGGTTTGTAAAGTTAAAGGAATAACTCTTAATTATGCAAACACCTCTCTGATAAATTACAGATCGATACGTTCATTCATAATAGGCGAGAGAGAGGATCCAATTGTGTTAAGATTTGCTTCAATACGACGCACGCCGTTCCACCAGGTTGTTACACGGCCCGAAACGAAATCATGTATGCCGTTGAGCGTCAAGCGGAGACGTAATGGTGAATACGGTTCGCTCCCTTATGGCTACAGAGTTTAATATCATAAAATATTGTTGTTATTGTAAAATATTGTTATTATTGTAACACATTGTTATTATTGTAAAATATTGATGGTGTTATTGCAAAATAAAAATACGTATATACATGACGTGTGCTTTATATACACGGTTGTAAAGAAAATACATTCATTCGTGCAGATGGATACACGGTGGAAGCATCCCTGGACCTCCATGATCTGTAGCCCCACGGGCTGTGGTAAAACTTATTTTGTAAACAAGTTTTTGAAATTCATTTCGCAAATGAATAGTGAGCCGTTCGAGAGAATTATTTTCTATTATTCCGAATGGCATCCAGCATACACAGAGTATGGTAAATCGATAGAATTTCATGAAGGTCTACCTCAGAGTGCCGATTACGCGAACGATCCGCGTGCAAAGCTCATAATAATCGACGATTTGATGCGCGAGGCATCGAACAATAGCGTTGTAGACCTTTTCACCAAAGGTAGTCATCATAAAAACCTGAGTGTTATTTTTATTACTCAAAATTTGTTCCATCAAGGAGGGACACGGTCAGCGCGATATTTCATTGAACGCCAATTATATTGTAATTTTCAAAAATCCTCGTGATCGAGCCCAAATTCAGCATCTCGCGCGTCAGGTATATCCGGAAAACCCACGATTTCTACAAGAGGCCTATCACGATGCAACGTCCAAACCGCTTGGTTATTTGTTACTCGATTTGAAACAATCAACACCTGATAACTGTAGATACCGTACTTGTATTTTCCCCGACGATGCCCGTCATTTAGTGTACATACCACGGAAAAAGTTAAAAAGCAATACCGGCACATGTGAATTAGCAGTTCAACGTGTGTAATGGCGACTAAAGCATCGCCGCATCACGAAAAATGTATATCTATATTGGGCGCCCTTCAACAATTCAATACAACGCATCGTGCATCTCACACGCACAAAAAACAAACAAGTGCTAGTCACGCCGTTTGCCAGTGTGTGATGTACATTCTTAGGGGCAGCCCTGCCCCGAAGAGATGTAGCGCAAAAGGGTTTAAAAGGCGTGATACATCACGACTGTCTACAGTTCATAGGTCGTAATGGCGCGGGATGGTTCACCGCTCTGCAAAAAGCACGTTGCGATACTACGTGCTCTTCAACACCTGAATAAGGAGCAACGCGAGGCTGTTTTACGCAAAGCAGATCCTAGTATTATCCGCTGTATTTGTGAGTGTGCACTGAATGTTCTCTGCGGGAATGTGCCGCTGAAGATCGACCAGAGAAAAAAATTACGTCGGTACGCACCGGTTCTCCGTCGTTTAGCCTAAAAAAAAGGCTGCTGGAAGAGTAAAAAACTGTTTGTTGTTCAAAACGGTGAGTTTCTACCACTCCTATTAGCACCAATACTAGGTACTGTTCTATCGAATTTGATTGGCGGCCGTGGATGATGGAGCACGCAAGAAAAATGGTACTCGTGCCTGAGGAGCATCTAACGCGGCTGAGCACACAAAGTCATACGCCGCTGTTTTTTAATATGGGTGCGCCTCAAACACAACCAGTGCGAGGTATTGATGCTACGCTAGCTCGATTAGACACGGAGATGAATGAAATTTTGCACTCCAACGCATACAAGGACGAGAGGGAAAAATGGGCAGCGTACTTGACTGTATTACAACGTTATCTCCACTTCGTTGATGATGAAAGAGCTCTGCAGTATCGCGAACTTATGCAGAATAAACACTATGTAGAGGCTGATTATGAAAGAAAAAAAGAAGAAGGCGAAACCGGTTACGGTATGAGCGATACCGCTATACTTGAGAGTATACCAGCTAAATTTCATGTTAAAGCGAGACTTCTTCTTCGTCGCCTGCGAGGCGCTCCACGATCTAATTTTTCTTGGGATTCTGACGGTGTCGTGTCGGTCAGCGGTAAACAAATAAAAGATTCAAATATTGTTGATCTCGTGAACGATGCTATGAGGGCTAGGAAAATACCTAACCCTACTGGACGCAGTGCCTTTGCCAGAGTTCTACGAGCGGTCAACACACCTCGGGAATTTATTGGTAATTAGGAGTTGTGGGCGGAGTCTAGAGTTAACACGCCACAGCGTCAATCGCAGGCTGATGATGGTAGTACAAGCAGCGAGGGATCACCCGATACGGACCAGTCAGCGTTTTTCAGCGGTGTTGAGAACAAATGACCAGCACGGCGGCCACAGGGCTTGATAGCCGCCACCTCTCTGCGTAAAGCTTAAAGCCCAAATTATAATCATGAAAATCTTAGAAACCGCGTACTTTAACCCAGCCCATGAAGCATCGTTTTCAGGTGCTACCAAATTGTTACGTTTTGCACATCAGAAAAAAATTGCCCGTGTGAAGGCAGTACAGTGGCTTGAAGCACAGGATACTTATACAAAACACAGATCGGTGCGACGGCATTATCCGCGTCGTTTTTATAATGTCCGAAATATTGATGACTTCTGGGAGACTGATCTCGTGGATCTTCGCTCGATTAAAGATTATAATGATGGTTATGTTTATATCTTGGTCGTTATAGACGTTCTTATTAAATTTGCATGGGTTCAGCCTTTACGTGACAAGTATGCTGCATCTGTAGCCAATGCGTTTGATCTCATTTTATCTAAGAAAAATAGTAAGGGGCGATCACCCCGTTACCTACAGACGGACAGGGGTAAAGAATTTACCGGTGCTGTTTTCCAGGCTCTCTTAAAGAAAAAGAACATACAGTTCCGTGTTGCGCGAAACCGTGATATAAAAGCGGCCATTGTCGAGAGATTCAATAGAACACTGAAAGAAAGAATGTGGAGATATTTTACGTATTCTAGAAAAAAACGTTACCTAGACGTTCTGCAGAACATCGTTTCGGCATACAATCACTCCACGCATAGCGGTATAAAAATGGCTCCTGTCACGGTGACACACGCTACAGCAGCTAGGGCCCGTAATAATCTGATACAGCGGTACAAAAGAACCGAGAATTGTTCGCCCAAATACAGCGTTGGTGACATCGTGCGCATCAGTAGCGCGAAGGCTGCCTTCGTAAAAGGTTACGAGCGTGGCTGGAGCAGCGAGTTATTTAAGATTGTCCGTGTGTCGCACAGTATTTGTCCTGTGA
This sequence comes from Netelia melanura, assembly GCA_964007305.1. Taxonomy (NCBI): domain Eukaryota; kingdom Metazoa; phylum Arthropoda; class Insecta; order Hymenoptera; family Ichneumonidae; genus Netelia; species Netelia melanura. The sequence goes on from OZ023260.1 coordinate 3,446,927, forward strand.
TATACACATTGCGTGATCTCCACGAGGAGGATATCGATGGTATATTTTATGAGCCTGAGTTATCGAGAGTACAAACGAAGGAGTTAAACAGTCGTCAGCAAAATGAAGGAGGAGTTTTACATGGTTTTACCTAGTAATAGTAGTATGAATTATTATCCCGATAATGTGACAACAAGGTACACCACGCATTTACCCCAATGTATCTCTCTTCACGGCAGCTGGGCTGTTTCTCTAGCTGAAATACATATACCGACGACAATTTTACATGCATCGCCCGATGGTGAACGGAACTTTATGAATGTCATAACAAGCACAGTAGCACCCGGTAGCATGGCAAGCACAGACTTCAAGGAAGAACGCGTCTGCGTACCGCCTGGTGTGTACCTCAGCATAGACACATTACTCGAGGCTATTAACGAGGCACCGTGTGTTGCGGGTCATCAGAAATTTAAGCACTGTCGCAATGGATATGTGGCGGTCACGCGTATCTGTGAATCGTGTAAGAATGTAGAACACTCATTCTACTTCTCCGATGTGTTGAACAAGATTTTAGGATTCACCGAGCCTAAGGATGTGGTGGTCCAGAGCGAGTACACTGCTCAGAGACCTGCCAACCTGGCCCATGGGACCCCAAATATGATGTACGTTTATACGGATATCTGCGAGCCCTATATCACAGGAGATGTACATACACCGCTGCTGTGAGTCGTACCAATTATTGCCGCTGATAATCGTAATTACGGGTCGGTGAAGATAAGAAGTTTCTCACCACCACGCTACATTCCTCTATTACGTACTAGTTTTCAAACAATAATGATTGATATAAGGGATGAGTTTGGCAAACCGATACCATTCGAGTACGGGACGTTGACAGTGACGTTACAGTTCAAACGTACAGATTAGCCTGAACCAGTCTAAAATGGCTTATTATGACGAATACTATGATATGCAAACGGGTGGTGGTGGGGGGCGAACCGGTTATGGTGGTATCAGTCATGTGTATATAGGGTCACCGAATCAAAGGGGTCACGGTATTAGGAGTTTCCTCGGAGGTCTCTTCCGACGAATAATACCTCTCTTGAAACAAGGTGCTCGGGCGGTTGGTAAAGAGGCGCTTCGCTCAGGTATGAACATGGCTACGGATATCATGAATTCTGGTATTCACCCTCGAGAAGCGTTCAAAACACGTCTGCGCGAATCAGGGGAGAATCTGAAGCGTAAGGCTGAAGAAAAAATTAGTACGCTCATGAAGGGTTCGGGGTATAAAACCGGTAAAATTAATAAATTGGTCCATTCTCTTGCCGGGAACGTATCACGACGTACCGGTGTGAAAAAACGGAAGAAGACCGTGAAGTCGCGAAAACGTTCGGGGTCTGTGAAAAAGAGACAGAAGAAGAAAACTGTGAAAAGAAGAGCAACAAAACAGACAACTACGAAGCGCTATAAGAAATCACGAACAGTGGCGGATATTTTCGCCTAACACAATCTTGAAAAAATGGCTTTCTTACACGCACACTCGTGTGAGTGCCTTGAGTCGGAGCTTGAGCTATTTACACTACCACCGACCCAGACAACAATCGAGGGAACGCATACAGTGTGTTACAAGCCGATCTCATCATTGACGGATGATTCACCGATAGAGTTTGTCATACCGGGCCAGGGTGATGAGTATATTCATCTTGCACACACCATGCTTAGCATGCGTGTTAAGATAGAAACCCCTGACAAAGCGGATGCACCGTCTCCTAAAGTAGGCCCAATCAACAATCTATTACATTCAATGTTCAATCAGATCGATGTATTTTTGAATCAGAAACTGGTATCACCTCCTAACAATGTTTATGCGTATAGGGCATACATTGAAAACCTATTGAATTATGGATCTGGTGCTAAGAACTCGCATCTCACGAGTACTCTATGGTATAATGATACGCCGGGTAAAATGGATGATACAGAATATAATAATAATGGGCTTGTAAGACGACGAACCGTATTAGGTAAAACGCGAACGGTTGATCTCCTTGGTCATCTACACTGCGATATCTTCAATCAAGAGTGATTTTTACTAAACGGCGTTGAGATCCGTTTACGTCTCGTACGGTCTAATAACGCTTTTTCTCTCATGAGTTCTTCGAAAGATTGTACCATCCGTATTACGGAGGCATCGCTACTTATACGGCGTGTTAAGGTAGCACCGGGTATACTTTTGGCCCATGCAAGAGCTTTGTCTAAATGTACAGCGAAATATCCTTTGACGCGAGTCGAGGTTAAAGCGATATCGCTACATGCGGGGATACACGGTGAGACGCTTGATAATGTCATACTTGGCCAGCTGCCTAAACGTATAATCGTCGGTTTTGTCGATAATAAGGCTTTTAATGGTGACCGTAAAATGAACCCTTTCAATTTTCAGAATTACAATATAAATCATTTTTCTTTGTACGCCGATGGATTCCAAATACCGTCAAAGCCCCTACAGCCAGACTTCGCAGATGCTGATATGTATGTTGATGCATACCACACACTATTCTCGGGTACAGGCATACACTTTCTTAATGAGGGTAATTGTATCACACGTACAACGTACCCTAATGGTTATTGTCTCTTTGCATTTGATCTTACACCCGATCTCTCGGCCAATAGTAGCAGTCATTGGAATCTTGTGAGGCATGGTAGTGTGAGAATAGAAGTACGTTTCGCGTCTGCCCTAACATCAACGGTTAATTGCCTTGTGTATGCTGAATATGATAATGTGTTGGAGATCGACTCCTCCAGACAAATAACTGTAGATTTTAGCGGCCAGGCCGCAAGGCTTATAGAGGGGGGAGTGTCATATATCCATAGAACGTGCAATATTTATCGTTAGTCTGTATTCAAAAGCCGCCGTGTTACGACGATCGAGAAGCACCATGAATATCGTCATTGATATACAGGGCCTGAAGGATAAATATAATCATTTTATACCTAAAGAAGTTGCCGTGGTCTCTATAAAAACATCGTACTTAGCCCACTGGATTGTATCGCCGCCCTACGCTTATAACACTCTACCACCTAGTGTAAAACGTCAAAACACATGGTTACAAACCAATCATCATGGTATAAAGTGGTCCGAGGGCTAGAAACATTTACGTGCAGTCGAAGCTTCGTTGAAGAAAATTGCAGCGCGGTCTGATCGTCTGTTTACAAGAGGAGCTGATAAAGCGGCTTATTTGACGCAGCTAACGGATTGCTACGTTATAAATCTAGAAGAAGAAGAAGACGACGATTCGTCGTTTCGTAATCTTCCTGAGAGCAATACTCGTTGTGTGTATCATGGTTTACTGCGTAAAAATTGCTCGTTCACGTGTGCGCTCAACAATGCTGTAAGAATCAAAAAGTGGCTTTCTCATAATGACCGCTCCAGTTCCTTGTGGGAGTACAGAACCACCACAGCCTGGAACATTAGCTTGCCAGCTGTGGAGCGCCGCGACGAGGGAAAAACAGCCGATATTAAACAGCTCTAGTGTCTCTATAATTGCTGTCTATTATGAACACCGAGCAGCTTATGCAGGCCCTACGCGGTATAAAGACCCGCACTGTAGGCGTATACCCGGCAGACCGCATCCCTAAGGTGTGGGCGAAACCAGCAGCGATTGTCGCCAATACCGATGGCCACAAACAGCCCGGGGCCCACTGGGTCGCCATGTACGTCGATCGAGATGGACGAGGATGGTACTTCGACAGCTACGGACTACCACCAATCATCCCGCAGCATCTCCAGCGTCTCCGGCAGAACTGCAGATTCTTTAGCTACAACGCTATACAGCTTCAGGGTCCTGAATCACAGACTTGCGGATATTATTGTGTTATGTTTCTGCATTTCTTGTCTACAGGTCTTGGTATTAATATGTTTAGGAGTGCATTTTCAACCGATTTAACACGGAACGATAAAATAGTGTATGACTACTACAATAAGTATATGAATAAGTGTAATAAATCTAAACCCATGAATAATGCGCTCAACAAGGGTGTTTGTGTGGGCGGTGGTTACCATTATAATAATCTCAATACATTTAGTGTTAAAACTCTGCCTTGTGTACAAGGTTGCTGTTCTCGCACCCGCTAACTGTACCATAAACGTGCAGGCAGGCGTGGTGCCCGGTTTCGGTCAGGCACCATTCGGGCGTGACGACCCCGCCTTAGCACAGTCAGGTAAGGGAGTCCGTAAAATTCCCCGTCTAAGAGGGTAGACGTTAAACAAAGTAGCGAAGAGGAGAAGAAGAGGTGAAGAGAGGAGGAGAGGAGAAGAGGAGAAGAGGAGAAGAGGAGGAGAAGAGGCAGATGGCAGGAGTAACTGTGACTTGGTCGCTCCTCGAGGACATCACACTGAAAGTCCGGTGTAGGACTCTTGGCGATAAGCTGCTGACGTTTTGCGGTTCCTGAGCACCCGTGGCAAGAAAGTCGGCCACGGACTCGCACCAGTAATCCACAAGGTTGATATATCCGCATGGTGCCCTTAACCACCGGTCAAGTACTGGTGGGACGGGCAAGTGTCGTATGAAGCTGGTGAATGGGGGGTCAAACCTGTTACGCGGCGTCAGTAAAGAGGAACATGACAACTCCTCTTTGGGTCTGGAAACCCAAGCTACCTAGGTGTGGTGTCTGGCAGGACCGGTCAAAGAGTTATAGTGGATATGCATCGAGTATGGCCAACCAATCGTCATTATAGTAGTGACCAGGCATACAGATCATAGCTGCAAGCAACTGCCTAGTGAGATGACGATTCAATCGTCGAAATGGAATAGACTCGAACGTCGTGTCAAAGTGTCAAGGTGCCAGGGGCACCTAGTACTGTCTCTCCCGCACTAATGGGATCGTCCGAACGGATCTGCGCCTAACCCTCGACGTCACGGAACCTCCCACAAAAGTACGCAAGTACTGGGAGCCCATCAGGCCGGGGCGTCGTGTAGTGAAGGGTGCGGATTCGTGATGGCGGTCGTGGGGAGAGACACCTGGGCTGTCTGAGTAGGAGCGGTGAAGGCGTAGAGTTGCAGGGGGAACTCAACGCGCCTTCTCCTCCTACAGGTTGGGATCCTCTTGGCGATTTAATGGTCGCACTAGGGGATCTTTCAACAATTGAGTCAAAAGTACCCAGTACTGGCTCTCCCGCACAAATGGGATCGTTCAATCGGATTTGCGCCTAACCCTCGACGTCACGGAACCTCCCACAAAAGTACGCAAGTACTGGGAGCCCCCAGGCCGGGGCGTCGTGCTGTGAAGGGTGCGAATACGAGATGGCGGTCGTGGGGAGAGACACCTGGGTGCTTAAGTAGGAGCGGTGAGGGCGTAGAGTTGCAGGGGGAACTCAGCGCGCTTTCTCCTCCTACAGGTTGGGATCCTCTTGGCGATTTAATGGTCGCACTGGGGGATCTTCCAACTATTGACTCAAATGTACCTAGTACTGGCTCTCCCGCACAAATGAGATTGTTCTATCGGATTTGCACCTAGCCCTCGACGTCACGGAACCTCCTAGGAAAGTATGCAAGTACTGGGAGCCTCAGGCCGGGGCGTCGTGCAGTGAAGGGTGCGAATACGAGAGGGCGGTCGTGGGGAGAGACACCTGGGTGCTTAAGTAGGAGCGGTGAAGGCGTAGAGTTGCAGGGGAACTCAGCGCGCTTTCTCCTCCTACAGGTTAGGACGCTTTTGACGCTTTTGGCATTCTACTAGGCGCTCCGTAAGGGGCACCTAGGGCACGCTGGGCACTTTTGTCCACGCGGCCTTCCATTTTTTTTTTTTTTTTTTTTTTTTTTTTCAGGAACCCGCAGGGGACATCGGCCCCTCCGATGCTGGGAAGCGACGCTCCTACGGCCCCGGTCAACCCCCATGGCCAAGCTGAACCGTCGTGGTAAGGGCCTCGGGACAGGAAGGGGTTTCGTTCCTGCCATTAACGATGGGGACTGGAGCGACTGGCGATCCTCGCAGTCCTTAAGCAACAAACTGCCCGGGTGGGACAAGCGGCTCTGGACCACTGTGTGAATTTTACTTCCGCTTTTCTCGTGGGAACAATATGAACACTTACTCAAAATTAAGGACGATGGTGACGAGGAGTATTGCGCGGATGGCAGCCCGGCCATCGAGAACATCCAGCGCTGGAGGATCAGGTCACCACGAAGCCGGGTCGAGCACCTGCGGGGCCTCAAGGGTGCGCGCGGCCCCAGCCCAGATTCCTCCCCCTCGTCCATCTCGCGATCAGATCGGTTGTTCCCCACGAGGCCCCCAGCGAGCTCGCCCGCGAGGTGGCCTGGACGGGCAGGTTCTCGGCCTTCGTGCCGTCCGAATTGTTATGAAAAGGTGCGACAGGGCAATAGGGCAAGGCGCGGCAGCCGCAAACGTCGCGGCGGCTCACAGAATAGGCGCGAACGGCGCGAACAACGCGAGTAGAAAAAGGCGTGACGAAATCGAAACCCGGCCACCGGTGGCTGCTCGCGACGAAGTGATAGGACCGACACGACAAAACGCAATCGCGAACCCCCACCGAAACCTAGATAGGGCCGACGCGCCGGGCGACGGCAACACCACGGAAGTTAGGGTGCTGCAGCTGAATATGAGGCGTTCAGCTGTGGTAACAGGAGAAGTTCGTGCGTTCAGTCGGCAGAAGCGACTGGACGTCCTGTTATTGCAGGAACCATACGTCCGGAAGCAGGGCCAGAGCCACACTTTCTACGGATTAGGAACTGGAATGAGGGTGGCCGCGGTCCGCGGCGAGAAACCTTGGGCGGCTGTGGCCATTTGCAACCCCTCATTCCAGATGGCCTTCGTCTCGCAGCTGAGCATGACACACTGCGTATGTGTGGAAGTGACGGCACCCGGATCCTCGTTCTACGCCATCTCCCATTACTTCCAATGGAAAGATGACATCGAGGATCACCTCAGACACCTCGCTATGGTGCTCCGTTCTCTGAGGGGGAAGAGAATATTAGTGGCGTTAGATGCGAATGCGCGCTCGTCCCAATGGGGACCCCAGAGGACCGACGAGCGCGGAAGCAGGCTCGAAAGACGCATCGAGGAGTTCGACCTGCGAATAGTCAATGATAGTAGCCAGCCTCCAACTTACTGGACGCCAAGAGAATCGTCTTTCATCGACGTTACCCTTGTGACATCACCCATGTCCCAATTCGTCAGGGAATGGACGGTAAGGGAGGACTGGACGACGAGCGACCACAATGCCGTGGACATCAGGCTTCGCACCCCAAGAACCGCGAGAAATGACCAGCGCTCCGGTTCCAGTCGGTTCAACACTCGTAGGGCCGACTGGGAGCTGTTCGCTGCTACTCTCAGGGACTTATCGACTGCGAGGCTTGAGGAACTCCCACTCTCGTCGGCAGCGGAGGTAGAGCATATGGCAGAGACTCTCACGAACGTCCTCACGGACGCTTGCACCGAGTCCATGCCAAGAAGGAAGCATTTTAGGAAGTCCAATCCGTGGTGGACACAGGCACTCACGAACCTAAAAAAGGAAGTGTACAAACGAAGACGCGCGTTTCAGAAGGAAAGGGTCCTGCCCGAACGCCTCGTTAAGCTGCAGCAATATCGCTCTTCTTTGCGTCTGTATAGCAGGGAGGTGCGAAAGGCAAAACTCGACAGCTGGAGATCGTTCGTTACGTCGCACGGGAACTCGGAGGCCTGGGGATTCGTTTACAAGCAACAGGCTAACAAACTCCGAATTGAAAAAGTGCTCAGCACGATCCGGCATAACGGCACGACTACTATTGACATAAAGGAAACTGCCAGCAGCCTTCTTCAAACGCACGTCCCAGACGACCAGGAAGCAGAGGACACCCCCCAACAAAGGGAAATCAGAGGTCGTGCAAGCATCGCACCGAACTCTCCCGACACCCTACCCTTCACAAAGGGCGAGATCGCGGCGGTTATGCGATCCCTCAAATGTGACAAGGCTCCGGGACCTGACCTTATCGAGGTCGTGGTTCTGAGACATGCCTTTGCTTCCGTTCCAGATCAAATAGTTAGGCTCTTCAACGGGTGCCTTCAATGGGGCGTCTTTCCCTCCGCCTGGAAGGTAGGTTCCTTGAGAACTCTCCTGAAAGGGGAGGATAAGGACGAGAAGGACCCGAAATCGTACAGGCCAATCTGCCTTCTATCCGTGATCGGGAAACTCTTCGAAAGAATCCTCAAGGGCCGAATCGCAACGACAGCGATGACCCCCGAGAGGATCTCCGCGCGACAATACGGCTTCGTTTCCGGAAAGTCGACGGATGACGCGATCTTTGAGCTGCGGCGAATGGTAGACGCCTCCGAGGAGACTTACACCGTCGCCCTGCTCTTCGATATATCCGGAGCCTTCGACAACGTGTGGTGGCCTCTGGTGCTAGATAGTCTTAGGAACAAGGAGTGCCCGCGAAATATATTCGAAGTAGTCCGCAACTACTTCGACGATAGGAAAGTTCAGATTACGTGGGGGGATGAAGAGGTTTCCAAGCGCGCCACTCGGGGATGCCCGCAAGGCTCTGTCCTTGGCCCGGCATGCTGGAACCTCATGTTCGACGGACTCCTCAGAATCCTCGAGGATATAGTCCCGAACAACTTCGTGGCCTATGCGGACGATCTTCTGGTCCTGATTAAAGGCAACTCGCGTAGGGAACTCGAGGTACAGGGCCAAATGGTCGTCGACACCATCACACGATGGTGCCGGGCGGCCAAACTGGAGCTGTCCGAGAAAAAGACGGAGGCGATCCTCCTTAAAACGCGATGGGTACGCGTGGCTCCTGCGGGTAGGCGGGGTGGGGAAAGGCCGGACCGCCGTAGACGGGTCCAACGGAAACCTAGCTTAGGAAACCGATACCCGGTCATTAGGATCGGGGACAGTAGAATCTCGTTCAAGGATAGTGTTAGATATCTTGGCGTCCACTTTGACAAAGGCATGGGTGTTATAACCCATTGCGAACACCTTAGAAGCAAGACCGCGACGATATTCGGGAAATTAGGGAAGATGGCGGGAGCAGGATGGGGTCTTAGATACAAAGCTCTTAAAACTATTTACAAAGGAGTCTTCGTGCCGGTAGTCGCCTATGGCGCGTCGGGGTGGGCAGACCTTTGTACGAGAAAGGATCTCAAAATCCTTAGAGCGGCACAAAGACGCACGCTTATAGCGGTCGCCTCCGCCTATAGAACGGCCTCATGGCGATCGTTGTGCGTAGTGGCGGGGGCTATCCCCATATACTTAATTCTACAGGAATACAGGGCGCGGTACGAAATTAGGGCAGGCAGGAACGCCAGGATAAACAATGTTGTTATCCCGAACGGGGATGACAACGCAGTGCAGCGCATAAAGGGTGAGGTGATGAACATGTGGCAGGCCGACTGGAGATCCTCAGAAAGAGGCCGTACCACTTTCGCCTTCTTCAGGAGCGTTCAGGAGCGGATGGCTGCGAGATGGTTCTCGCCGGACCACTACAGCTCCCAGGTACTCACCGGACACGGGAATTTCCGAGCGCGGCTCGCGTCTCTAGGACTCGTGGAGGGTGAGGAATGCAGCTGTGGGCGGCCGGATACGCCAAGCCACTTCCTCCTCGAATGCCCCAACTTCGATCCGCAGAGAGTAGCTCTGCAGGAGTTCGTCGAGGGGCGGGACTGGCCAGAGGCGGCGCGCCAATTGGTGTCGTCGGCGGGGGCCTTTTCCGTCTTCTCGGACTATTGCCGGGAATCCCTTTGGCTAAAGGGTCTTGAAGCAGAATAAGAGGTAGGACCGGGGGGGGGGGGGAGGAGATAGAGAGAAGTACGCGCGAAGAGGCGGTGTCACGAAATTGCGCGCTGCCTAGTCGGGAAGTTGTCGGACTTTCCGGCGAAAGACGGGGGGGCCCGTAATCTTCGCGGACCACCCTCCCATCACGGCAGCCCAAGACACCGCTGTGGATAGGGAACACACACACACACACACGCACAAACATAAGCTGGGCTAGTGTTCGGGCGGAACACTTGGAGCAGGCCTTCCCGAGGTTCCCCGTGAGTGCACCGGCGGTCGAAGCTGCACGCATCGTGATCCTTGAGGTCCCGGTGGGGGTGGATCGAGCGCCGGTGTATCTAAACTGCTCCTCCACTACTCACGCCAGTGGAAGCCAAAGAATTTTTCTATCGCCCGCTCCCGGGGCGGTCGGCTCCCGCTACCTAGTAGATGGATGATCGTAGCGTATGCCTATAACGGCGAGGTCGCACAGGGCGAGTCTCCCCCGGGAGGCCGACCTTCACATTGAATGTACCATAACCGTGCGTTAAAAATAAAGTATATTTTTTAAACGTGTGTGTTCTTTGTCTCAATATTCTTGAACTCCACACGACAATAATTTGTTACCGGAGATTTCTTACTCTACATCCCAAGCGCCGATGATGTCGGGCGTCGTTGGAACGCCCTATACAATTGAGAATATTTGACGTCGTGCGTCGACGAGTTCGTCCCGCTCCGTCAATGTTCGGTAGTTTTCGACAAAAGACCCACAGAACTTGTGGACGCTGGCGCAACGATCGACCGTCAGCGGCGCCCTTCGACCCGTTTTGTCGATCGATCTCGATCGACACACACTTGAGATTACGCTGTCTGAGCGTCCGGATCAAATTAGAGAATTAACACACTAACCACCGAGCGTAGTAGGTGTCTCGAAAAGGTTACAGTTACCCGTCGTATTTTGTGAAAACCGAGGTGGTGTCCGTTGTCTTAACGATCATACCTCGGAACGGGTTTTGTCAAGAACAGTGGTTTCGTGTCTTCGAACCTCTCTCCTTTGTCAACACCGTAACAGTCTTTGGGGAACGGGTGGAGGCAACCTCGTGGAGGAAATTGTTAAAGAATTTGTCAACCATTTTGTAAGTACCAATAAACTTGTCAATTTCGGCCAATCGCTTGTCTTATCGATTCACGAGGCTCTCCCTGCACGGTCCTCCGACGGAACTCCCCTTGAGTCGTCTCATGCAACATAGTTATTTGTCAAGAATAAATTGTAACGTTGTCAATAACGAAAAACTGACTGGCGCCCAAAATTTCGATAGAGAAAGTATTAAATTCGTCATTAGAGCCCCGACAACCGACGGACCGCGGCCGCGTCGGGTGGATATTTCTAAAATTCGTGTTGAAAAGAAATATCGCGGTCTCAAATTATAATCCACATATTTTAGTAATGAGCTGTTTCTCAGAAATCCTTGAAATGGTCATTCGCGCAACGGCACGCGCCGTCACGAATTCGATCCTCGCGTATCACAGATTTCATAAAATGCTGATGTCTGTAATCGACACCTGGTGATACGGTAAACTAATTTTACCACCACCACCGCTGCCGCCGCCGCCAAGATGGTTTACTGTTTTTGCAAATAAGCAAATATTGCACCAATTAAATTCAGTCTGCGTCTCTCTGTATGCAGAGTAGGGGTATGGGGCTGCTTGATAGAGGGTCTGATGTATCTCCACTACTTGATAGGCATACATAGTCCTCGAGTCTTCAAAGAAGTAAGCACCGCCAATTGAAAGTACGCTTAGACGTCTTTTTGCGGGATATTACAACAATTAAAGCAAAAATACACGCGATATCAGAATTTCGTGCTTTAACAATAAAACTGAGGAAACTTAAGTTGGGCAATGGATTTCACACGAATCAACCAAGTGGGTCGTGTGGAGACGTTTCTTCCCGTCAAAAGATTGTCCGAGTTGGAGCTCGAAAAAGACTATAATATTACCGGTGTTACGTACGGGTTTCCGTCGTAATGTTATTATTTGTTTGTTATTTATTTACAGTCGAGCGTCAGGTACTCGACTTGTGGGTTCTTGTCTTAGTTTAAACGGTGTAACGCACCTCACCTGGTTTTGTTGTTGGTGTGTGTGTGTGTGTTTGTCTCGCCCTGTTGACGGCAGCAGATTCCTGTGAAGGTCGGGTATGGCGGCAGTCTTGGCCGTGGAGATAAAACACACGATTGCACTTGATATCTTTTATTCAGTATTTCCACAGGTTTGATCGTGTGGTTTACACTGACGCGCGTGTGCGCGGCACTACCACTACGATCCCGGGTTTTGGCTGAGTCGGCAAAAGGGGCGAGCGTTCGCAACGTGATCGCCTCGCTCGACTCTAGCACTATCGGTTTAAATAAGAATGGTAATTTGATTGTGATTTTATATGACTCGTAATATTTTGACGCGTAATGCCGCTCGGGTAATTATCGCGGTACAGGAATATTACGAGGGGCGCGAAGTGCCGTTATGGTTGACTTGCGCGCAAAGAGTTCTAAACCGAGTTGTTCGGTCTTCCGCACTCGCTGTTACACTCGCGAGACTCTAAGTACGCGAGATGTACTTGCCCTCAGGTATGAGTACACCGATCGTTCGATACGTCTGTTAAGCCGAAGGTGTCGATTTAGACTGGTGATTAGTTCGTCGATCGGAATGCTCATTACCATGGGGCGAGGGTATTGGAAGAGTCTTGCGGGGGAACAGGGAGTATCGGATTTCCTATTGGAAGTTCGATTCGTTATTGCTAGCATTCTCAGAAGTGCGTAAATCGCTGATTGTGCAGCGCGTGGAAGTTGGAAATTTCCATCGCGGGTCGATGAATTCAGGTAAAGTGATGACACTGCGGCGCGTGCATCGAAAGGATCGTTCGGTATGGTTGTTGCCAAGCTGACCGGTCCGTAACACCGGTATCAAAATCGTCCAAACGAAATGGGGCGCGCGAGTTGTTGTGGACGTAAGGTGAATTTTCGAGTTATCTACCAACGAGATTCGTCAAGGCTTTCGAAGAAGCGGACGAACTATTTCAACAAATGAGCAGCGCCGCTAGTAACAAAAATCTAATTATGCAGTATTACGGCACGAAGTTCAACAAACTCGAGTTCAAAGCTGCTGAGGAGCAATTATAAACAAGTATGTACTATAAATCATGTATAAAGTGTCTATGTTACGATACACATATACGAGCCTCTCTCACGCTATATATTTATCTCTGTCTTCCATAGCTGAACCATTGAAGAAGACGAAGAAGAAGAAGAAGAAAAGAAAAAGATGCTAACAATTGACAATCTAATATATATAACCTCTTTATTGGATATTTATTGTAAATATATATAACGTATAATTAATAAAAAAAGGTCACAATATATATCATCCCTCTTCGAGTTTTTATTATACAGTACGTTAAAAGAAAGAAAGAAAAAACGTGCTCTGAAACTCCACACACACACACACACACACATACACATTTTCGAGCTAAGTAATATTTTAAAGTCAAAGACGGTGTGTGAGAGAGAGAGAGAGAGAAATAAAAATCTAAAGATAAAAAATATAAAATTGTAAAAATAAAAAAAAGGACAATGAAGTTTTAAATCCGTGTATACTATGGTCACGCGCTCCAGACCTGTCGCTATAAAAGCCTTCCGCATAAACTTAATATCATAACGGGTCTTGGTGCAGCGGTAGCTATTCAGACTGGTAATCCGAGGGTCGGCAGTTCGAGTCTCGGTGTCTGCGTCGAATTTTTTAATTCTTTAAAAAAGATGTAGCTAAAAAACAGCGCTCCACCATACCGACACATTCCCTCCCCGCTAATAAAACGCCAAAAATTAAAAAAGAATAAGTTCTCCACTATACCGATACTCCCTCCCCCCTCTAATGAAACGCCAAAAAATAAAAATTAAAAAAGAACAAGCGCTCCACTATACCGACACTATCCATCCCCTCCCCACCCCCGCACCCAAGGCCCGCCGAGCCAAGGACACTTGGCGGCCGTGGAGTGGGGGTAAAAAGCGTACTACGGCGACACACTCTATCCCCCCTCTCGTCCCCCCGCAACTCTTCCCCCCGCGCCCACGACCGACCGACACTCGGCGGCCGCGGAGTGGGGGAAAGGAGTAGGGGTCGCCATAGTGCGCACCATACTACTTATTCATAATGTATTGCCAATGTAATATAAAATTGAAACATTGTAAGATTTCATCGAATGGGTAGGGCGCGCAGGCAAGGGATGCTCGCGCGGCACGTCGTTCCCTGCGAGCGACGCTCGGACATCGTCGGAAGGAGCCGAACGTGGTCGAAATTTCCCGACGGCGCCTTCGGCAGTTACACCAATAAATAAACGTGCTTAGCGTCCATGTCAGTGTAGCTACCAAAGGCGCCGTCGGGAAATTTCGACCACGTTCGGCTCCTTCCGACGATGTCCGAACGTCGCTCGCTCCCAGACACGCGCTGCTATGATCGTGTGGTGGTCGCGTATGCGACTAGAGAGGAGGTAACTTTTACGCGCGATCTGTCATTCATTCGTCAAACATCGAAACCATCGAAACGGCAAGATAATGGGACAGAAAGGAAACAGTAAGTGTTCACAAGTTTTATATTCGTCAAGAATTTTTGTATTTTTCATAATGTATAAGTAATAGGCTAAATATGAAATTGGGAATAATTTATGAGAAAAAACGTTTCTGACAAAAATCGGACAGTTTTAAAAATTAAAACAAAAACGATCGCTGCCATAATCGCTGTCATAAAAAACTCGGTTGTGTTTTACGTTCGTATAATAAAAAAAGTGGTTTGATATTTTATCATAAAAAAAGTGATTAATTTTTTTAATTAAAAGTGTTCTGTATTTTATTATAGAAAAGTAATTAATTTTTTTTAAATAAAAAGTGACTTATTTAAAAAAAAAAGTGTTTAATATTTCTTTAATAAAAAGTGTTCTATATTCTATTATAGAAAAGTTATCAATTTAACAAATAAAGTGTGTTCGGGATTTCGTCTCGTCTTACCAGCGGGTCGAGCTTCCCGAAGGGCTCGCGTCACGGCAGCACCTCGTGGGCGCTCTCGTCTCGCCGTACTGCGCATGCTCGCGAACACCCGTGCCGGCCGGCGTCCGAGAGCGGCCATGATTGCTTCGACAGTTACCGTTTCGCTACTGCGCATAACGCCGCATTGTTGAACTCGTTATATTTCCCGCTTTGTATAACCCGCACCGCTTTACTTTAATACAGGTGATAATTTAAGTGCATGCTGCACTCATTAACCGCGTGATTGGCGTAATAGACGCAATCACCAACCGCTAAGTTACACCGCATTTATTAATTTAATCTCACCGCGTGGCCAGGCCAAGACCGCGTGTGTCACCAAAAGTTCCACAACCTCGGCCATCTTGGCAGTTGGAATTTGTGCAACAAGTGTGTAAATTGGTGTGCACTCCCCAACTGTGTCTACACCGCGATAATCACCGCAATACAATTCGTTCACCCGCTTTAACATTGTGATAATAATCTTGACATTGTGATAATAATTTTTGACAACGCAATAAAGTGACAAGCGAATCCCGCACTCATAACTTGTGTTTTCGTCAACTGCATTCTCCACCGTGTGCACGACCCTTAATTTCCAGCAGACATTCAACCATCCGTTCATTCAATCTTAAACATTTCCTTAAACATTTGAGTTATTCTCACACAAAGTGATTTACTTTTTTAAATAACAAGTGATTTTTTTTATTAAAAAAAATGTTTAATATTTCTTTATAAAAAACAGTGTTTAATCTTGATTTTAATAAAAAGTAATATATTTTTTTTTATAAAAAAAAGTGACATATATTTTTAAATACAAAAAGTGATTTTATTTTGTAAATAAGTGTTTTATACTTTTTAATAAAAAGTGTTGTATATTTTATGATAAGAAAGTGATGTATCCTTGAAACCGCACTATTGTCGTTTTTAACTTTGTATTCGATTACATAATACATTTTTGTGTGCTTCTATAAAATATTAATTTATGTCATTTTGATTGCAGATAAACAGGGAGTCGGCCAAGCGGCAGAAAAGAGGCCCGCTGATTAACCATACGGAATTTGTAAGTTCAACGCATAGTATATTATGTAAAGGAAACATTATTTACATTATTTATTTATTCTTTCTGTTCCCTGCACAACAGCAACAACAGCCTCAACAACAACAGCCTCAACAGCAATGGCCACAACAACAACAACAACAAGGGCAAGTGGGCACTGACGTAGTGCAGTGTTCAAATTGCAAAGATTGGGCAAATAAATTTGCTGCGTTACAATCTATGATTGATCGCCAGCAAGTTGAGATAACCGAATTAAATCGTCTCCTTCGTCGCCCATATCAAGGGGGAAGTCAGAACAATTTAAGAGGACGACGAGGACAAGAACGAGGACGAGGACAATGCCGGGGCCGTAGACGAGGACAGTCAGCGAGTGCAGGGGTGCGCGATCGCGATCGCAATGAAAACATCGTAAGTAATATTAAATCGAGAGAAAGTTTACTTTTATATATAATTCAAACGCTAATAATTCGTGTTCTTTTGTTTGTTTTAGAATATGAAAAATGCACTGATCGACGCCTTGCGTACAATAGTACCGCCAGCCCCGACACCCACGTGGCGGGTGCCATCCCAGCCCCCGCCGCTGCCGTATGGGACGCATTTTTCCAGAGCAATGCCGCCCGCATTTGCACCCGACAATACGCCACAATTCTGGCACCCTTATCATTAATCTTATAAAATACAAATATAAATTTTCATTTCAACTATGTTTTGAATATATTTTTTATCAATTTTATCCCTATTACTTCCCTAAACATTGTTCAAAAATATTTTCCAGATGATTCAACTCAGGGGAATGGGAATAGTAAATGGTTATTTCTCATGTTCTCTGCTAATTGGTGGAGTCAGCAAAAATTTCCTGAAAAAAAAACAAAGAAACCAATTTATAATCTTAACAAATTCTGTCAGTTACTTGATAAATGTTTTACTTATATTTTTTCGTGTGGAAGGTTTTCAACCCCCAGTTCATATTCAAACACGACACCTGGAAAATATAAAATTGTCAAATCCGTTCTTCATATGATACTCAACCACTAGTATTCCACTTACCGCTCGAAATCCATAGGAAACCTTGACTAAAGTTGACATGTCTCGTCGTATATACCATAAAGTTGGCCGATCGACTTCAACTTTTTTTTACATCTTTGTTTATCAATTTGTTAATGGTCGTTTGATATCATTTTATAGTTAAAAATCATCGTTTAATCGATTTTTTTTACAAATTGAAAACAACTTTTTCCCCGTCCAACCTGAAGTTGTGTAGTAACTTGGTACTGGTGAACTTCCAGTAATATTTTTTTACTTTTGGAACATTTTCTGCTTGCTATCGTTTGATCGTCGTTTCCATATGCCATCGTTTGATCGTTGATATTTCAACAGAAAAAAAAATTATATTTAAAATAAAAAGTCCCAATAAATAGTTACAAGCTAACTTCAGGTCGTACTGGCAGAAAATAAATTGGGGTTTTCCAAGGAACTGTCAACGATCCAACGATGAAACTTCGCAGATATTAGTATCAAATGACGATCAAACGATGGCAAAAGGAAAAAGTTGGAAAAGTTCAAAAATACGGAAATTAGAATTGTCCAAAGTTTAGTGGTAAACGGTTAGAAGCCAACTTCAAGTTGATCTGTCGGACGTTACCTGTCGTTTGTCTACGGAATTGCTAACGATGAAACGAATATTGCTGACGATCAAACGATATCGAACGACGATCAAACGATATCGTAAAGAAAAATTTGAAAAGTTCAAACCACCAACGAGGATGTGTCTGCTAGTCAACATTTGAAGGGTGTACAAGGGAAAACTAACCCTTGCAAGTAAACCACCGTTGTTGCGTCGTGGTGGCATTGTGGTCGGTTTTGTCCCTTTTTTTTGTAAATCGTTTTTTCATGGATTGAAAAGGATGGTGATGGAGGTAATTACACGCACGGTTCCAGGACAAAGATATAATCGGTATCGATGCACCTAATGTCAAGCGCACGCGCAAGCGTTGGCTATATGAAACGAAACAGCCAATCACAGTGCCGAAGGTTTCCTCAAGGGAGCTCGAGACCTACCTTGAAATAAGGAGACTAATAAGGCTCCTTATTCTGTCGAGGAAGGTCTATGAAACGCGAAATGAGGAATGAGGAATCCTTGTTCCTCAAGGAACGACTATGAATACGGGTGTAAGGAACTATCAACGATGAAACGACGATACTTGGTGCACGTTAGTATCAGACGGTGGCAAAAGGAAAAAGTTGAAAAGACTCAAAAATACGGATATTAGAATTGTCCAAAATTTTGTAGTAAAAAGTTACTAGCCAACTTCAGGTCATACGGGCAGAAAGTAAATTGCAGTTTTCCAAGAAGCTATGAACGATCAAATGATGAAACTTGGTACGACAATCAAAGTATAGCATAAGGAAAATTTTCAAAAAGTCCAAAAGAATTCTGTCCACCAACCTTCACCACTAAAAAGTTACTGGACAAGACTCGGGGACAGTAATTTCGATTTTGTGAAGAAACTATTAACGATCAAACAATCCGAAACGACAGCCGAAAGATTGGCAAACAAAATCTTGAAAAAGTCGCAGTTGGCGGGCCAACTTTACGGAGCTGTTAAAAAATACGAACATTAAAATTGTCTAAAGTTAGCGGTAACAAGTCACTAGCTAACCTCAAACCAAACTGGCAGAACTACATTGCGGCTTTCCGAGAAACTGTCGCCGATCAAACGACGGAAACTTGGTATTTGTTAATATCAAAGTTAAAAGGAAAACGTTTAAATAATCAAACAACGAACGTGTGAATTACAAATGTACGAGACAATAAAAATGTAAATGAATTCACTGAAAAGTTAGAACCGCGTGTCTTCGCACTTTCTGTTTTTGAAAATTGTTCGATAGTGAAATGAACGAATTGACAATTTTCTCATTACTTTGTCACTTGAAAATTTCGAAATTGTGAGAAATTGCGAACACGCATTTAAATACAAAGAATTTTGACATCACGCGAGAGCCCGAAGGATTGGAAAGTAACGATAACGTGATATTTCACTATTTCGACGAGTTTCCCGTTTAGTCTTCTTTGAACGCACTTCCTCCCCGAACCCTAGGCAATTTCCAAAGTTTCGTTTCACGCGAAATAAAATTATTATTTTCCTCATATGGACTTCCACGAAGTTCGATGAAATTGAAAAATTTTCGTAGAAAACGAAGAATTTTTAAAAATATATCCGAACTCCTTTGATCGACGTCTCATCGATCACGGACTTGAGGACCCAGCCTAAATATCAGAATCTACGATGATGTACGAAACAGCGACGATCGACCGCGAGCTTACGACGTTCGTATTACTTCGAGACACTTTCGACGAATCGACGATGTACGATCGTTAGGAAAGTATTCAAACTTTCCAGAAACTCGTGTCGATTCCTTGCACCACCTAGTCGAGACGACGTCGTTCACCAATTTTTCCGAAAAGATTGTCAACCCTATTTCTCAAACTTTTGAAACAGATTTCTTCCCTACAGAGACATAGTTGTATGGTAAAGCTTATAAAAAGATGTGTAAGTTGTAATGTAACTAATTATTTCCTGACACGTTTTCTACCCAGCACTCTGCACATTTTTTATCAAGATTAACTCTCTCTTACTCTCAACTCTCGAATGGAGAAGTACGAACTATTCGATTAACCATATACTCGATATGATTCGGGTCATTGACAGTATCGACTTGATTTTAAATCACGTCTGATTTCACTAGGACTTACACACGCTGAAATTTATTCACGTTTCCTGCCAGCTGGGAGAGCACGTATCTCCATGAGGTGGAATTACGTTATTCCACTTTGATTCGGTGTGCAAGATCAACGTCCGCAAATGTAATATCTTGCCATCTACATTACTATGTGACAATAATTTTTTTTACATATATATATGTATATATTGAGTGGGAGATGTTCGAGGGAAAGAATAGAACGTGAGAGAAAAAGAAGTCGAACAAAGGATTTACGTAAAAAATCTTAAAATATCGAGCGCATCAACACGTCTTTGCGGAACATGCGCTTTGTTCACTCTCCTCATTTTCATTGCGGTGAATGCTTTGAATGTATGTACCATTTCGTAGATATCTACCGTACCGACGACATATATAAAAGGGCGGATTTGCATAATGTATACGAGATGCAAATTCGACTTTCCGTCGGTTGCGATACATATCCATATATATATATATATATATATATATATATATATATATATATATATATATATATATATATTTACGTTCGCTTATTCGTCTCGTCACGGCCGATTCATTTGAACGGTTTGCTCCTCGTATCCCGCGGGCATTCTCATCCCACTACTTTTCAAAACACCGAAATTCTTCTTTTTTATTCCGGATGTCCTTCTTTTACTTCTCCTCGTTCGCCATCGGGGCCGTACACATCGAGTTCAATATTCTCTTTCGGAAACAAAGTTTGCGAGCAACGGCTTTTCGTCGAAGAAGAAATACACGTCCTTCTCTCTTTTTCCTTCTTTCTCTTTCCTCTTTGTTACAAGAAGAGCAAGGACCTCTCGTCTACTTCGTAGGTGCCAAAAATCTTTCCTACGAGTTTTGCACCCACGCTTACTTCTTTCTCAACGACGCGTTCCAAGCGTCCATTCTTTTATTTCTAAAGTTGATCGAATAAAGTTCATCGGCTACAAATCAATGCTCGTAGTTACTTACGATAATCACGAAAGAATGAAAATGTATTTTTCTACCCCGAGACCTCGAAGAAAAACAACGAAAATTCAAAATATAATTAAAACAATATTTATTCATATATTTTTATTTCGCATAGCGTTATTTGTTTTACGATACAATGAAAACTTGATTAATTACGATGCCTGCCAACTATTCTCTTGGCAAAGCAGACAAGCAAAGAAATACAATTTCCAAGGTTAAAAAAATTCATTCTCGTTAAATTTCTCACAAAGATGCCGGATACCAAAATCCTCGTCGGATGCTGACTCATCCAACATTAAAAGATACGACAAAAAATGTTTGCTCAAAGGTTCGTTCCTGATATTTAGATTTTTTTTTCGCATTTCCCTCGATTTAAACACGAACATCTTTGGACGAAGGAGTGAGCGTGTTACGTCCTCGATGATGATTCGGAACAGCACGGTCTCGCCGTTCTGTTGACTCCGCCGATATAGTTTTATCGGCGCGAACTACGAACAGTACGCTCAGTTTGATCAGAGTAAGTGAGATATTCTGATCGAGCGGAAATTCGGAGATTCGGAGATTCGAAAGGTTCTTTATGAAATTCGACCCCTGCTATGCGCAGTTGAAGAGAACAACACGATGAATAACAGTTAACGATTGTGTTTATTCAAGTTGATTCAAGGTTATTGAGTAATTCTTAGTTTCTGTCGCTTTAACTGAACTGAACGTCGAGGACGACGTTTTACAGAGTCTGTTTTAACTGAGGACTGAGAGGACTCGAGTTGCGTAATGATTATCTAAGAGTCTAATAGTAGTGCCGTTTTTTGGTCAGAGCGTGTCTTTTTATATGTGCTCTGACTTTTGGGTGGAAGGGATTTTGTTTAGGGTGGAGTTTGGTTTAGGGTGGAGTTTGGGTTTTCCCTTAGGAGAGGGTCGGGAAGTTCTTGTGATAGGCTGGGTTTTCCCTACCGTCTCTAGTATTGAGATAAGCCGTACTATTTACTTATCAGACTGAACTATCTGGTATGTCGGTACTAGGGGTAACTACGCAGAGCGCCCTTTTACCGACTAGAGGACATATGCAACCGACGTTTGGTCATTACTGAATTTTGAAAATTGACTGAGCCTTTAATGTCGGCCAGTACGTAACAAGCGATCAACATCCATTTACTATATGCATTTGTTTGTGCGTGTATATAGTACACGGAGGAGTATGATACGGCGGTACTAATGATGAAAAGTAGGGAGAAGCTGGCAAGTTGAGTGGATCGCCTCTAATTCGTTGCCGATTTTTTTTTCGTTACCTCATCGTTGAATTTAGAGTGGGATTTTAGCTTGATCCAGATGACTGGATGAAAGTGAGGCTGCTCTTCTGCTTTCGGCCGAGTTTTAGATCGGGAAAGAAAACCGATAAAGAGGAAGAAAGGGAGAGTGTGTTTGTGTTGGAGAGATGTGTGTATGAGTATGTGTGTGTGAGAGAGGGAGGGGGGGGGGGGGGGGAGGAGATAGGAGGAACGAAACGGAACGTTCTTCCATTAAGCCCGCTGTGCGTTGGCTAATGGAAAACCGTTAAGTGTGCCAACACGTGCGCTTGCGCGAATACGATAAGAGAACTGGGAGTAAACACGAACAAAATGTCGCGTCACCCAGCCTCGGTATTGTTGATAAACGAGATACAAATTTCGAGTGCATTTTCAATTACAATTAAAAATGCATTCTTTTTTGTTATTGTTGATTTTACAATGTTTGGTGAAATACGTGGCAGACGTAACGTGGATATGTTCGTAATGGTGGTGAAGGATGAAATAATAGTTTAAACAAATTTGTATAATGTATTTTTATCATAAATATAGAATTTGAATATGGAACATTGTGTTGAAAAACAAATCTTCGATTAAAGAGCAAATATGGATTTGTATAAAAATTATTATATAAAATTAAAAAATTTAAATTAAATTATATAAAAGGAGAAGTTTTAATACAATTTATTTAAGTGGAAATCGTATATTGTATAATGTTTTGGGTAAAACAATGTCGATTCGAATATTGAAGAGTTTATTAAAACGAATAATTGACAATATAGGATGATGTGTTTTGCTCTTAATATATCTTCAGTAAGAGCGATTGTTCGAAATGTGATGATTGAATTTTTATTAGATTTACATTAGTAAGCACTTACAACTTTACAATATAAGGATTGCATATTTTATTTCCAGGATATATTTTGAATGTTGGTTAACATGTCCCTTAGGGACGTTTTAATAGGCACTCACGCCGTAGTTTTCAATTTTTTTGTAAACAATTTTTATAATTCCCACATTATTAACTATCCCAAGTACCGATAAAGTAATCGATTGTTGACACAGACGCACACATAAGCGTACTCTACGTCAGCGTAAGAAGTATACTTTGGGGTGCGTATCACGCCGCCATTTTGTTCGACGTTTCCTTTTTTTTTTATTGTTAAAATTTTTTTTTTATTGTTAAAAATTTTTTTTTTATTGTTAAAATTTAATCTGTTTATGGTCGTTGGTAGAATTTAATTAGAGACGCGAAAACATTATCTACCGTCTATTTTTCGAGAAAAAAAAATTACTGCGATAATAAAAAAAATCGTACCGCACTTCAGAGCGTTCATTTGGATGTTCGTCTATGTGCATACGGCATGAAGATGTTTCTAGCAGGGGCGTACGCAAAAGAAATTAGTATGGGCGTACGCAGAAGAAACCAGCAGGGGCGTACGCAAGAGAAAAAAAAATAAATATAATAAAAATTTGAAAGACACGAGGTTTGTTCTTTTTCGGCGAACTCCCCAGAAACCCCTACACTAGTTTAATAAGTATACACTAAACTATATACCTATATTTATTGAATTAGTGCAGGGATTTCTGGGGAGTTCGCCGAAAAAGAACAAATTTACGAGCACACGACGATACTAGCGGCATCTTACCACTGGGACAAGAAATGCGCTTTACTGGGACTCGATCTTCGTCGATATGATGAGTCTTCCCTCTCTTTCGTTAATCAGTGATCCACGTCTGTGATTATAATCGCGAGCTGTCCGTGTTGTTTTTTTATACTAAATTAATAATATTTGTAAAGTGAGAAAAAGTATAAAAGTGTAAGTATTATGAATAATTTTAATATATGTGTATAATAAAAGTGTAGACAATATTAATAAGTTTAAAAAGAGTGTAATATTCTATTCGATTGCAAAAAAACATTTAAAACGTTTATCAAACAAGTGTTATTTTGTGGCAAAAAAAATGCTTAAAAACTATTTAAATAATGTGTTATAATTGTTCAAATCACTTTAAACTCTTAGAACATTTAAAAAGTGTTAAAATGAAGGTAATAGGCTGAAATAAAACAATTTCGTTCACACGTTTTCATACAACTAGCAAAAATGCAAAAAAACGTTTTCTTTTGTTTAAATTTAGTGATTAACAAAATTGTAAAGTTTTTAAAGTCTAGAAGACACTTCTTTGAGGTCTCATAAAGATATACTACAAGTTATGTAAACATTTGTTCACAGGTTGCTGAGATCCGGACATCGATGGACACAAAAATAGCTTTTTGGCCTAAAAATAGGTATGTTTTTAATAATTTTTATAGTTAACAAAATCCAAATGGATTTATATTAAAAAGGTCTCTTCATTATAATGAAATACATATTTGGTATAAATTTCAGATTGATCCGGTCATTGGTTGCTGAGAATGGAGTGCGGACGGACGGCTCCTGTGACATGAATTTTTAGGAAGACAATATTAATAGGCACTTTTTTTTTTTTATATTTTTTAAATATTTATATAATATAGCGAGTGCCTAAAAATATATCAAAGGCTTTTCAAATGAATTCAAATTTTTCTTATTAATATTTGACGAATTTTAGTCATGTTCACCGCATATTTTTTAAATTATCGAATTCTCTAAGGCACATTTTTAGCACGGAAACTTTTGACATTTGGCCGTGTCAAATGCGTATAAGCACGCACACTGATGTGTGAGTACATTTCTACGACTCGTATTTCGCTAGCATGTCCGCATCTTTTTGATATGACTAGAAGATGTGTGGCATTGCTATCGACACATTAACGTGTTTGTAAATAAAGCAGTCATATAATGTACAATCGAGGAAACACCCACCCTCGCTTACCCACTCACACTAACGTGTAAGTACGTTTCCACGATTCGTATTACGCTAGCATGCCGGCATCTTTTTGATACGACTAGAAGATGCATTGCATTGCTATTGACAAGTTAACGTGTCTGTGAGTAAAGCAATCATATATTACACAATTGAAAAGAGAGGCAGTGGCACAGGGGTTAGCGTTCTCGGCTCTCAACTCGGGGGTCCCGGGTTCGATTCCCCGCCGGCACCAATGGAATTTTTCTATGTGTTTATTCTGTGCTCTCGGTGGTTCGGAACCCACCTAACCAAAAACTGTAGGTCCACCGAAGTGGTTGATGGTGGAAATAAGGATCGCGGTGATTGTAAGAGAGGAGGAATGTAAAAACCCGCAAGGGTATACATTGGAAAAAGAAAGACACTTAACTAACTAACTATATTACACAATTGAGAAAACGCCCACCCTCGCTTACCCACTCACACCGCCGTGTGAGTACGTTTCCATGATTCGTATTACGAATTACTCATTAATATGACTAGAACAATGCATGACTAGAACGTCACGGTATTCGTGAACATTAAATTTATATATAGCACAGCCGAAAAAGCCCTCCTTCATTTACCCGCTCGTGCGAACACACGAGCACACTTCCTTCACTAAAATTACCATGATGATTGCGATGGGAATGGCAACAATCTTCTACTGCGAATGATTGTTCCCATGTGCACCCTCATTGTTGATGCATTCGTGCAGTACTCATAGCCTGCAGGATCATCTCCCAAAGCTATAGTTGTAGCAAACGCTGCAGCGTAAATGCCACAACTAAATGCATCTGGCTGTTTTGTAACGGGGCGAATGACGATATCATCGATCATGACGGAAGGGTAACGTCTGTGAATATATCTCCGAATTTCTTTATGGATGATATTATATTCACTTGGGCACAAGCTATCGTACACCATCACTTGAGAACCATCGTAGAATATGCAACACCAGTGTCTGGAGTTGTTGCCGCCGATTTCGTCATTATATTTTTAATGACAACGTCGACATCTATGTTTTGGCGAACTACCTCGAGTGCTTCGATATCGGCCTCCGTAATATCTATTTCATGATCGGATTGTACAGAAACCCAATCCATAGCGAATTGTCTATCTTTATGGGCAATTTCGCTATGTTGGGTTTGGGTTTGCAGCAGAACGTCATTCATCGACGAAAAAGTGTCACTCGTTTTGCGTATTTTGCTACGCGATTGTGATATTTTCGGTGCGCGTTTTTTCCGAGAAACTAATTGTTTTTTTACTTGGGCATCTTCGCGAGCCTGCAATATATAGTTGGGTTCTCGAAGCGGCATATTTCGATTATGCCGACTATCAACGATCTCTGGAAGTAGACACTCCATGTAAAATCGTGATAGCAACGGTTCCATTCGATACCAAAATGCATCATCTTTAGGAACTATCACGTGTTTTAAATCAACAGAAGTCCACAATGCGAAAATACAGAATTTTCGCATTCTTATATGTAGTTAACCTTGTATTTGATAATAATACGGGTGATTTGTACTCAAACGGTCAACATTGTTTCTATCGAAAATGCTTCTGAGACTAACAATCTGCACAATAGCACGATCCAGTGCTCGATTCTTGGCCGAAAAAGGGCACTTAATTTCAACGATACCGTCATCGTCGATCAGACCGTCCGGTGAAGCACCCAAGTACGGAACCTCAGCATGAATAAAAAGCCCGCAAGGCGCAATGGTTTTATGAAGCTTCAGTTCCAATGCATTTTTCGCAGCTTGCTCGTTAGCAGTTCCAAACTGCGTTGCTGCTGTATCTACCATTTTCGGAAAACGGATACTTTGAACCATTTTCGAACAAGAGGTAGTCTCGAGCATTCGACATATCGCTCCAAATTTCGAAGCAGTTATGAGACTTATGCGTAACTGATGTCACAATTCGCTGTTACTCTGGTTGATGGTATCTCTTTCAATCTGGATTCGATTTTCTTGATTTTGTATCAATTTATCGAAATGATTGTCCACGAGTACCTCATAAACTGTCTCAGGAACATCAGGCTGCTGTGACGACGATCCATAATGTTTATCTGTACCCTGCCACGTATGAAATTTACGCCTACCTTTTTTTTGGCGCAGAAGCTTATTTTGGAGCACATGTTGTTGCCTACGCCATTCTAATTTAGCAATGTGCCGAGGAACTGCCCTTCCTACGCGATGATACAATCTCGATAGGAGTTTTTGACTATTGTGCTATACGACTGCACCATAGCATCTCATTTGGTACGAATTCCTTGCACAATGATTAATTCTTTTTCCAGAATTGAGTTTGTTTACTATCGAATTGCACGTTTCAGCGGTGTTGTTCGTTTGACATTTCAACAAACTGTTTGCATGGCAGCTAAGGTAACGGATGGCTTCTGCGACATCCCGGTACATACCTGTCCGTTCGAGCTCTAGTATCAAATTTTTTTCATTTTCCTTCGGTTCGCAAAGAAATGGCAACGACTGGCAAGATACGTGCTGTCCAAAAACATGTGGAAGCAAGATTAAAATATCTTTTTGAAACAATTTAACTTTTTCAGCTTCAGGCAAGCTGCTTTCTTTACGCAAATCTCGGGCGCGCTCAATGTTTCTTCGTATCTTTAAGCCGCAGTCGTGAACTTGTTTTCGCAATCATGTTACGGTTATAACATTTTTTTGCGGTGCAGCCTTCAATCGCATCGTCGACGCATTTCTCATTTTTTTGCACAAATTGCGAAACAAGTGGTTGCTGCATTCCACTTTGTCAACTAGAACGCCGTAAGCAGCGTAGGCGTCGGACTTTCTTATGGCTTGATACGTACTGCTATCGCCATCTGAGATAAGCGTTTTATAGATCAACCCATTCATTTCAACGCTGTTTTTAAAACCTTCAACGATTATATCAGCTTCCATAGCCGTAGATCGCTGGGTGCGACCCCAATTCTTATAACATGCTCTGGTGGTTCTTTATTCAGCCGCTCGGCCATGGCGTCTACTGCGCAATGTTTGTTCCGTACAGCAACGAACAATACTTTTTTCGTCTCAAAACCAATTATCATAGCAGCGCCAGATAATGGATCATGTTTTCCACCTGTATAGGAACGTTTGGACCAACATCCGTCCGCTACGACGATAATGAAGGGGATACCATTGGCCAAATTACCCTTTTCTATCGCTATTTTGTTTTCCTCTTCTGCCGCTACAGCCATCTCTTCTGTAGCGACAGATTTAAAATCGTTAAAGATTTTTTGGCGGTATTTGCGGTACGTAACATGCGAAAGAGAGGGAACATCCATCGCAGCAAGCTGTTCTTACAATGTGGGGCAACCTGTCCCGGAGGTAATAGTACCGCAAATCGCACTTTCATTAATTCCCATTATATTCCGATAATCCGGGTCGGTCCAAATATCGAAACTATAATTACACATTTCACATCGAAATAGTAATTGTGTTCGCAAGCCACGGTCAACGTATCTCTCTAATTTGAGATGACGAAAATGACACTCTAAACCATGGCTATGAGCATCAAACTTCTCATGCAATTGCTGAAGAAAAAAGGTTATGTCGACTATGCGTCGCCCTTTGACTTCAACCGATTTGCGTCCAACATGCAACGGACTCTCACTATCTACGAGAAGCTCAGGTTCATCAACATCAGAAAACTTGCGATGTGCCGATTCTGTCACCGGATCCGACCCAACTTTTTCGGGGTTGCCCTCATGCACAATTGGGTCGGTGCTTCCTGTAAGCACGACATGAGAATGAATTCTCTGAGTATCGTATGAATCCACGGGCGATTCAGCACGATTACTTTCTCCGAAATCATGCAATTTTCGGAGATCTATGCTGTTTTTCTGGCGATCACTAGATTCTACAGTGATTGCGGAAAATATGCCGATATGTGGACGAGCTTCGGACACGCCCGTGGAATCTTCGTCCTTGCCTATCACGGAATCATGCAATTTTCGTCGCACTTCCGAAATATCGGAATCTGAGCATTGCTCAAGCGCAGCAATTTCCGAAAAACATGGTTCGGGAAACAAGTCTATTTGACTTGATTCGCTCCGATATTCGGGCGAAGAAAGAAAAGGTACTTTGCCTGGTTCGGATCTGTCGGTGAGTTCGACTTGTTGGGCAGCACACTTTTCATCCGCCAAGTTCTTAGATGTCTTGACGAGACTTCGGGCACGTCTGAAAATAAGAAATATCAGAGGAAAATGAAACAATTAGTAAATTTGATGAGATAGAAAGAAAGAAAACTGACAATAAGATAAGAACAGTGCACGAAAAATATTGGCATTGCTCGATGATGGGGTGAATACAATTATTTATTCGATAGTATTCAATAATTGCATAAATGAAATATTGCTTCCAGCCCTTCATAAAACGGTTAAAAACTCCAGTACAACGGTCAAGGGGAAATATTATGAATTATGAGTGGTAAACCATTTGTCGTATTATGATGATTTTTCTAATTTTGATATAGCTGATTAATTTGAATTGAATGATGTAATCTGAATTTTTCTAATCTTTTCGGCAACCTACATGGGAAAAACTATCGTAAAATCAGCATAAACCATATTAGAAATTACTGATTTTATATAAATATGTTATTACAAACAAGTATTTGTAAACATATATATATTTTTCTCATTCAAAAATATTAAAATTAAACACAAAATTTCATATAAAAAGAACTTGATGAAGATACTTAGTTCACCTAAAAAGAATTGCCAAAGGGGCATTTCAAGCAATAGATAGGCAACCAGACAGTCATCACAAAAAGATACCGAATTTGGTTAAACTTAATATCTGTAAAATATAAACAATTTTTCAATCAATATTTTCATTAGATAATGATTTATATTTTAAAATTGTTAGGTCCGTATTTGCAGCCTAATTTGTTTTAGATGGAGGATGAGATGTGCGACCGTTTTTATTAATTTAATGGGATCGGTGTCGGCTATGATCGGTCAGTGATTCCTCGTATGAACAGAGGCCAATTTACGTTTCGATCCAGTATTGGATCCTCTTCAGAATTTTTATTGTGTTAACTATAATGAGTAAAGATCATTTTGTATGTTACAAATGTGTGTCAGCAAACATATATTAAATAATTTCAGACAGTCATATAAAAGTTAGACGATGTATTCGTTGGCGAACTAATAGGTTATGTTACCTTGATTTCGGTTGCGAGAATATGTTAGCTCAATATCCATTCGTTCTTTTTTGTGGATGTGTAGATATATATAGTTCACTTGATTTGTGTCAAGTGCGGTGTAATAATTACATCAATTAGTGTAGGTGATTGTCAGTATTAACGATACGGAATCGATTCGTTGGTCGACCGGTGAAGTCTGTAATGTGATTTATAATCGAGTCGTTTTTGGTGTGTAAGTTCTATTTATATGTAATTGTGTTTAGAGTTTTACGAAAGGTATGTAGATGGTATTTACCAATTGATAATCATCATTTAACTCAATTTGAAGAACTATAGTAAATTACACCAAATATCGATAAAATAAGTGCATGTTGTACAAAAGCACGTGTGATCGCTATCGTGTTCAATTCTCACTGAGACGCCATGTCGTGGCGCCTTCCTCACCCGGGCAGTGCCGTGTCAATTGCGGGGCAGATCATATCGTGATCGATTGGAATTAAATTAGATGATGAAATTTAAATGATGCCGTTATATATGCTGCTAAGATTATCTACATCGGTTTTGAAGTTTATGGCGTTAGGGTGTGATTGTATCTGTATCATTTCCATTATTAGTCTTTTTTTTTAACCACTCTTCGTTGTTTAATATTTTAGCATTATCGAAACTAAATTCATGTTTTTGTTGGATGCTATGTTGTGCCAATGCCGTGCGTGCTGTATCTGTGTGTCTAATGCTATTTATATGTTCTTTGACTCTCGTTTTTAAATATCTTTTTGTTTGTCCTATGTAGACGCTGTTGCAATCTTTGCATTCTATTTTGTATACTACATTTGATTTGTTCAATGATTCAATACGGTCTTTTGTGGATCCGGTTATTGCAAGAATGTTGTGTTTGTTGTTGGTGACCAAGTTTATGTTGTATTGTTGTAACAGGCGGAGTAACTGATGATGAATTATGCGTGTATATGGTAAATTTATTACTCTCGATGAGTCAAATTGAATTTTAAATTGTGAGTGTGACTCAATCAAACGTAAACGTCGATTAATCATTTTGTTGACAAAGGATTCGGGGTAGCAATTGTATTGCAAGGTGTCTTTAATTAGTTGTATGTTTTTTTGATGGAACGAAGCATGAGCTAATTTTATTGCTCTGTCGACGAGCATGTAGATAACGCCTTTCTTTTGGCTCAATGGATGGTGGGAGAAAAAATTTATGAATTTTCCAGACCACGTTGGCTTCCTATACCAATCTGTAATAATCCTATTGTCTTTTCTAATTAATAGGACATCAAGGAACGGGATTCTGTTGTGTTTTTCTATTTCTTTGGTAAACTGAAGTTTAGTGTGGTAGGAATTAAAAATTTTCAATGTGGAGTCTATTTCATTACAAGGAAGCGACACGATTATGTCGTCTACATATCTTCTATATATAGGGATCGAGAATTTTAATTTTTGTAAACAGTTAGATTCCAAATCAGTCATTACAATATTCGATAGGATAGGGGCTAACGGTGAGCCCATTGGTAGGCCAAAAATCTGTTTATATATTTCATTGTCGAACGTAAAATAGGTGGACGACATAATGAATGTGATTGTTTTCATTATTTCGTCAAGAGGGAATTTTTCATTGAAAAGTGCTGATCTCTTCTGGAGACTTTGTTTTATTAATTCTAGAGGTACGTTGGTGTATAGTGAAATGACGTCAAATGACACAAGTTTATGATTAGAAGGGATGGTGATATTGGCGACTAATTTTTTTTAGAGTAAAGCTGTCTTTTATGTGTGAGTCTGATTCTGTGAGTAATTTCGATAGTTTTGATTGTATAAAATCTGAAATCTTATGTGTAGGACAGTTGATCGAAGAAACAATTGGTCGGAGAGGAAAATTTTCCTTGTGAATCTTAGGAAGGCAATATAAGCGAGACAAATTGCAATTTTCCGCTTTTAGATATTTATGTGTCGGTTCATCAATGATCTTAAGAGCTCTCCACCTGGTTAGAGTTTTGTTTACTCCTTTTTGTATTTGGTTGATTGGGTTATGTTGTACGACACAGTAGGTAGTGTTGTCTGTTAGAAGAGTGCGGGTTTTTTCAATGTAGTCACTTTTGTTCATGATGACTGTGGTATTGCCTTTGTCTGCCCTTGTGATCAGGATTTGCGGATTGTTTTTCAAAAATGAGTGAGTGTCATTAATAACTCTGTTTGTGTTGTTGCATGTGTTAGGTCTGTTCATCTTGCCTATTAATTGTGTGAATTTGGTTCTAATCTCATTTTGTAATGGTGGTTTCAGTAGATAGCTAATTTTGCTTTCAAATTCGGCGATCGAGTGGTGAATGTATGATTTTTTGTCTTTTGCTTTGAGATACGAGTAGCAGAATCTTTGCCCAAGAGATAAGAAGGTCTCAATGTGTCTTGGGATTGGAACGTTTGATAAATTAATTAGCCATTCTTTGATTTTGTCTGTTGATAAGTTAGATGAAAGATTACTTATTGGGTCGTTTATGATTGTGTTTTGTTGGTTGTAAGTTATATTGTGTAGATTGTTTCGTGTTGTGTTTAACATGTTCTCTTTCGGTCTTGCATTTCTTAATATTCGTGTGGGTAAGTTATTGTTGCGGTCTGTTTCCGCTTGCGATGCTATGGACATCAAGAAGTCATCTTCGTTAAAAATATGCCTGTGTATGTTGTGTGTTCTTTCCAGTCGCAACCATTGTAATTTTCTTTGGTGTCTATAGTACATGCGAAACGATAATCTCTGTAATCTTAACTGTTGTGATTTGAAAAATTGTTCGTATATGTTTTGTGGTGTTCTCATAATTATTTTCATATCTCTATCTGTTTTAGACTTTACTTTTTTGATTCTGTAGTTAATGTCGTCTATTTCTAGGTTTAGAATCAGTTTGTACACTTTGTGCGCGTGTTGTTTAATTTTGCATTTGCATTTGTCACTAGCAAAACTAATCTTACTCAAGTTTTGTGTGTGGATATGCTTCGGGATCAAACCTTCTTTCCTACATCTTAGCAGAAATCGAAGTTGTTCATGTAGACATGCCGAGGATGTTGCGTCGCGTGTCCAATTCTTGAAGGAAGCCCAAATGACATATCCGTAGATGTGTAAGATATCATTGAAAAATGACATGATTATCCAGTTTCTAGCCAGTTAGTTATAGATGGAGGATGAGATGTGCGACCGTTTTTATTAATTTAATGGGATCGGTGTCGGCTATGATCGGTCAGTGATTCCTCGTATGTATCCATCCATTGAGCCAAAAGAAAGGCGTTATCTACATGCTCGTCGACAGAGCAATAAAATTAGCTCATGCTTCGTTCCATCAAAAAAACATACAACTAATTAAAGACACCTTGCAATACAATTGCTACCCCGAATCCTTTGTCAACAAAATGATTAATCGACGTTTACGTTTGATTGAGTCACACTCACAATTTAAAATTCAATTTGACTCATCGAGAGTAATAAATTTACCATATACACGCATAATTCATCATCAGTTACTCCGCCTGTTACAACAATACAACATAAACTTGGTCACCAACAACAAACACAACATTCTTGCAATAACCGGATCCACAAAAGACCGTATTGAATCATTGAACAAATCAAATGTAGTATACAAAATAGAATGCAAAGATTGCAACAGCGTCTACATAGGACAAACAAAAAGATATTTAAAAACGAGAGTCAAAGAACATATAAATAGCATTAGACACACAGATACAGCACGCACGGCATTGGCACAACATAGCATCCAACAAAAACATGAATTTAGTTTCGATAATGCTAAAATATTAAACAACGAAGAGTGGTTAAAAAAAAAGACTAATAATGGAAATGATACAGATACAATCACACCCTAACGCCATAAACTTCAAAACCGATGTAGATAATCTTAGCAGCATATATAACGGCATCATTTAAATTTCATCATCTAATTTAATTCCAATCGATCACGATATGATCTGCCCCGCAATTGACACGGCACTGCCCGGGTGAGGAAGGCGCCACGACATGGCGTCTCAGTGAGAATTGAACACGATAGCGATCACACGTGCTTTTGTACAACATGCACTTATTTTATCGATATTTGGTGTAATTTACTATAGTTCTTCAAATTGAGTTAAATGATGATTATCAATTGGTAAATACCATCTACATACCTTTCGTAAAACTCTAAACACAATTACATATAAATAGAACTTACACACCAAAAACGACTCGATTATAAATCACATTACAGACTTCACCGGTCGACCAACGAATCGATTCCGTATCGTTAATACTGACAATCACCTACACTAATTGATGTAATTATTACACCGCACTTGACACAAATCAAGTGAACTATATATATCTACACATCCACAAAAAAGAACGAATGGATATTGAGCTAACATATTCTCGCAACCGAAATCAAGGTAACATAACCTATTAGTTCGCCAACGAATACATCGTCTAACTTTTATATGACTGTCTGAAATTATTTAATATATGTTTGCTGACACACATTTGTAACATACAAAATGATCTTTACTCATTATAGTTAACACAATAAAAATTCTGAAGAGGATCCAATACTGGATCGAAACGTAAATTGGCCTCTGTTCATACGAGGAATCACTGACCGATCATAGCCGACACCGATCCCATTAAACTAATTTGTTTTATATTAAGTTGTTAATTGTGATTTAAAGTCGAGGGTCAGGGGCTTCGACTTGTGGGTTCTGTCACTTCTTAAAGCAGCGTAACGCACCTCACGTGGTTCTGTGCGTGTGTGTGTGTCCGATCTGCTGACGCCGGCGGATTGCTGGGATCATCGGGAAGGTCGGTCGCGATGGCCTACTAGGCCGTAGAGATAACACACAAGATGGCCGCGACTTGTTTATTTCTCACACGAGCAAAGGCGCTCGTAGTGGCTAATACAGATGAGCTCGTGCTCGACGCTGCCACTACGATGCCGAGGTTTTGCTGAGTCGGCAGAAGTCGAGCGCGTAAAATACGATTCGACTCGCCGGACTCGTACACTTGCACGTTATTATAAAAATAATTGTCCGATGGTTTAATTACTCGAGATATACCGACGCGTGATGTCGCTAAGGTAATCGACGCGGTACGGAGATATATCGAGGGACGTGAAGCGCCACTCAAGATCGCTAACACGTATAAAGTTCTCGATTGACACTACAAGGGTTTTCCGGAATCTCACAGTAATACTCACGATGCTCTAGGTATGTGATGCGTACATACCACTAAGGCACGGGTACCGGTTGACCGATGTCTGTTAAGACTGAGAAATCAATTAAGACTGGTGAGATTTTGGTCTGACTGAACCCTCGTTGCCTTGGGGAAGGAGCTCGTGGGGGTTACCGGGAACAATATGTCGGTCGTCGATTGGGAAGTTGATTTGTCAATCGGGTCAACTTCCCAATCGGCAGTTGCATTTCGAGAAGGGCTCTCGGGGCCGCTGAGTTTTGGGAAGAACTCGCGGGGCCGTTGCATTTTGAGAAAATATTGTAGGCCGCGCTGACCCTGTAGCGCGTGAACGGTGTTGCGGCGATAGCTTCGGTGAAGCCAAAGTGTGCTGCTGAGGCAGCGATTTAGGCGATTTCCACATGGGGTTGATTGCCGGCGCGGAATGCGCTCATCGCGTTGTGGAAAAGAACGGATTGCGAAATCCGGCCGTTGCCAGGTTGATCTGTCCGTAACAAAATCAATAAATAAAATCTAATGATGTAAGAATGTGTCGTTAGCTGTAAACCTCGATCGAAACACCAATCAAGGCCTTCACACACGAATCTACTTAATACGTAAGACGTAGGCCGTAAGGAAATCCTCCAATCAGAGTCGACGACTCGAGGGGAATAGTCGACTCTGATTGGAGGCTTTCCTTATGGTTTACGTATTACGTGTTAAGTAGATCCGTGGGTGAAAACCTTCACAGCGTATGACGGCCGAGAACGGCAATGATGAAATATGTCATCACTGCACAACCTGTCTCATTCGTGGAAATATCCGACGAACTTGCGACCAACTTAACGTGGGTACCAAAGCTGTTCAAAAACAAATTCCCGCTGTTTCAACTTTTGTCTATTTACCTACATATGACGTAATATATATATATATATATATATATATTGTAGCCCTCTTGGGAAATTTATTGTTACTAATGTTGTAACTTTTATGTTTCAGGTGTGTGCGTCTCAATATATTGTGACGTTGTACGTCACAGCCTCCCCTGCCGCCGGCTCACCCACGAAGTCGCCGTCCCACACCTGTAACAGGAAAGAAAGATAAGTATAAAAAGTTACGCAATATAGACTATAAAACCTGTGCAAACACTCACCTGCGGCAAGTCAGTCACTGCGACTGACCCCGCCCGACCACCAGTATCACCATCACCGTCAAGTCATCGCCATCCTCGTCAGCACCATCCCCACCAGCATCGTCAGGCCCTGCAACAAGGGAAAAAGATGAAGCGACCGAAAACAAACCAACCAGATCAAGAAAACTACTCACCGGACTGACCCATCAGTCATCGAATCGCTTCGTCATCGGCGTCGTCGTCGTCGTTTCCACCGTCGTCGTCGTCGTCGTCGCCGTCGTCGCCGTCGCCGTCGTCGCCGTCGTCGTCGTCGCCGTGGTCGCCGTCGTCGTCGTTGCCCTCATCGTCGTCGCCGTCGACATAGTACAGGACCGGCCCTAACCTGAACAGAGAAGAAGAGGAAATTAATAAGGAGCCAATCATCGAGAAATAACTGAAAATTCACCTACCTGGACCGACCCGACGACCATCGCCATCCTGCCAGACACCTCCGTCGCCGTTCACCACCCCCACAAGGAATATTTTATCAAACAAACCGCACCTCACAACTCGCACTACACTCGAAAAATCAACCTGTCAAAAATTCAGCACCCGTCCGTCCCCGCACCCCGGCCATCCATCGGCCGCGCGGCGACAGAGTGACGAAGGTGGCAGCAGCGTACGGCGATTACCCGACCGCCTTTATTACCCGCAATTATAAATTCCCGTCCACAATTACTCCATACTTACCGACCGACCTACTTACCTCCTTTTCCCCAATAGATCCCGCTCGCGACAGTCCTAAAATCTATCACCCGTTTGACCCTTCTCCCATCGACCCGTATCGCTGCTGCCTCGATGATCGATGCCGGCCGGTAGCCAATCAGCGCGCGAGAAAATTTCGCGAGCTTCCGGCCGGCCATGTGGCCGTCACTTTGTGACGAGCCGGCGAATAGACAGGATTAATAGCGAGAGTATAGAGCGAAGTTAGAGTATCGAGAGTGTAGAGTGAAGCGTGAGGAGAGGAAAGAGTGAGTGAGAGAGAGAGAGGGAGAAAGTGGAAAAGGATTATTAAGCGAAAATAACGACGAATTGGAACGACAGAGGACTACGAGAAACGGAAAAGGGAAAAATCGAGATAACGAGAGAATAAAGACGACCAGGCGCGAACCGGACATACGAGAGTAAGGAAAGGACCGAACGAGGAGAAAGGAATTCAAAACGGTGAGTGTTTGCACGGTTACTTCCCCCCGACATAGCACCCGACTCATTTTTGAGAAAGATCGCGACTATTACTTCCCCCCCCTTTTTTTTTTTTTCCTTTTTGTCTTTTCTCGCTGTCCGCCGGTGTTAAAATTCGGACAATAAAAAT
Source organism: Netelia melanura (assembly GCA_964007305.1). Lineage (NCBI taxonomy): Eukaryota > Metazoa > Arthropoda > Insecta > Hymenoptera > Ichneumonidae > Netelia > Netelia melanura. The sequence goes on from OZ023260.1 coordinate 3,484,487, forward strand.
TTCTTTTTTGCTCTCTTTTCCTGGTATAGCCGTGTGGGACGGCCGTTAAAATTAAGGCGTAACGTTTATGAAATTTCTAGTAACGGTCATTCCTTTCCGCCCGACCCCCCTTCAGTCCTCACACCATACCCTACGCGATCGAGGTACACTCGGCCGACCTTCCTCGACACAGTCGAATCCTCACACCCAAAACAACTCCCCCCTTTCCCCACTTACCCCTCTCCCTGCGATAGACCGTATTACAGTAGTAGTAAGTGCGGAAACATAGTTAAACACGCCAGTGGTAATTACTAAGAGGCCATCGCGTCGGCGAATTCACACCTGAGATCCTTTCCCGTTTGACCCCTCCCCCCATCCCTACGCTAGCCATCCTCGCCTTTCAACGCACATGTCACTTCTTATATATTTTTCTTTGTTGTTTTTTTTCTTTTCTTTGTTAATTTTGGTTGTTAAAATTAACTGGCGCCCATAATGAGCTTTTTTTTTTCTTTGTAATTAAGGAATAATTATCCCGGAGATCGTCCGCCGCAAAAGTATTGCGAAAATAAAGTTTATTAATGTTATAATTATTCTATTTTGTTTTGAATTCGTTTCTCTAAATTCCCCATACCCCCCCTCCCAGCGGCGTGACAATATATATTGAGACGCACACACCTGAAACATAAAAGTTACAACATTAGTAACAATAAATTTCCCAAGAGGGCTACAATTCGCGTTGACAAAGTACGACGAATAATAATATAAATACTGGACAAATACATCAACAAAGTACCTTCGAAACCACAGTCTCTCTTTCGAGATCTGACCGTGTATAGTTGGCGCCCAAATTTGCTGCCTCGGCAACAAAACGCGAATTTCGACTATACAACCAGTAAGAACGACAATAAGATCATGTGGTCTACCAGGTAAAGGTACGGATTCAGATAAAGAAATACGTAAAACTCACCGACAACTACGCAAGTACACCTGAAGCATCGCAGGACCAGCAATTATCGGACAGTCGACATTTATCCGAGGACGTGGATCCGACACAAGGCGATACCGGGGTATTCTCAAATTCCACGTAACTTTATCACGCCGAGACCTTAGGCCAAGAATAACTGACGTACCTGAAACAAACATGTAAATTATCGGGCCACACTAAAAGAAACTAAAATTGGAGCGCTCACCGTAGTCCGTTGATCTCCCTTTAGACAACGAACCAAAACACACACAGAACACCCGTAAAAATAAACACGAATAACACTCCACAAAATATGAACCGCGACTGTCATTATTACGGGCAGCGCTATATTGATTATGTTACGAGATCATATACACGTGAAATTCGCAACAAGTAGGGCGTGACACACAGCGCCAAGATCCGAAATTCAACACGCGTCATAAACTAGGTATGTACTATCGAAGCTCACATATTGATTATACGATAAGATCGGAGAACGATATTATCCACTAACTTGAATTCTGTAACGAAAAGCTGAGAAATAAAAATTATTCTACCCGAGGTTCCAAATTTATTTATTTCTTTCTCGAGAACCAAACAAAATATTTTATGAAAAGGGGTAATACCCGTTTCATTTGGCGCCCGAACAGGGACTCGAGAGAAATATAATAACGGCACCCTGGGTAAGAATACGAGCCGGTTAAGACGAGAAGGTAGCCGAAACCAACCAAAAATGGACAATAATCTAGCAGAAGACACCGGACTCGACAACGATATACCCATCCCCAACGAAGCGGGAAATAGTATGATGATACAAGAAACCCCGGACGTAACTAATTCAGACGAATTACAGGCAGAAATAGACGAGTCGATACGCCTGATGTTACGGGAATTAAAAGAGATCAAAAACGAACAGTCGAGGGAACGTCTAATGACGAACGAACAAGTTAAGGACTTAGACGAAAAATGCGTTTTAAGATGTCGACAGACACGAGAAATGTCGCGCCAAAAATTTCGAGAAGAGATCGATCGGGTCACAGAGAATACGGATCGAAAATTAACGATATCCCAGGACCTTATGAAATCAGCGATAGAAGAAGTAGACCGCGAAAGACGGCTGGGGTGCGATGAACTCGAAACAAAACTACAGATAACACGGAGTAACATCTCACACCAAAATGAAGTGGCAAAAAGCACGCTCGAACTGGCGAAAAACAACTCCAACCGCATCGAAGCCGTCGAAGAAGAAGTTCGAAACCAGCTGTCACAAACAGTAAACATGACGCAAGGGGGACTAAATATGAGTCAAGCATTCGCCGTAAAACAAAGGCAGCCGACGTTCAGTGGAGACGGAAAAGAACGACCAATGAGGTACCTTCGAGAATTCGAGCAATTTTGGGAGTTAACCGGAAACACGAACCTACACTACATCATCAACCAATCACTATGAGATGCAGCCAAGGACTGGTGGCGGGTAGTGGAGGACGAGGTGCATACAATAAACGATTTCGGAAGAAAATTCCAATCACGATACTGGAGCCGCGAAATCCAGGATAAGATAAGTCGTAACCTCGAATTTGGAGCGTATGACGTCGAGGAATAAAAGGCAACACGTACTGAATACGCGACGAGGATATTTGGTAACGCCAAGGATCTCAAAAATTTGTCGAGCCAAAACATTATTCGCTACCTTGGTAACCACTTCAACGAGACGGTCCACTCAGCAGTCCAAATAGGAACGATAAAAACAATCGATGAATTCCTCGAACTACTCGAGAGACTGGACGCATCAGGACCGCTAAATTCCCAAAGAAAAAACCGATATAACGGAAGCGAAGGCCCACGTCAAAAGCCCTTCAACAGTCAGGAGAACAACAGACGACAACCAAGAGGAGGTGAAGGATATCCGGAGTGGGGTTATAGATACACACCAAGGTACACACCTCCACCGTACGCCCGATGGTCAACGCCAAATTACCATGAGCGCCCAAGAGAAAATCAAAGATGGGAGAACACTCCGCAGCCTCAGCCAAACGGGCTCAAACCAAAATCTCCACCGTGGACGCCACCCAGCCAACAACAACAACAACAACTACAACAATCAGAGACAAGAGACAAAACGACCATCCCCAACCAGGGAAACGAATAACCGTTACGCCCGAGATCAATAACCTGGAGCAACAAGAGAGCGGCGTAACGGAAGAAGAATTCATACAACAACAACTAGAAGATACCAGGCAAAGGCAGAAAAGACATCAAAAGAAACGAGAAAGAGCGAAGAAACAGAAGGAGAACAATAGGGTGACATGTGGCGACATGCAAATCACCAATGTAACTGGTCGCAAGCAACAAGTGGAGGGAAGCACAAGTACCGCACGAACCACGAACTCAACGAATGAGACCGAAAGGCGAAAAAAAAGGGAAACATCCAAGATCAACCAATATGAATCACCACGAGAATACCTGATGGAAGAAAGTAAAACAGATTATAAAATTGTGACGACAAAATGCCCAGAAATGAAGATCTGGATAGAGGGCCTCGAAGTTAACATGCTCATCGACAGTGGGAGCGAAATATCAGGGATCTCGGAAGACTGCTACCAGCGCCTGAATAAAAAAAATCTGACTTTACCGGTCACAGGTGGAGAGGTCCAGGGGGCATTCAGTGGGAATATAAGCCGAATAAAACTGAGCATCTTAGCAGAAGCGGTAATAGGAACGAAAAGGGAAATATTACAACTAATGATAATCCCAAAATTACAGAGGAAAGCGATTTTGGGTATAGACGGCATGAGAACCATGAAAATAACGTTGGATGCGGCAAACGATCACCTCATGGTCGAGGGACAGACGAGGCTGAAGTTGACGGAAGGAAGATGGCGCGAATATGAAGAACCAGAAGGTATGAAAGTAAATGAATTGGTAACTGTGATGACCACAAAAAGCGAGGTAGTAACCAAAGAGGAAATAGAAGAGAAAAATAGAGAGATAACGGGGGTGTCACAAGCAGTTCAAACCGATTTCAAAAACCTCATCTGGAAGTACAGGGAGATATTCACGCACCGACCGGGTCGAATGAGCGCATACACGCACGAGCTACATATGAAAAATACAAAGCCATATGTAAACCGATCTTACCCTATTCCGATCAAACATAGAGAAAAGGTACGCGAAGAAATCGTACAAATGCTCAGCCACGGAGTCATTGAACGAGCGAATAGTCCCTACATAAACCCCATGGTAACGGTCATAAAAAAAGACGGATCGATACGACTGTGCCTGGACGCACGCCAACTGAATGAAAACTTAAAAGAAGACCATGATTCAGCTCCCCCCATAGAAGAGATTTTTCAACGATGCAGAGGTATAGGTACCATGTCAAGTCTTGATCTAACTAGTAGTTTTTGGCAAATACCACTACACAAAGACTCTCGACAGTACACCGTATACACGGTCACACCTTTTGGACTGAAAACAAGCACAGCCAGTTTGATAAAAGGACTCGAGGTAGTACTGCGAGGCTTAAATCAGTTTGTAATAAATTTCGTCGATGACCTCCTCTGCGTACCAGCAACCAACGAGGATCATATCAAACACCTGGAGATGCTGCTGCAACGAATACACAGTCACGGAATTACCTTAAACATCCGGAAATCCACCTTTTTTCGGCGAGAAGTAAAGTTCTTAGGGCATACCTTAACCACCAAGGGGATTCGCCCTCAAGAAGACAAAGTGGCAGCGATCCAAAACTTCCCAACGCCCACGAACCAAAAACAACTGAGAGGATTTCTCGGTCTCATAAACTTCTACTCCAAATTCACGAGCAAACATGCACACGAGACCGTACCATTACTAGACCTACTAAGAAAGGACGTAGTATGGGATTGGAACCAAAAGAAGCAAACAGCTTTTGAAAAGACGAAAAAGCTGTTCATCACGAGCACAGTACTCAACCACCCAAACACCACTCAACCATACTTATTAACAACAGACGCTAGCGACTACGCCCTCGGAGCCATCCTAGAGCAAACAGACGAAGATGGCGAAATTGGAGTGATCGCGTGCGCGAGTCGAACTCTAAAAGGACCCGAATTACGTTACATGACAACAGAGAAAGAGCTTCTGGCAGTCGTTTGGGCCTTACAGAAATTTCGCACAAACCTGATGGGCACAAAAGTCCGAATAAAAACGGACCATAAAGCGATTACATTCCTCAAAACATGTCGCTTTGCCGGAGATCGACTATTAAGATGGGCGTTACTCATTCAAGATTACGACATCGAAATAGAACACTGCCCAGGACGGGAAAACGTAGTAGCAGACGCGTTAAGTCGCCCGCCTAACGAAGAAACGAGCCATCTGAGAAAAAGAATAATAATATCGGCCGCATGGGCAAAAGAGATAAGCCAGGAATTAACCAACAACTTACAACACTGGCGCCAACTACAAAAACAAGATCCGGTACCCCACGCGCACTGGCAAAACGTCAACAACGAAGATAAAGCTACAAGGAGATATCGAATAAAAGAGGACTACCTACAAGTCAAATCCCGCTTAGGAACTTGGAAGACGGTAATACCCTCACAAATCGTGGAACAACTTATCCGAGAATGTCATGAAATTTACGGTCACATTGGACCGTCAAAAATTAGCAAAATACTCGAAGAAGAATTCGCATTCCCACGCTTGGCGAAGAAAGTACGACAGACAATATCAACATGTGACACCTGCCAAAGGAACAAAAACCCTAATTTAACTAAGCATGCGAAAATGCAAACAATAATTCCTGACGGTCCCGGAGATCTACTCTCAATCGACTTTTTCGGTCCATTACCAACGGGTGCTGGAGGGGCAAAACACATCCTTGTCACAAACGACGCTTTCTCAAAATTCGTCAGACTATATTCTTTACAGAAAGCAAACGCACCAGCGACAATACGAAAAATATTTTCCGATTATGTATATCCCCAAATACGGAAAGCCTAAAAGAATCCAATTTGACCACGGGACACAATTTACGTCAAAAACATGGCTCGGAAAGTTAGAAAAAGAAAACATCAAAAAAGTATTCGCGTCAATCAGACACCCACAGGGAAATATCGTCGAAAGAGTGAACCGAGAATTAGCACGATTCTTCCGAACATTTTTGGAAGAAAATCACTCTGGATGGGTGAAATGGATCCCAGTGATCGAGACGTGCATTAATGACGTATACCATGACACGACCGAGGAAATTCCGACTGAGGTCCAAACACAAAAAAAACCTGAACGCATATGGAGAAAATGGTTGCTGGCACAAGAAACCGAACCAATTAACCAAGAAGAATACGAGAAAAGACTAACATTGGTGAGAGAAAGAATCCGCACAAAAGGTGCAGCACGGGCCCAGAAATTTAACGCGACCCACTACACTACGAATTTCGAGGAAGGCGACATGGTTTTGGTACGAGCTCTAAACGTCTCGGATCCGAAAATAAAGAAAACGGCAAAGTTCATGCCCCTCTACGAAGGGCCGTATATAATAAAAAAATGTGTCGCGGTCGCAACCTATTTGTTGGAGGATCCCACGACGAAGAAGGAACGAGGAAAGTTTCACGCGTGCCTCCTTAAGCGGTACATCAAACCAGCGGCACCTGTGGAAAAGAAAAACTGAGATAAAATACAGAATAAAAATCAAAGATAAAATCTAGAATAAAAGAACATCTTAAAGATAGAATAAAAAAAATAAAAAATAAAATGTTAATAAGAAATTACTCCGATATCAATCGGAACAACATAAAAATACACTAAAAGTATAAAAGAGGGAAAAGAAAAAGTAGAATTAAATATATCAGAAATTGAAGAAATACAGATAGAGTTAGGAATATCAAAGCTGCTTACAAGCACAATTTGAATATACCAGAAACACAAACAAGAAACAAAATTTTTTTTCGGCAATCAGCAACGGCAAGAGCGGACAAACTGAAATTCGACAGTTACAGCATGGCGACCGACGAACAGAATCAAATAGTTACCAAAGACGCGCCAAATCAAAAAACCGAAGGAAAAGAAAAGAAAAAACTTTCTTATTACCAACAAGAAAGAAAAAGGATCCGGCAACAATTGGCACGAGCCCGACAACAAAAAATAAACCCAGTAAACAACATTTTCGAATTGACTGAAATAACGGACGAAACCGTGAAAAACTGGTATCCGGGAAAATCACTCGGATTATAAGAGAGAGATAAGGATCCAACCACCGGCAATCAGTTAAGTTACAAACGTCGAACGAAACAGTTATACAACATGGATTACCAAACATACAACACAACCAACATGGAGGGCGAGTACAAGGATGTACAAATATCGGCCATAGCCTCATCGGAACAAGTGTTTATCCGGGTACGGCTACCGGGGTTCAACTACACCCAGATACTCGGCCGTATAAGAAACCTCACCACCCGATCACCAGGCGTGTGTTACGATTTGAGAATCCTTTATCTTTATACCTATCTCTAAATGATTTCAAGCCTCGCATGGCGTACCGCACAACTTGGCGCATCGCACCCATCGCGTTACGAATCCTCTATTTCTATACCAAACTCCAACAATTTCGAGGCATCGCACAATTCGTCACCTGCCTCGAGCCAGGTGACCTCACCTTAACGCACCGTACCTCTGAACCCAGAAGAGCCACGCGCGAACTCGGGACAGCCCTATGATAGGTGTCACGGTTTGAGAATCCGTTATCGTTATACCTATCTCTAAACGTTTTCAAGCCTCGCCTGGCGTGCCGCACAATTTAGCGCAACGCACCAATCACGTTACGAATTCCCTATTTCTGTGCCAAACTCCAACGATTCCGAGGCACCGCACAATTCGTCACCTGCCTCGAGCCAGGTGACCTTCGCCTCCACGCGCCACCAAAAGCCAAAAGAGCCTCGCGCGAACCCGGGAAAAGCCCTCTGATTGGCTCGCTGCCGCGCGTACACCGTGCCGCGGACGACACCTCTTGCTATCTTCGTTAACGATCTTACTCACCCTAAGCACCCTTCCACTAGGTGACTCATCACACTACCCCTAAGTAGCCATCAAAAATTAGTATAAAAGGGCGACCTTTTGCACCAAGTAGGCAGTTACAATTTCAACGGGGACCAGCAACGCAACCACTTGCGCAACAGAATCTGCGGAGCATTCTCGCTCGTCGTCCGGTTGAGTACAACAGTTGTAAACTCATCGAGTCCAAGCTTGTATATTGTACAGTTATCTTAGAGTCATTCAAAGTAACGTGCTCGTGGAGAAATAAAAGTCTGATAACCGAACTCGTGTTGACCATTATCTTTCCACTCCTCATCGAGACAACAAGATTCATCGTCGCATCACATCGAGCTCCATCAGACCACCAGCACCACAAGACCAGCGAAAGAGTGAGTCGAAACCTTCTCATACAACCTTTCGTATAAGTCAAGATTGACCATCGGACTAGTCGAAAACGACGGTGCCGTCCTAGTCGAAAACCCCTCCGACGAATTGTAGTAAAGAAAAGGCGAGATTATCCGTCCCTGAAGGAAAGGGCTTAATTGTCTTGCCTCGAAAAGAGAAATCGAACCGTGTTACGCACTCCCATACTCGATAGAGTTCAGCGGATCGTAACACGTGCACCGATGCCTACAAGAAGAAATTTACAACTGGAAAAGTATTTTATACTATGACAACGCCCGTCTTCACCGAGCTACAGTCATAGCCCACGAAGAGGACCAAATCTGGCTGTGGCTAGGTGACCACGGTGCCGACGTCGATGCACACCTAGAAGAATGTTACACCGCACCCATGTGGATGATCGAAACACCGCTTTGCGCAATCACATGCGCAATACGGGGACTCGAACAGATAGGCGACGAATACGACGACGACCGAAACGCACAATTGTGGCAACGGGTCACAACAAAAAAATGGACCCTGAAGGTCAAAGGCGAACGTCCCGAAGGAGAGGCTATATGGGGCAAATTATACCTAGACAATGGAACGACATACCAGGACGTGGCGACACGACTCGGTGCGGCGAAGTTCACGGAAGAAGAAACCATGTTCTATTGGCACCTACCCGGCCAGGTAATATGCAGTGAAAGCAACCGTCGGAACAAAATGGCCGAGTACACACCCATGGCAACACCTCCAGGAGCATCAACCCCCACAAGGCCGAGACCAGAGGAACCCAGCCAGGATCCGATGGAGATCCTCCAGAACCTTCTGGATGCCGCCGAGTGGGAGGACGCAGAGACACTAATCCTTGAAGACGACGAGTGGACGCCAACGCCCGAAGAACGATTCTTGTGGCTATGGCCACATGCAGATGATATAAATGAGCAGGAAATCTAAAAAGAAAAACAAAATATGTAAAAGAATCCGATAATAATAAGAATAGTATATTGAAATAAAATTCGTTAATTATAAAAAAAAAAAAAAAAAAGAAAAAAAAATGTTTGACAGCAGAAGAACCGAAACCCAAAAGATTTAGGGAATTTTCCTGGCGCCTCCAAAGAATATCCGGCGCCAGAAAAATTCCAGGGGGCAATGAGACGCACACACCTGAAACATAAAAGTTACAACATTAGTAACAATAAATTTCCCAAGAGGGCTACAATTCGCGTTGACAAAATACGACGAATAATACAATAATATAAATACTGGACAAATACATCAACAAAGCACCTTCGAAACCACAGTCTCTCTTTCGAGATCTGAGCGTTTATGGTTGACGCCCAAATTTGCCGCCTCGGCAACAAAACGGGAAACTCGACTATACAACTAGTAAGATCGACAATAAGATCACGTGGTCTACCAGGTAAAAGTACGGATTCATATAAAGAAATATGTAAGACTCACCGACGATTACGGAGTTACACCTGAAGCATCGCAGGACCAGAAATTATCGGACAGGCGACATTTATCCGAGGACGTCGATACGGCACAAGGCGATACCGGGGTATTCTCAAAATCCATGTAACATTATCACACTGAGACCTTAGGCCAAGAGTAACTGGAGTATCTGAAACAAACGTGTAAATTATCTGTCCACTCTGCAAGAAACTGAAATTGGAGCGCTCACCGTAGTCCGTTGATCTCTCTTTAGACGACGAACCGAAACACACACAAAAACGAAAAACACTCGTAAAAACAAACAAGAATAACACTCCACGCACTTAAACAAATATATGAACCGCGACTGTCATTATTACGGGCGGCGCCATATTGATTGTGTTGTTACGCCCTAGCCGGTAATACCGGAGTCGACACAGGGTGTTCGACCGGTATCGCAAACTCTCGACAGTCGATAATATACCAGCACAGTCACCGTTACTCGTCGATCAGAAACTCCCAATTAATTAATAATATCATTTATTCTTAGAAAACTAAATAGACTAAGGGAAAGATCCCAACCAAAATAACCAAAGTACCACGCTCTCATTACACATACACACACCAGAGAATTCAAAACTGTAATCAAATATAGGCACTCTATCAATTTGTTAACATCCGGTCCGACGAACATTTTCTTTTATATTTTTTCCACGAACGTCTCATGCAAAATCGCCGCTCGATAACACAGTCATAAACAAACTATAGACCATTCGCCGAAATTATAATTCGAAACCCTACTTCCTTTCCCACGAGGCGACTATCTCGAGTCACCTCGGCGTGATCGAGATAATCCCCTCCGCCAAATAAAACAAAGATCACGTAAATCCGACCAATCAAAAATCGACTGCCCTTTTTGTAATCTGCATCTGCGAGGCAGAACGGGCACCGCTCTGAAAAAAGCTAAGAGAGATCATACTCAGCATTCTTCGAGAACACATCTAAAAACTCGAACTCAGAAAAAAAACTCTATCAATATCGAACTCGAAAGTATCTTAAGCGCACAAATCTCAGACATTTGTAAAATCGTTCTAAGTACAATTTTGTGTTGTAATTCCCAAGTTACAATTCCAACTTGAATAAAATACAAGTTGTTTGTTAATGTACGTGAGTTGTTGGTGTTGCAATCAATATTTTTCCCATCAAAAATCGTCCACGCGAATCAACAGTGAGGACTCTGGGGAAATATCAATCTACAACAACAACGTCTCCGAAGAGGAATCATCCTCGACGATTCATCCTAAATCGTTGAGTTAAGGCGTCTTCTCACTTTGGAAATTGAAAAAAATCGATTTTTTTTTTTTTTTTAATTTTGAAAGTACATATCTTCAAAAATGTCATCTCGAAATTTCATAAAGATCGGACGAGTCTAACTACATTTTTTGGCGACCGTTAGGTGACTACCTGAGAGTACCCGGCGATCCCTATTGTTCAGACTCATGGTGCAAGTACAAGAAAGCAGTGAAAAACAATCAGATAGAAACTTTTAAACATCCTCCTGCTCTAGCTGATGACGTTCAAGAGGTTTTGAAACCGATCTATGAAGAACTGACGAAGGACGAGTTACTGGAACGATGCCTCGGAGGAAATACCCAAAATAACAACGAGTGTTTCAACAGCTGTGTCTGGGCAATGGCGCCGAAACACGTTTTTACGGGAAGAAAAACCGTGGAAATTGCTTGCCAAACAGCGGCATGCATTTATAACGAAGGGCTACAACCTGTTTTAAAAATTTTGGAGGTGATGGGTGTCAAACTAGGCCCTATCGCCGTTCAATACGCCGAGAAACGCGACAGTGATCGCGTACGCGTAGGGAACCGCCGCAGCTCTAACGCTTCAAAAGAGACTAGGTCGAGACGAAGGGAAGCTATTTTGGACGAACACACCTTCTACGAAGAATCGGAAGGTCCATTGTATGGAGCAGGCATCGCTGATTAACCCGAGGTAAGGTTTTTTCATGATTTTTCTGCAACCAAAACTTTAAACGCAGTTATCTCAAAACAAGGTTTTTCGGTGCTTTGTTGATGAAATTTCGGAAACTATCCGGCCGATTGTCATGAAATTTGAATGACATATGCTTCATAGTTATGGCTATAGCGCATATCATCAGATTTTTGAAATTTTGATTTTAAGAATTTTTTTTTTACAAAAAACTGCAAAAAAATCGTGGTTTTTTTTTACTTTTTCGAAAAACGTGCGCCATTTTGTTATTTTCGCGAATATCAAAAATCTGATGATATGCGCTATAGCCACTGACATACTGAATCTAAAACAGTTTTATTTTTTTGTTTCAGACGACCCGTCTCGGAGATACCATCAACAAGCCACGACCATAACATTTTTACACGGGTTTTTCGATGCTACTGATGTATTATAATAATTGTTTAAAAAAATTTAAAAAAATTTTTTTCATGTACTTGAAAGATGTGTTTATTACATAGGATCCGTTTTATCCCATAATTTTAAGCAAAAATCCTCGAAAAAAAATCGCAAAAACAGCCTATTTTTGAGGCGCTTAAAGTGAGAAGATGCCTTAATATATAGAGCACAGGTGAGTCCCAAGCTTTGAACTCACGTCCAGCGGAATAGCGCAATCCCATTCAAATATCGCAGGCACATCGCATCGTCGACTGAGCTTCAAAATCTCTCCACCTTGGGACGTAACAGTGTCACGAGATCACGTACACATGAAATTCGCAACAAGTAAAGCGTGGCACACAGCGCCAATATCCGAAATTCAACACGAGCATAAACTAGGTACTATCAAAGCTCACATATCGATCACGCGATAAGATTGGAGAACGATATTATCCACTAACTTGAAACCTGTAACGAAAAGCAGAAAAATAAAATTATTTTTACCCGAGGTTCCAAATTTATTTATTTCTTTCTCGAGAACCAACCAAAATATTTTATGAAAAGGGGTAATACCCGTTTCAATATATATATATATATATATATATATATATATATATATATATATTGTGACGCCATGCGTCACATGCGTCCCAGCCTCCCCTGCAGCCGGCTCGTGCAGAGGAGCCGTTCCCCACCTGCAATGAAGGAGAGAAAGATAAGTATAAAATTTAAACAATATAGAGTATAATACCTGTGCAAACACTCACCTGCGACAAGTCAGTCAGCGCGACTGACCCCGCCAGACCATCATCATCACCATCGCCAGACCATCACCATCGCCATCGCCATCACAGTCATCATCACCAGGCCCTGCAACAAGAGAAGAAGAAGAAGCAACTGGAACATAGACAAGAAAACATCGAAAAGATACTCACCGGACTGACCCGCCAGCCACCGTATCGCCGTCGTCGTCGTCGTCGTCGTCGTCGTCGTCGTCGTCGTCGTCGTCGTCGTCGTCGTCGTCGTCGCCGTCGTCCTCGTAGTCTCCGTCGTCGTCGTCGTCGTCGTCGCCCTCGTCGTCGTCGTCGACGTCGTCCAATAAAATAACCTAAAAAGAAGAGGAAGTTAAGACCAAGAAGATCATGAAGAAACAAATAGAAAATTACACACCTGGACCGGCCCGAAGATTATTCCCCTTCGGAGACCTCGTCCCGGCTCCCTCTCACCACCTCCGAGGAAAACCATCACCCGAAAAAGGCCAAGAAAATCGCACAACACTCGCAAATCCGTACCTGTCAAAATTACAGCACCCGTCCGTCCCCGCACCCCGGCCATCCATCGGCCGTGCGGCGACAGAGTGACGAGAGGGCAGCAGCGCACGGCGATCGCCCTACCATCCTTCTTACCCGACATAATAAATTCCCGTCCGCAATTATTTCCATCCTTACCGACCGACCTAATTACCCGCCTGTCCCCAATAGATCCCGCTCGCGACAATCCCAAAATCAATTACCCTTCTGACCCATCTATATCGACCCGTGACGCTGCTGCCTCGATGATCGAGAGAGCCAATCAACGCTCGCGAAAAATTCGCGAGCTTCCGGCACACCACGAGGCTCGCCACTTTGTGACGAGCCGGCGTATAGAGAAGAGTGAGGAGAGAAAAGTATAGCGAGCGTAGTTAGAGAGTATAGAGGGAGATTAGAATTGAGAGTGAGTGAGAGCGAGAGAGAAGAAGAGTGCGAAAGAGGATTAAAAAGTGAATAAGGATTAACGACGAATTGGAACGAAATAGGATAACGAGTAAGGAAAAGGAAAAAAAGAACACGGAAATACGAGGACGAACCGGCAGAACAAGGATTACGAGAACAAGGAAAGATCGGGACGAGGAAGCGGAAAATCGACAGCGGTGAGTGTTTGCACCGGTCCCCCCCCCCCCCCCCCCCCCGAAATACCCCCCGGCTCATTTTTGAGAGATCCGCGAGCATTAAAATTACTTCGTACCCGTCATTACATTGTCCGCGAATATCGGAAAATCCTCCGTTTTTGGTTTCTCTTTTCTTCTCTCTGTATTCGCCGTGTGGGACGGCAGTTAAACTTAGAAACTAAACTTAGCGAAATTTCTAGTAACGGTCTTTCCTACCCGCTTGGCCCCCCTACCCCTCCGAAATACAAAGCCTCAACAAAGACCAGTCGATCGCGCGAGCGGCGCGATCGTCCTCGCCGTCACCTCAACCAACGACACAAACAATTCTCCTACTCCCCGTATACCCCCCTTCCTTGCGATAGACCGCATAGAGTAATAAGGCGTGAAGAGTAACGTGTACAAATAAGACTGAATATAAAATTCCTAAGCTAGTGGTAATATTTAAGAGGCCGTCGAGTCGGCAAACTCGCACCCTGAGATCCTTCTCCCCGCCCGACCCCCTTCCCCTCCCTACACGCTAGCCCTACACCCAACCCCGTCTTGAAGAGCGATATTATTATTATTATTTTGTTAATTTTTCTGTGATATTAAAATTAACTGGCGCCCAAGCCTGTAACGAGAAATATTAGAAAGATATTTTCTTTCATGTCTATGTTATATCCCGGAGATCGTCCGCCGTACAGAATCTGGATTATAAAAGCTTAAGAGAGTAAGTTAATAATAAACGTTAATGTGAGTTTTAATTATTTGATTCTCGTAACCCCAAACTCCCCATACCCCCTCCCAACGGCGTGACAATATATATTGTAACGGTCCAAACGACGACCGGCCACGTGACCTGTAAACAAAATAAACAATGGTAAGTTAAATAAACAACCGTCAGATGGCGGACAACAAAAACAGATCTCGCAAACAAAATAATGTTTGCGAGAATATAAAAGGGCAACAAATCAACCAGAAAGCTACCTCTACTATCGGTTCTGATCTGAGCGAACCACTAGAAGGAAGCAATAACCCCGGCGGAGCAGCACAATACCTCGGTATTTGTGACAGCGGAGTCAGTGGGTGCGCAACCTTCAGGGCAAGCTCAAATCAGATCATCTTACCGGTGTCAAGAGAGTCCACAGAGGCTCAAAAGGAATCAGGAGGAGCAGCAAGGATCTCGAGGTGCAGCAACAACCAGAAGGCGCAGCAAGAACAAGGAGGCGCAGTAACAATCAGCAGGCGCAGTCTCAGCCAAGTCGTACCCACGCAGCTGAGTATAGTCGCCGCGCACCTGAAAAATAACAACACAACCAATAAAAAAGGAAAACCTCGGGACGCGCAGTAGAACGCAACTTACCTATGACGAGAGGACGTTCATCTGTAATACGATGACGAGAGAAAATCACCACCGAAACGAGCCCGCTTTTTAACACCTGAAAAAATAAAACACCGCATAAAACAACTGAAGAAATCGAACGCGCGCACCAGAACTTCACTTACCGATTTCAGTTACCCCGAACGAACGACAAACAACACTTGGGAACACACTAAAACAACCAAAAACTGGCACAAAAATAACAATACACTCGCGCGCACATGTCACGGTCGCGGCCATATTGATTACCGGTACGCCATCGATCAACCGTGTCAGAATTGATGAGCAACTCCGAGATATCACGGTATCGATGCGCACCCCGCGGCAAATTAAGTGAACCGTGGGTACTTAGGAAGAGTACGCAC
Organism: Netelia melanura; assembly: GCA_964007305.1. Classification (NCBI taxonomy): domain Eukaryota; kingdom Metazoa; phylum Arthropoda; class Insecta; order Hymenoptera; family Ichneumonidae; genus Netelia; species Netelia melanura. The sequence continues at coordinate 3,500,338 of OZ023260.1, forward strand.
CACGCCTCACTCGACATACTCTGTATATCGATCTGAAGTAATAAAACCTAACTTACCAACGCATTCCTTCGTCTCGACTACTTTAATTTCTCTTGAGTCCTCGAACAAATTACGTTTCAATATATATATATATTGTGACGATGGTAAATTTTCATCCACCTTTTTTCCTCTTTCCCACACGTCTCTCGCATTCCCTTTTTGCCTACGTGACTTCCTGCAGCTGCACCCTCGCTATCGCAGGGGCCTTCGAAATACATATAATCTCTGTTTCCCGATAAAGACCCCAAAACTACATATTTTCCATTTTCCACGATCCCACCATAAACCATCTATCTTTATGGCCTGACCCACCTCAAGCCCGAAACAGCTGCCATTCCTAGAATCTTCCCAGACATTTCCGCCTCCAGAATGTTCTAACTCCCAAATTCTCTCCCTACCAAACCGCGACTTTCCCACGAGTCAATGTTATAAAAACCACCCTCTCCTTAGGCTAGCGAGTTAGTAGTTTTCCGATCATCCAAGCAGCAACGTTACGCTGTCCGTTGTAACACTGAAAATAAAGTCTTGTGCTTCTCGATTAAGTGTCTACCGCATTTTACTTCTCAACCACCGCGTTCCGTAGCCGAGTCGGCAGCCCCAATCACAATAAATAAATTAATAAATAACTCGCGATATCACATTGGTGCTAAGTGTAGGGTGTGCCAACTCTAAGTGCCAGGAACTTTGAGACGTTCAACAACACTCAGAAGTTGCACGAGACAAAAATACAACGCTGGATCATCAGGAAAAATCGGTGAGTAAAAACAACTCATTTACTCAGTACCGCAACCCATTACCGTCAATCGCGACCGATTCCGAAAGTGACTCAATTATTACCAACTCGAACTCCATCGCGAATTTCGGTGAAATGAATAATAATAAAATGGACCAACAAAACGAACGCGTAAATCTCAAACAGTGCGAAGAACGCGACAGTGAAATATCCGAGCAAGATATGGAGGAAATAACACCCAAAGAGGCAATAGACCTTATCAAAGAATTCGATGGAAAAAATATTGGTGTCGAGGCGTTCATCAGTTCCATCGAGGACACGAGGCCACAAGTCGCGCGTCAAGATTACCTCCGCCGCCTAATTATTTCGAAAAGAATTATCTGTGACGCGGCGCGTGAACTTCAAGAATACGACGTCACGACATATGAAAAATTCTACGAAGCCCTTCGGATTCTATTTGGCAATATGCAACCAGTGAGCGTATTCCGCGACAAACGTTCTCGTATATTTCAAGGAAAAATCGAAACTGTGTCAAAATTCACAAACAGATTTCTCGAAATCCAAAACCAAGTGTTGGCGGTACTCGCAAACTCCACAACTGATAATCAAAAATGCCAGTTCATTATTGAGTATGAAAGAGAGCAAGGACTCGAGCAGTACTTGTTAGGACTCCGGAAAGAAATATCCACCGAAGTGCGAGCGCAGCGACCGACGAATATCCGGGAAGCAATAGCCAAAGCGCAAGCCTCAGAGGCTTATGACATAACGAGGGAGATGATGACGAGAAATCTCAGTCTCTCCGAAAAAAACGTAACAGCTGTCCCTCGACGCAGCACGCCGCCAGCCCCTCGACTACCTGCGGACCAGTCTATGACCCAACGATCACGAGTGCAGTGTCGCTATTGCAACCGCATGGGTCACATAGAGAGGGACTGCCACACAAAAAGAAGAGACACAGGACAACGTGCTAACACAGGCCTGCCCAGAGTCAACGCCATCGGATCGGACAAACGAGTGGTCAGATTACCGATGCGAGGAATCTGCGAAGCCGGAAGATTTCTATTAGACACAGGTTCCGCTATAAATTTATTAAAAAAGGGCATGCTAACGAAGGGAGCGCTGTTCAATAAAAACGTTCGTTCTAAGTTCACGATGGGAAATGAAGAACACGAGTCGCTATTCATCACGCAACACGAATTCGACCACCGAAAACAGATCTTTCATGTGATACCGGACGATTTCCCTCTTGTGGAAGACGGGCTCATCGGTATCCCATTTATGAAGCAATACCAAACACTCATTGGTATTGGGCCGGAAGAATTCCTCGAACTAGGTGAATGTTAACAAACGTTAACAAATATTAAAAATGGGCCAGCTATCACAGCTGAGGAAAGCTCAGAATCGGTAGTACCTTGCGTTTTCGAAGCCAAGGACTATCAAGCCCGAGTGCCCGTAATAAACGACTCGGAAGCACCCAAGCGGGTTGTAATAAATCTGCTACGTCGGATAGCTCTGGACGAGCTTACCCCTCCACCGTCGGAGGCGCGCCAAGACGCATCGCCGGACGTTGCAAGAAACTACCACATTCAAAGCCAGAACACAGCTGACCGTCTACAAAGATTACGGGAAAATGTGCGGCTAGAACACGTGCCACCGGAACAATCGGAGCAGGTATGGGACATCGTCTTCTCCTTCCTCGACGTATTCGCCCTACCTGGAGATCCTTCACCGGGCACAAAGGCGGTCAAACACCGCATAATCACAAGTGACGATCTGCCGATCAATGTTAAACAGTACAGGTACCCACCAGTACACAAAGAAGAAATTGATCGTCAGGTAAACGACATGCTGCAACAAGAGCTCATCGAGCCCAGCGGCTCGCCGTACAACGCTCCGCTGTGGATTGTGCCCAAGAAATCGGATGCATCGGGAAAGAAGAAATGGAGGATCATCGACTTTCGTAAACTTAACGAGAAGACTGCCCATGATGCATATCCTCTCCCGTGCATAGATGAAATATTAGATCAACTGGGACGCGCCAAATACTTCTCCGCTTTCGATCTCGCCTCCGGTTTCTATCAAATCGCCATGGACGAACGAGATAAACAAAAAACGGCATTTTCTACACCATCGGGGCACTATCATTATAACAGAATGCCCTTTGGCCTGAAGAATGCACCGGCAACGTTCCAGAGGATGATGAACAACGCTTTGCGAGGTCTCATCAGCAACGCATGCTTCGTATACCTCGACGACATAATTATTTATGGCAACACGGTCGAAGAACACAATAAAAAAATGATTGACGTTTTTAAACAATTACGTGCAGCAGATCTGAAACTTCAGCCGGATAAATGCGAATTTCTCCGCCCTGAATTAGAATTCCTGGGTCACGTAATATCTGAAAACGATGTTCAACCAAACCCAGCAAAAATTAAAGCAGTACAAGAATTTCTTCGACCAAACGATCCCAAAGCGATCAAATGTTTCTTGGGACTCGCCGGGTATTACAGAAAATTCATAAAAGGCTTTAGTAAAGTAACGAAGCCACTAACAGAGCTTCTAAAGACAACGGCTGCATGGGACTGGACGGAGAAGCAGGAGCAAGCTTTTAACGTATTACGCACAGCACTCACGACTTCCCCTGTGCTACGATACCCTGACTTCTCAAAACCATTTGTATTGACCACCGACGCCAGTAATTTCGCCATCGGCGCCGTGCTATCGCAAGGGACGATCGGTAAGGACCGACCCGTAGCCTACGCATCCAGAACGCTCAACAAAGCGGAACAGCGGTATTCGACAACAGAAAAAGAGATGCTTGCCATTACCTGGGCAACAAAACATTTCCGTCAATATCTGTACGGAAAACATTTCCAAATCGTAACTGACCATAAGCCACTCATCTGGATACTGAAAGCGGCGGATCCTCCTACAAACAGTCGGCTAATGAGACTCAGGTTAAAGCTTGAAGAGTACGAGTACGAGCCTATCTACAAAAAAGGTTCGCTCAACACCAACGACGACGCTCTCTCCCGAATCCATGCTGTGACTACCCGACGACAATAAGGGATGTTACAAGAGGAAGCCGCCACCGTAGAAGATACCAGTAACGATGATGGCGAAGCAGCACAAGCACTACGCGATGAAATTGTAGAGGAAGAGCCACCACTCTACATGAATTTCGAATTGTATGAAAACATCCCAGCAGTTGCGGAAATAAGTGAGGATATCCCACCGAAGGATACCCCGACACTCAAAATTACGGATTCACCGAGCGACGATTCAGATTGTCCGTACATCAACTTCGACGAAAACGAGATTGACTGGTACAATCGGATCGACACCGCTCTTATGAAACTAAATAAACTAACGAAAATCTATTTGGGTTGTGAACATTTGTGCGCTCACCTGGGCACGAAACACCGAGTCAAACAGATAATAAATTTCGTCTGGTCATCAAAGAACGAGCGATTTCCATCGTACCTGTACGATAGAGAATTGTACGAACCAGGTACAGAGGAGGACAGACTACGCATCCTAAAAGAACACCATGGTACTAAGGCAACGGGACACTTCGGGATAGCGAAGACCCTCGACCGCATCAAAGCTGTTGCTACCTGGCCAAACATGCAAAAGGACATCGAGGATTTCATCCGAAAATGCGATACTTGCCAGAGGACTAAACTAGTTCGCATACGCCCACAAGCAGAAGTGATAATTACCGACACACCGAAGCGACCCAACGATAAAATTGCTTTAGATCTCGTAGGACCTATCCCGGAATCTGACGACGGATACAAATACATCCTCTCAGTATAGGATCAGCTCACAAAATACATCACTCTCATTCCGCTTAAGACGCAGGATGCCAAAGCAACAATCGACGCGCTCATACAGGACTTCATTTACATTCATGGAGCACCGAAGAAGATTCTCACCGACGGTGGACGAGATTTCATTAGCCAAACCTTTAAACACATGGAGAAACTTTTCAAGATTTCTCACATGACCACAACGACCTTCCACCCGCAGAGCAACGGAAGCCTAGAGAGAGCTCACGGACCGATAAAAGAGCAATTAAAATCTCTTATCCACGATCACCGTGAAGACTGGGACAAGAAATTAAGATTCGTCTCCTTGGCATACAACACCGCGAAACAAGAAGGGATCGGAATGACACCTTTCGAAATGCAGTTCGGACGAAAGCCGACCATACCGAGCAGCATTCCAATTCATCGCACTAATACGACTATCGATGAATCAAAGGACTTCGAGCGGACCACGACCGAATCCTGAAGAAAGGGCGTGACCACCTCATTGCAGCAAAATAACGCTACAAGTCAATGCAGGACTCTAAGATCCATCGACTTGCGCCGATCTTCAATGTGGGTGACGAAGTTCTTGTCGCTCAAGAAAGAGATAAATCCCCACTCGCGCCTAAGTGGGAAGGACCAGCCATCATACTTGACCGAACATCCGAAGTCAATTACGAAATTCTCCTCCGAAACAGAAAGAAACTCATTCATGTAAATAAGTTGAAACCTTATTACAAGAATTAACAGCTCGTTTGTTTAGATCATGCCGCTATCTCTGCTCCTCCTGATAACTTCAGCCGCAGCGATGAGAACCTTCATACCTTTTCAAGTGGAATCAGTAGCAGAAACCATCTACCTGGAATATTTGGGGACCGTGGTAATGTTTCACAAGACCGGGACTGTTGTGAAGCATGTAGACCTTACGGAAATCAACGTTCAGATAGAAAAACTTTTATCTATTGCCAAAAGAAAAACTACTCATTGTTTGTAATACTATGCAAAACTGGAAGAAATGTTTAGAATCGATAACAATAGAAATTGTCTCGGTTAAACAGACCGCATTGTCATTAGACCCCGAATCGAAAAAAAATTGCACAGACCAACCAAAACATTACTGGTTAGAATTACGGGTTAGAATACTGCGGATATGCGTGTATCCGTGTTGTCACCTTGGCAATAACCTGTAGAATAGTACTATGTGCTTGCCTAGGTAAGCTGTTAAGCAAACTTCTTTCTTGTACCTTCTCACCTTGTATCAATGTTTATAATAATTGTTTTCATACCAATAACATCGATAATGCCAATTACGCTCTACAGTATCCACAAGAAGAACTACTCGCCTTGGCCGAGATAAGCCACCCTCGAGACGCACACCAAATTTCACCTTCTGTAAGACGTACCAGTAGAAGTAATTTCAGATACATTAAGGCCTAGAAAATCCATTTAACTTTGTAAGGATTTTCTAAATTAAGGGGGGAGGTGTGACGATGGTCAATTTTCATCCACCTTTTTTCCTCTTTCCCACACGTCTCTCGCATTCCCTTTTTGCCTACGTGACTTCCTGCAGCTGCACCCTCGCTATCGCAGGGGCATCTCGCCTTCGAAATACATATAATCTCTGTTTCCCGATAAAGACCCCAAAACTACATGTTTTCCATTTTCCACGATTCCACCATAAAATATCTATCTTTATGGCCTGACCCACCTCAAGCCCGAAACATCATAATATATATATATATATATTGAGACGTCCTCCCGCCCTGGCCACGTGGCGCCATCTGCCACCGCACCTGGAAATGAAATTAGAATTAGAAAAGGACAGAATAAAGATTAATTCACGGAAAATGAGATAGAGGGAAGAGTTTCTCCAAGGTAGAAGGAGAGAAAGGAAAATATATAAGCGAGGAAAAATAAGGAGAAGATACCAAAAATTCACAGACTTTGAAAGCGAGAAAGTCTTGAGAAAGCTGGTACATTGCTCTCCGAAAGGAGAGCGAGGTTGGCTAACTCGAGACCGACTCGCTGGAGAGGAAAAAGGGAATAGACGGGTTACAGTATAGAATTTTTGGAGCAAAACGGTACCGACATCCATTGACTTCGAAGTGAGAAATTCGTGAGAAAGCTGGGACATTGCTCTCCGAGAGGAGAGCGAGGGTGGCTGACTCTAGAACGACTCGCGGTTAAAGAAAAGGAAAGACTGTATTGAATTTTGGGAATAACATTATATCACGGAGCGGAGAAGCAGTAAAGAGATTCAAAATCATTAAGAGGAGATCAGATTGTGTAAAGGCGCAACAGCGGAGAATCTCAAAGAATTCTAATAGTAAGGAATAATCAAGTGCGCAAAGGCACCGCGGTAGGGAAATTCATATCGACAAACAAAAGAACACATTAGATAAAGAAGAGAGAGCAAAGAATAAAATAACATTCACAACTACGAAAAGGAAAGGGAGGAAAATATCGAAAATAAAGAAATTACTCACCAAAGTTTTGGAAGTCAAAATCCGAAACGCAACGTATCGTATTGCAGAAAATCGATCAAACGTACGAATTGTCGTCATATAGAAATAGTCGGGATCCACAGCAAAGCCCTGCAATAAAACAAAAAGGCAACAGTAAAGCAGAGAAACGAAAAAAAATCCTTCACACGGCGTCGACTCACCAGATCGGAAACGAATCCCGTACTAGCGCAGAATTGACACCAAGAAACGCACAACGAACCTAAAAGAAAACCAAAGACGAACAACAAGCACACAAAGCTTAAATTAACTGAAAAAGGACGTACCGTCTCGTATTAATCCTTAAATACGGCACACAACACAAGAAGCACGCTCTCGATTCACTCCGGCGCCGCCATCTTAGCTGTCAACCAGCAAGAATCGATTCCCATCGATTAAGACGCAGCTAATCAGACCGGGCAGGACGAAATTATCACAACGGAACGCCCCAATCACCACGCAGCAACGGCTGGTGATACGCGCCAATCAAATTCGAAGAACGACAGTGGACAATTAGGATAAGGAACTGTGTGAACTTAGCAGTATAAAGATAAAATAAAGAAAAATTAAAAATTTTTTTTGCGTCTACCCCTCAATTTTTTTCGAGTACCTACAGAACATTTCAATATATATTGTGACGAGCTCGCTTTGCTGAAAATTCCGTGTAAAACAGGTGGCGAGCTGCCAGTCATAAAATCATTAATGACGCCCGCGTCTTGCTTCTCCCAAATTCACGCCTTTGCCGTATTGGGGCGCCAGGTATTTCATTCACCCCGAAATACCAAGGGGGTAGCTTACTCTTCCAACTCGCCTCGGCTAAACTCAGGGAAGGAAGGGGGTATTCGGGGGCAAGTTCAACTATTTATATTTTGTTTGAAATAACGGGTGAGCACCGATAATTTAATAACGAAACAATAACCTTTTATTTTCTTAATATTCTATACAATGTCATTCGCTCTCTTGCACACGCATTCACATTCCGGGTTCACTCTTTCATACCGACCCCCGGAGACGCCGGAGGGCACAGCCTTTGATTCACGGGGCGAGGGGACGGGGGCAAGGCGCGCTCTACTGCGTCGCGTTACACGAAAAATGGTGCACCATGTGCGCCTACCTTCTCTCGTTGCTTCCGATCTCGCAGCGTCCTCTCTCTCGCTCCCGGGTACGCCGGTGGCTCAGCCTCGCTCGCTCTCTCGTACGCACGTCCTCGGCCTCTCGCTCGTTCTTCGGCCCCGCTCTCTCTCTCGCACGCTCGCTCGCCGTATCCTTTCTCGCTCTCCCTCGCACACACACTCCCCGTATCCGCTCTCGCACTCCCTGTCTCGTCACTCTCCACTCTGTTCGCTCTTTCTGCACCCTACTGCTAACTCCTCACTCTCACTATCCGCTCTTTTTCCTCACTTCTTTATTCCCAACTTCGACACTCCCTCACGACTACTATTCTCGTCCTTTTTCCAACTCCGACTCTCTCTCACAACTTTCTAATCTCACCACGTACCCGTCCGTAACCTCTCTCTTTCGATCGCTCAAACCTAACTGTCGATTTACTATTCTAAGTGTTCCTTGCCGGCCGGCTCGTCGGTCGCTCGCCCGCGTGGTGGGGGGGAAGGTCCATCCGGCGAGTCACGATCGCTCCTTCGGCTCAGCCGTCTCTCTCGCACCGCCGTTGGCCGTCGTCTCTCTCCGTCGTTTCGCGACGTCGTTGCTCGTCGTCTTTCTGAAATTGACGAAGACTCGACGACAGTGTCCGTTCTACCGTACATTGTTTCGACCACGGGTGCGAGACGGCGCGACGCTGCTGTTTACCCTCGACGTGACTGCGAGGCCATTAATGCCTCGTCACAATATATATATATATATATATTGAAACGGTATGACCCGAATCATTAAAATTTAAGGTAAGTTCGAGACTCGAGGTAGAATAAATAGATTGATATCCTGTCGGTAAAGCAAAGATTTTATTCACGATGGGTGTCGGGGTAATTACAGTTGCGTTTCATTATCGACGCCGGTGCTCTCATTAGTACCGAGCTAAGCGTATCGATCGTTTTGATTGATATTGGCGCTAGCGATCGCTCGAGGTGCGTCGTCTATTGTATACGTGAGTTTAACCAATATGGCTGCGGCCTCTCCTGTCACGCGGGTGCGTGTTATTGTCTTACTCTAATAATTTAAATAATCGTTTCCTCAAGTCGCGGCGTGTGTAGTGTGGTGTCACAGTGTCGTTTGGGATTCTCCGTGGACTGGTGAGTTGTTTCAATTTTTCTCCTATCGGGCGTTCCGATATAAATTTCCTTTCCTCCTTCCAGCTGACGTCTAGGGTCGTTGACCCTTCGCCGACTCTGTGGACCGTTGGTGATGGCTTCGTCGTCGGTGCCGGCTACTTCTCAGGTGAGTCGCGAATTTTAGTACTCAATTAACTGTTTCCTTGTCTTTACAGATCTGTACCGTTCCGAGAGTCAGACGAGACTCGTTGTCTCTACCGGGGTAGAGACGTCAAGCGTCGTAAGGCAACAGTCGGGTAAGATCTGGTCGGACTACGCAGGTAAGAGACCAATAAGACTGAAGATGAGTTCGAGAGGGTGTTTGCCCCTATTTATACTTATTGCTATTTGTTTTCGTTTACGAGAAAGGTCGCCCCCTGGTGGTACTAATTTATTTCTCTGTTTCAGGTGGACCCGTTTCAATATATATATATTGTGACGCGCTCGCGACACTGAAAATTTCGTTAAAAAACAAGTCGCGAGCTGCCCGTCCAAAATCACTAATGACGCCCTTTGTCTCCTATTTTCTTACTTATCCGCTCTCACCTTTGGGCGCCAGGTATTTCTTTCGCCCGAAATACCAAGGGCGACTTCCTACTCCTCCGACTCGCCTCGGCTAGACCCAGGGAAGGAAGGGGGTGTTCGGGGGCAAGTTCTCTTAAATTTTTTTCTATTCGAAATAACGGGTGAGCACCGAATATGTGGTATAACAAAACAATGATCTTTTATTTCCGTCACGCTATACACAATGTCCGTCAATCTCTCACACACACACACTCTCATACCGGGTTCTACCTCTCATGCCGACCCCCGGAGACGCCGGAGGGCACAGCCTTTGATTTGCGGGGCGAGGGGACGGGGCAAGGCGCTCTCTACTGCGTCGCGTTACACAAGAAATGGTGCACCATGTGCGCCTACCTTATCTCGTTGCTTCCGATCGCGCAGCGTTCCTCTCTGTCGCTCCCGGGTACGCCGGTGGCTCAGCCTCGCTCGCTCTCTCTCGCACGCTCGTCCTCGCAGAGGGATCGTCCTCTGATCTCTCGGTCTCTCGCTCGCTCGCTCGCTCTATCCTCTCTTACAACTCTTTATTTCTCCACTTCGTCGTCCGCAGTCTCACTCTATCAATCGCTCAAATCTCACTTTTACGTGCGTGCCAGTTGCACTCCAAATTCTAACTCATGTGCCATTCGCACACCAAATTCTGACTTTCTTTCCACACTCTGGCTTTTCACTTCGCCGGTCGCTCGCTCCCGTGGTGGGGGAAGGTCCACTCGATGCGTGTCGATCGACCCTCGGCGCAGCCATCTCTCTCGCGCCGCCGTCGTCTCTCTCTCGTTCGGCGACGTTGCCTCTCGTCGCTTTGTCTGAAATTGACGAATACCCGACGACAGTGCTTGTTCTACTTGACTTTGTTTCGACCACGGGTGCGAGACGGCGCGACGCTGCTGTTTCTTCTCTCGGCGTGACTGCGAGGCCAATACTGCCTCGTCACAATATATATATATTGTAGCGGTCCAACGACGGACGACCACGTGACCTATAAACAAAAACAAACAATGGTGAGTCAAGGAAACAAACACTAGATGGCGTATAATATTAAACAAAACTCGTAAACAAAATAAAGTCTACGAGACTATAAAAGGCCAACAAACGAACGAGAAGGGCACTCCTAAAATCGGTTCTAATTTGAGCGAACCACTCGAAGGAAGCAGTAACCCCGGCGGAGCAGCACATACCTCGGTATTGTGACACCGGAGCCAACGAGTGAGCAACCTTCAGGGCAAGCTCAAACCAGATCAACTTACCGGTACCGAGGAAGTCTGAGCAGCGCAGGCAGAATCAGGAGGCGCAGCATCAGTGAGGCGCAGACCAGACATAGCGGGATGAACCCCAGCGCAGTGTCCCCCTGAAAACAATAAATCCATTAATAAAACGGCAAACGCGGAACGCGCGTTAGAACGCAATTTACCTTTCTCTTGTGACGGCGGGCGGACGGGAATTCACAATCCAGTAAAAAGAACAGTCAAAAACGTCGAACTACGGCACCGCATTACACTACCTGAAAATATAAAATATCACGTAAAATAACCGAATAAGCCAGACGCGCGCATCAGAAAAATACTCACCGGTTGTGGAGATCGTGAAAAGACGACACAGAACACCGTTTGACACATTCAAAAACTTAAAAACCGGCACAAAAACAACAAATACGCCCGTGCGTACCTGTCACGGCCGCAGCCATATTGATTTCCGATCCGACATCGATTAAGCGTATCAGCATTGACAGGCAACTCACAGAGATCACAGCGCCGATGCGCATACCGCGGCTAATTAAGTGAACCGTGGGGACTTAGCGAGAGTACCCGCCACGGCTCACGCGACATATTTCGTGTATCTATCAGAAGTAATAAAATCTAACTTACCAACACATTCCTTCGTCTCGACTACTTTAATTTTTCTCGAGTCCCCAAACGAACTACGTTTCAATATATATATATATATATATATATATGTGTGTGTGTGTGTGTGTCTATTTATTATGATTAATATTAAATATACTTGTAAAAAGTTGTCCGATTGTCTCTTCTTATTTGTCTTCACGCATGTGCGGCAAATGCAACCAACTTCACGACGGGTACAATTTCCGCGCGCGCGAGTGGCACATCAACCGTCGCAACCACACGAAAAAACGAAAAACGTTTGGCGCGCAACATTGTAATCATTTTATTACATTGTTCATACTGTTTGGAGATTCATTTTCATATAAATAAAAAGTAAAACCGAGATCCGTTATGCCAGAGAAATTGTTTGTAGTTTTCTTTTTATTTATAAAACTATTATTTTATAATAAATAGGAACAAATCCAATTGCATTTATGTGGGATGTATGACAATGATCTATTTATTATTCTGCTTTTCGCTTTACGGCCAACTTTTCTGAAACGTACTAGGCCGTAAAGCGAGGTAATGGGTGTATTTTATCTGTGTAATTATTGAATATTATAGTATGTATATGAATGTCTTTAGGGAACAAACAAATAAATAAAAAGAAGAAACAAGAATTTTGTTGCCAAAGTTCTAAGTTTTTTTTAGAAAAATTGAGATATTTGTGTTGATAAATAATAGTCAAAACTAGAGTCAAAAATAGAGAAACAGAATTTTAGATAAACAAAAGACTGTACTGATACATACCTGACGTTACTACGTCGACGAGAATGATAATGTTTCCTCTTTATGTTTTCTTTATTGCCCATTTTCTTAATTTTACTCTTCACTCACTTATAATATAATTTATCCTTTATACTATATCCACCTTATACGCTATTTGTAAAATAATTATTACTTTTCGACTTTAGTAACACGGAATCACGATGTACACTTTATATAGTATTACCATGCCGGTAAGTCGAATGACAGCTCGGTCGTGTTTTCTTTCTATCTCTCTCTTGATACCACGTGGTGCATCTCATGTATATCGCATAGCTTCCGTCGGCGCGCACAAGTGCTATTAGCGCTCGAAGCTTCGCGAGGGAGGAGCGGGATATGCGCGAACTACGTGCACAACCCCGCTCTACTCTACCAATTGCTATTACCGGCTTTCCACCTGTTATTTTCGGATGAATGTCATTTCTGTAATATTGCACACTCAGCAACGTGCAGGTACTCATTGTTTTCGATTTTCTCGTAGTTTGTCGGTGACGCTCGCAGTTTTTTGATTCGGGTCATTAATTTGTCAAAATATGTAAATCTGTAATCAAAGTTACCATATGGTAACAAAATCTGTACATTATTTTCCGAATTTCACAATTCTGCGAGCGTCACCGTATGCGGAGCGATTAATTGTATAACATACTCAAATTTCAGCTCATTCTGTTCATTAGTTTAGAAATGGCATCCGTCCGAAAAATACATGAGCAGCAGGACGGTAAAGAAGAGCTTTCACATCACCTTAATAGCTTCCGTGACTGCGTGCAGGCAACGACTTGTTGACGACTAGCTTACATTCAGTTCTTGTTGGTTACCGACACTCCGTTGATAACAACTTTGCCCATAAAACCGTATGGCGACCAATACCTGTGAATATCATTTTATCATTGAGAGGTTCATTGTAAACAAAGTTACTCAATGCCACGATATCTTTAAGGATTACCCACAGTCAAATGGTACTTAAACAAGGTGATTTTTATGAATTTTTTCTGAGGTCGTATTTAAATATTTTTGCGATCATACAAAATTTTCTGGTCTGAACCATTGGAAATAAAGAAAAGTCGAAGGGGTTCGCTCATATCTTGTTTGTTAAGGACTATTTTTTAATACAGAAAATACTGTAATATCTCCAAATGTATACTAAATGAACAAAGAAACATTGATTACATAATATTTAAAAATGACCTCAGAGAAAAAATTATTAAGAAACTCCTTGTTTGAGTACCATCTAACTGCGGGTAGCCGGGTCAGAAAATGCAATATTTTTCAAGGTTACCTTGATTTCTGGGCTTAAACCAATGACTCGCTCTCTCTGTAAGTCGGCCCGCAATGCATGGACGAGATTCAAGACAGCATCTTGAGGCAGGCGATAAAGGTTTATGAATTCCTCTTGTGGTAGCTCAAAAGGATTCTGAGCATCTCGCAGCCGCCTTGTTTCCACACGACGTTCGAGTCCACGTAATCTTTCTTCGAGAAAAATGTAGATCCCAAGCGAGGTATTCCAGAGCCATGGTCGTCAATTGCAAACAATTATAAATATACTTCTTACAATTAGTAAAAATACAAAATAAATAAAAGATGCAATTATAATGCTACTCAGACGATAGCTACATAAAAATAGAAATTAGTGACTCTATCTAAACAACTTTGTGGTTTTTCTTCGAAGCATACTAAAATATAGATTATATTCATTCCTTATAGAAAATTAAAAAAAAACTATTTAACAAGTTTTTATAAAACCAAGTTTTTAGGATAATTATTGATTACTACGAAATCTAACTTACTAACTTACCTGTTATTTCGGACGTCGTAATTATTTATCAGTTTTTTGACAAGGGTTATAATTTACGTGGCGCTCTGACAATGGTAGTTATGGCGTATCGAGGGGGTCGCTATCCACGCGAGCCATATCGACACCTTAGCGACGCATTTCGGTATCGATAACAACTAAAGTCGCTAATCGCAGTGTACAAAATCGTAGTCGTCGTTATAATAGCGTGTCGGTAAGTAACGAAACGAAAATGGTCGTTTTGAGCTCATAACGACAGCATAACGAGTTACAGAATTGCGCTACAGGTACGTGGGCGGCTCGCGATGCCGGCGACTTCGGTTCTTTAGCACGCGTCTGCATTGTTTTATTACCGGGTCTCGTCGGCGTGCACTTCATCCCTAGTAGGACGTCGCGACCCTGTCATGGGCGCCTGTCATGCGCCACGCTTTACGACGTCGTGTAGAAGACCCTCAGTTGTCTGGCCGGCTGCTCGGCGGTACTCCCACAGTATCGGGCCGCAAATATTCGAACTGTGTCCGGCCCTCCGCAAGCGAGGTCAGTGTTTTCCCGGAGGTACGGTCCTAGCGCCGTCACCGGGCCTGGCCAGCTGTTGGTCGGCGGTGTCCTGGGACTGGCTCTTAATTAAGGGGGGATTGTCTTTTTTTTTCGCAAAATTTACCGCTTTTTGGGAATTTTTTTGTGAAAAAAGTATACAACGGAAAACTTGTGAAACTTGGCATATAGTTTTATTGATCTGTTTACTACATACAAAAAAATTTTTAAACAATTTCATCAAAAAATCCGCCTCCCACCCCCCTCGACGCGCGATGGTCCTTTTTTGATGGTATGCACGATTACAGCCTTCACGTTCATCCTGCAACAAAAACCCAAAAGCATTTTACTTTAGACACATATAGCTATCGTTCGATGAAGGGAAAAAAATAAAAAAATAAATTGACGATTTGGTGACGTTTTGAACTTGAAGTATCGATTTTTCGAAAAAAATTGATCGATTTTTTGTTATAAATAAAAAACTATTAAACGTATTGCTTTTTTGTTTCATCAAACGATAAAAGAATGTCAGCTGAGCATTCTGTCCAAATTTGAAGGCAATCGGTTGATTTTTGAGAAATCGTGCACACCAGTTGTGAAAAAGCTGTTTCGAGAAAAACGCGTTTAAAGTTGTGAGTACAGTTTATGGGACATATCAAGTACTTACAGTATTTT
Source organism: Netelia melanura (assembly GCA_964007305.1). NCBI lineage: Eukaryota > Metazoa > Arthropoda > Insecta > Hymenoptera > Ichneumonidae > Netelia > Netelia melanura. The sequence goes on from OZ023260.1 coordinate 3,515,894, forward strand.
TAATCTAATCTGCTATACCAGGGCCATACAGGATGCCTTCCTCGGCTTCGAACAACTCATTCAGTGAAGCAGTTCCGTTTCTGCGTCTTGTTCGAGCCTCTTTCGTTGCTTCGACGCTGCGTCTCGTTGACCTCTCTATCCGCTGCTTATTTCGCGCATCGACGAATATTGATGCTTGCTGGCCAACGACGATTCCACTCGTCGTCATTGTTTTAAGGACTGCTGTAAAGCCTTCGTTAAAAATCCCTGCGGCCAAATAAGCCGCGATGTCGATCGTTTTCGCGCCACAGTGAAGGTGTTTAGGTGCGAATCGCCAAACGGTTGCGTTGAAGCTTTCGTTATTGTTTTGAGTATCGCCACCTGAACACCTTTCCAGTAAGTCTCTCGATGACAAATCAATGTAAATCGGCTTAATAGCATTCGTGACGTCTTCATGCAGTGGAGCTTCGTGATCAAATTCGTCCAGAGTTTTTTCGGCTTCGGCAATGCGCCATTTGCATCAGCTTTGTGACCCCGCGGGACAGTACATATGCTGAGGATTTTCATTCTTCGAGATCTTGTGGTAGAACGTTGCCCACACAGCATTGTACATATCATCAACAGAGTCTGGATGTCTTCTCATAGCCAAACCGTAGAAAATTGTTAATTCTTTTATCAATTTATCGGTTAATTTTCCTTTTCCTCCAAGTTTTTTCGTTTTTTTCACATTTCTCAGTCGCGAGCCCATACGCTTCTCAACGTGCCCGACGCATTCCTTTTTCTTCACGATCAAATCATCGCCGTAAGGTTTGTCTTCGAACAAGGCTTTGAATGTTTTCGTGTCGCCATCGCCGATGTATTTCGCGTGTGACAACGAGCGCGCGGCCACCGCGAGTCGACACGCAGGTATAAAATCGCTTATAACTTTACCATTTTTGAGAATTTTAATTTGAAATTTTGCACATATATTCTCAACACTTTGAAGAATATGAAACAGCGGTCAGCGAAAAATCGATTTTTTTGTCGAAAAAAAAGAAAATCCCCCTTAAATTATAATACCGGTCGGCGACGCTACTGCTTTGGGTACTTTCAGGACCCGTCTTGAAACACGGCCAAGGAGTCTAACATGTGCGCATGTCATTGGGAGCTCTATTAAGTCTGAAGGCATAATGAAAGTGAAGGTCGGCCCAGTGCCGACCGAGGGAGGATGGGCCGCGTCACGATGCGGTCCCGCACTCCCGGGGCGTCTCGTACTCAATGCGAGGAGAGGCACACCCAGAGCGTACACGTTGGGACCTGAAAGATGGTGAACTATGCCTGGTCAGGACGAAGTCAGGGGAAACCCTGATGGAGGTATGTAGCGATTCTAACGTGCAAATCGATCATCGGAACTGGGTATAGGGGCGAAAGACTAATCGAACCATCTAGTAGCTGGTTCCCTCCGAAGTTTGCCTCAAGATAGCTGGCACTTGTGTGTTCTAAGAACTTGTGCAAGTCTCATCTGGTAAACCGAATGATTAGAGTCCTTGGGGCCGAAACGACTTTAACCTATTCTCAAATTTTAAATGGGTGAGGTCTCAGGCTTGCTTGAACGGTGAAGCCACGGGATTTCGGATCAGAGTGCCAAATGGGCCACTTTTGGTAACCAGAACTGGCGCTGTGGGATGAACCAAACGCAAAGTTAAGGCGCCTAAGTCGACGCTTATGGGATACCATGAAAGGCGTTGGTTGCTTAAGACAGCAGGACGGTGGCCATGGAAGTCGGAATCCGCTAAGGAGTGTGTAACAACTCACCTGCCAAAGCAACTGGCCCTGAAAATGGATGGCGCTGAAGCGCCCCGCCTATACACTGATGTCAGTGGCAAGTGCGGCGGAGATTTAATTTTCGTCATGAAGCCCTGATGAGTAGGAGGGTCGCGGCGGTGTGCGCAGAAGGGTCTGGGCGTGAATCTGCCTAGGGCCGCCGTCGGTGCAGATCTTGGTGGTAGTAGCAAATACTCCAGCGAGGCCCTGGAGGGCTGACGTGGAGAAGTGTTTCGTGTGAACAGCCGTTGCATACGAGTCAGTCGATCCTAAGCCCTAGGAGAAATCCTATGTTGATGACGGTGTCTTAGTCAACAGTGTAATATCATAATAATTACGACGCACACCCGTCGGGCGAACGGGAATCCGGTTCCTATTCCGGAACCCGACAGCGGAACCGTATACAATTCGGGCCCTCGCAAGAAAGTTCGTCGGGGTACCCAAAATGACATGGTGACGCCGTCTGGAGATCCGAGAAGAGTTTTCTTTTCTGTGTAAGCGTTTGAGTTCCCTGGAAACCTCTAGCAGGGAGATAACGTTTGGAACGCGAAGAGCACCGCAGTTGCGGCGGTGTCCGGGTCTTCCCCTCGGACCTTGAAAATCCAAGAGAGGGCCACGTGGAGGTGTCGCACCGGTTCGTACCCATATCCGCAGCAGGTCCCCAAGGTAAAGCGCCTCTAGTCGATAGACTAATGTAGGTAAGGGAAGTCGGCAAATTGGATCCGCAACTTTGGAATAAGGAATTTCTCTGAGGAGCGGGGAGCGTCGAGTTTGTTAGCGAAGCGGGTTTGGCTAACGTGCCGGGCCTGGGCGAGGTGAACGCAGGGGCCATCTCGGTTGTGCTTGTTGGAATCCGAGCTCGGTTCCGTGCCTTTGCCTCTCGCGGATTTTCCTTGCTGCGAGGCTTCCTTGGCGGTTTGCGCCGTCTTGGTCATCCTCTTCGGACGCCATTCAACGCTCAGCTCAGAACTGGCATGGACTAGGGGAATCCAACTGTCTAATTAAAACAAAGCATTGCGCTGGCCCTCGCGGGTGTTGACGCAATGTGATTTCTGCACAATGCTCTGAATGTCAACGTGAAGAAATTCAAGCAGGCGCGGATAAATGGTAGAAGTAACTATGACTCTCTTGATTCGTTCCTCGAGGGCATCACATTGAAAGTCTTCAGAATCTGGCAATAAGCTGCTGTCATTTGCGGTTCCTGAGGACCCGTGGCAATAGGGTCGGCCACGGACTCGCACTAGTATCCCGTTGTGGAGTATATAAGCACATTGCGCCCTTAACCGCCAGCAACGCGCTGGTGGGACGGGCAGGTGTCTTACGGAGATGGCGAATGGGGTCGCGCCCATTACTTTACGTCAGTAAAGGGGAGAGTGACAACCCCTTCCTTCGGGTCTGGAAATCCGAGCTGCCTACGTGTGGTGTCTGACAAGACCGATCAAAGAGGTATGATAGCTATGCATCGAGTATGGCCAACCAATCGTCATTGTACTAGTGACCAGGCATACAGGGCATAGTTGCAAGCAACCCCGTCTTCGTGGGTCCCGCTAGTGCGATCAACCAAAGGCAGAAACTCTGAAGGCGGTCCACCAAGAGTTGCCTCTGCACACGAAGACACCGGGTACGCGCCTCCGGCCCGGGTTATAGACCAAGAGAGGCGCATGCCTGGAACGGGAACGGCCAGCTATGCATGTGAGTGCGCCCTAAAGGCCACTCCCGCAACGGGGCGGCCAAGTGCCTATGCCCATGGTGAGAATTAGGGCCAAGAAAGGGCAAGGCTTTCGGGGGCTTTGGCTGGTTAGCCCACTGTCCCCCAACACGCTGTCAAAATGGAAATGTCTAATAATGAAAGGAACCCACGCCCGGGTGTTCGGATAACCCGGGTACAGCGTGATCGATGTATGTTTGGTGGTGCGTATGATGCGGTTGGCGGAGACACCGTTACCGCCGATCCCCCTGTCGTCGGAGATTAAGCCACGCATCCATGCAGCTTCTGCAATAGAGTCTTCCAGACCAAAGGCGGGTTGGGCGTACATGTGGTACGCGCCCACCAGGAGGAAGCCAACGAGGCCATTGATGTGACCTGACATAAGTCCAGGAGGACTTCGGAGGAAACAAGACTAGTAGCAGAGATGAGTAGGGAGATCAGCAACGCTCGACAAAAGTTGAAACCTGTAGAATTTGTTCTGCGACATCTGGGTGGCCAAAGCGCCAACTATTTCGTACCCTCGTTAAGTTGGCCGCAAGCTACCGTAGTCATATATATGGCGAAGGCATCATATATATATATAATTTGGCGGTCCGTATACGCAGGTCGGATGTTTCCGGGAATGAGACAGACGTGCAACGATGACATATGTCAATATTTCTAGGCTTGTACGCGTTGCTCGAATGTTCTGAGATCCGAGCGAGCGGAATATTTGAAGGTCCGCATGTACAACTTGTGTAAAGCCGCCGATGGCTTTTTTATTCTTTCAGTTATCAAATATGTATAGACGAATTAGACATTTTTTAAACAAAATTAAATGATGTGAAAGAAATATAATTTATCAATGTTATAACGTTAAAACGCTTCCAATTCATCCATGAGCCCCATAGTGCACGACTCGTAAGACGCCGCAGTTGCCTCGTTGTTGAGCCAAACCAACGCAGCTCATGCTTGCTGTGGCTGTTCCAGACACCTCGCTATGAGATGGTAATTGCGGTAAAGATTACATTATCGCGGGCACTTCCATATGCTCGGCCACCTGATCTACTAGATCCTGATTTGACTCGTACTTGGTCACCTTTCTAGAGTGTGCCTCATCCAGTGAACCTTCACTAGGCACTATCTGTGCATCGATCACAGCAGCAATACCACCTTTGCTGGCATTCAATGTGAAGGTCGGCCTCCCGGGGGAGACTCGCCCTGTGCGACCTCGCCGTTATAGGCATACGCTACGATCATCCATCTACTAGGTAGCGGGAGCCGATCGCCCCGGGAGCGGGCGATAGAAAAATCCTTTGGCTTCCACTTGCGTGAGTAGTGGAGGAGCAGTTTAGCTACACCGGCGCTCGATCCACCCCCACCGGGACCTCAAGGATCACGATGCGTGCAGCTTCGACCGCCGGTGCACTCACGGGGAACCTCGGGAAGGCCTGCTCCAAGTGTTCCGCCCGAACACTAGCCCAGCTTATGTTTGTGCGTGTGTGTGTGTGTGTGTTCCCTATCCATAGCGGTGTCTTGGGCTGCCGTGATGGAAGGGTGGTCCGCGAAGATTACGGGCCCCCCCCCGTCTTTCGCCGGAAAGTCCGACAACTTCCCGACTAGGCAGCGCGCAATTTCGTGACACCGCCTCTTCGCGCGTACTTATCTCTATCTCCTCCCCCCCCCCCCCCCGCCGGTCCTACCTCTTATTCTGCTTCGAGACCCTTTAGCCAAAGGGATTCCCGGCAATAGTCCGAGAAGACGGAAAAGGCCCCCGCCGACGACACCAATTGGCGCGCCGCCTCTGGCCAGTCCCGCCCCTCGACGAACTCCTGCAGAGCTACTCTCTGCGGATCGAAGTTGGGGCATTCGAGGAGGAAGTGGCCTGGCGTATCCGACCGCCCACAGCTGCATTCCTCACCCTCCACGAGTCCTAGAGACGCGAGCCGCGCTCGGAAATTCCCGTGTCCGGTGAGTACCTGCGAGCTGTAGTGGTCCGGCGAGAACCATCTCGCAGCCATCGGCTCCTGAACGCTCCTGAAGAAGGCGAAAGTGGTACGGCCTCTTTCTGAGGATCTCCAGTCGGCCTGCCACATGTTCATCACCTCACCCTTTATGCGCTGCACTGCGTTGTCATCCCCGTTCGGGATAACAGCATTGTTTATCCTGGCGTCCCTGCCTGCCCTAATTTCGTACCGCGCCCTGTATTCCTGTAGAATTAAGTCTATGGGGATAGCCCCCGCCACTACGCACAACGATCGCCATGAGGCCGTTCTATAGGCGGAGGCGACCGCTATAAGCGTGCGTCTTTGTGCCGCTCTAAGGATTTTGAGATCCTTTCTCGTACAAAGGTCTGCCCACCCCGACGCGCCATAGGCGACTACCGGCACGAAGACTCCTTTGTAGATAGTTTTAAGAGCTTTGTATCTAAGACCCCATCCTGCTCCCGCCATCTTCCCTAATTTCCCGAATATCGTCGCGGTCTTGCTTCTAAGGTGTTCGCAATGGGTTCTAACACCCATGCCTTTGTCAAAGTGGACGCCAAGATATCTAACACTATCCTTGAACGAGATTCTACTGTCCCCGATCCTAATGACCGGGTATCGGTTTCCTAAGCTAGGTTTCCGTTGGACCCGTCTACGGCGGTCCGGCCTTTCCCCACCCCGCCTACCCGCAGGAGCCACGCGTACCCATCGCGTTTTAAGGAGGATCGCCTCCGTTTTTTTCTCGGACAGCTCCAGTTTGGCCGCCCGGCACCATCGTGTGATGGTGTAGACGACCATTTGGCCCTGTACCTCGAGTTCCCTACGCGAGTTGCCTTTAATCAGGACCAGAAGATCGTCCGCATAGGCCACGAAGTTGTTCGGGACTATATCCTCGAGGATTCTGAGGAGTCCGTCGAACATGAGGTTCCAGCATGCCGGGCCAAGGACAGAGCCTTGCGGGCATCCCCGAGTGGCGCGCTTGGAAACCTCTTCATCCCCCCACGTAATCTGAACTTTCCTATCGTCGAAGTAGTTGTGGACTACTTCGAATATATTTCGCGGGCACTCCTTGTTCCTAAGACTATCTAGCACCAGAGGCCACCACACGTTGTCGAAGGATCCGGCTATATCGAAGAGCAGGGCGACGGTGTAAGTCTCCTCGGAGGCGTCTGCCATTCGCGGCAGCTCAAAGATCGCGTCATCCGTCGACTTTCCGGAAACGAAGCCGTATTGTCGCGCGGAGATCCTCTCGGGGGTCATCGCTGTCGTTGCGATTCAGCCCTTGAGGATTCTTTCGAAGAGTTTCCCGATCACGGATAGAAGGCAAATTGGCCTGTACGATTTCGGGTCCTTCTCGTCCTTATCCTCCCCTTTCAGGAGAGTTCTCAAGGAACCTACCTTCCAGGCGGAGGGGAAGACGCCCCATTGAAGGCACCCATTGAAGAGCCTAACTATTTGATCTGGAACGGAAGCAAAGGCATGTCTCAGAACCACGACCTCGATAAGGTCAGGTCCCGGAGCCTTGTCACATTTGAGGGATCGCACAACCGCCGCGATCTCGCCCTTTGTGAAGGGTGGGGTGTCGGGAGAGTTCGGTGCGATGCTTGCACGACCTCTGATTTCCCTTTGTTGGGGGGTGTCCTCTGCTTCCTGGTCGTCTGGGACGTGCGTTTGAAGAAGGCTGCTGGCAGTTTCCTTCATGTCTATAGTGGTCGTGCCGTTATGCCGGATCGTGCTGAGCACTTTCTCAATTCGGAGTTTGTTAGCCTGTTGCTTGTAAACGAATCCCCAGGCCTCCGAGTTCCCGTGCGACGTAACGAACGATCTCCAGCTGTCGAGTTTTGCCTTTCGCACCTCCCTGCTATACAGATGCAAAGAAGAGCGATATTGCTGCAGCTTAACGAGGCGTTCGGGCAGGACCCTTTCCTTCTGAAACGCGCGTCTTCGTTTGTACACTCCCTTTTTTAGGTTCGTGAGTGCCTGTGTCCACCACGGATTGGACTTCCTAAAATGCTTCCTTCTTGGCATGGACTCGGTGCAAGCGTCCGTGAGGACGTTCGTGAGAGTCTCTGCCATATGCTCTACCTCCGCTGCCGACGAGAGTGGGAGTTCCTCAAGCCTCGCAGCCGATAAGTCCCTGAGAGTAGCAGCGAACAGCTCCCAGTCGGCCCTACGAGTGTTGAACCGACTGGAACCGGAGCGCTGGTCATTTCTCGCGGTTCTTGGGGTGCGAAGCCTGATGTCCACGGCATTGTGGTCGCTCGTCGTCCAGTCCTCCCTTACCTTCCATTCCCTGACGAATTGGGACATGGGTGACGTCACAAGGGTAACGTCGATGAAAGACGATCCTCTTGGCGTCCAGTAAGTTGGAGGCTGGCTACTATCATTGACTATTCGCAGGACGAACTCCTCGATGAGTCTTTCGAGCCTGCTTCCGCGCTCGTCGGTCCTCTGGGGTCCCCATTGGGACGAGCGCGCATTCGCATCTAACGCCACTAATATTCTCTTCCCCCTCAGAGAACGGAGCACCATAGCGAGGTGTCTGAGGTGATCCTCGATGTCATCTTTCCATTGGAAGTAATGGGAGATGGCGTAGAACGAGGATCCGGGTGCCGTCACTTCCACATATACGCAGTGTGTCGTGCTCAGCTGCGAGACGAAGACCATCTGGAATGAGGGGTTGCAAATGGCCACAGCCGCCCAAGGTTTCTCGCCGCGAACCGCGGCCACCCTCATTCCAGTTCCTAATCCGTAGAAAGTGTGGCTCTGGCCCTGTTTCCGGACGTATGGTTCCTGCAATAACAGGACGTCCAGTCGCTTCTGCCGAGTGAGCGCACGAACTTCTCCTGTTACCACAGCTGAACGCCTCATATTCAGCTGCAGCACCCTAACTTCCGTGGTGTTGCCGTCGCCCGGCGCGTCGGCCCTATCTAGGTTTCGGTGGGGGTTCGCGATCGCGTTTTGTCGTGTCGGTCCTATCACTTCGTCGCGAGCAGCCACCGGTGGCCGGGTTTCGATTTCGTCACGCCTATTTCTACTCGCGTGGTTCGCGCCGCTCGCGCCTATTCTGTGAGCCGCCGCGACGTTTGCGGCTGCCGCGCCTTGCCCTATTGCCCTGTCGCACCTTTTCATAACAATTCGGACGGCACGAAGGCCGAGAACCTGCCCGTCCAGGCCACCTCGCAGGCGAGCTCGCTGGGGGCCTCGTGGGGAACAACCGATCTGATCGCGAGATGGACGAGGGGGAGGAATCTGGGCTGGGGCCGCGCGCACCCTTGAGGCCCCGCAGGTGCTCGACCCGGCTTCGTGGTGACCTGATCCTCCAGCGCTGGATGTTCTCGATGGCCGGGCTGCCATCCGCGCACTACTCCTCGTCACCATCGCCCTTAATTTTGAGTAAGTGTTCATATTGTTCCCACGAGAAAAGCGGAAGTAAAATTCACACAGTGGTCCAGAGCCGCTTGTCCCACCCGGGCAGTTTGTTGCTTAAGGACTGCGAGGATCGCCAGTCGCTCCAGTCCCCATCGTTAATGGCAGGAACGAAACCCCTTCCTGTCCCGAGGCCCTTACCACGACGGTTCAGCTTGGCCATGGGGGTTGACCGGGGCCGTAGGAGCGTCGCTTCCCAGCATCGGAGAAGCCGATGTCCACTGCGGGTTCCTGAAAAAAAAAAAAAAAAAAAAAAAAAAAAATGGAAGGCCGCGTGGACAAAAGTGCCCAGCGTGCCCTAGGCGCCCCTTACGGAGCGCCTAGTAGAGTGCCAAAAGCGTCAAAAGCGTCCTAACCTGTAGGAGGAGAAAGCGCGCTGAGTTCCCCTGCAACTCTACGCCTTCACCGCTCCTACTTAAGCACCCAGGTGTCTCTCCCCACAACCGCCATCTCGTATTCGCACCCTTCACAGCACGACGCCCCGGCCTGGGGGCTCCCAGTACTTGCTTACTTTTGTGGGAGGTTCCGTGACGACGAGGGTTGGGCGCAAATCCGATTGAACGATCCCATTTGTGCGGGAGAGCCAGTACTAGGTACTTTTGACTCAATTGTTGAAAGATCCCCTAGTGCGACCATTAAATCGCCAAGAGGATCCCAACCTGTAGGAGGAGAAGGCGCGTTGAGTTCCCCCTGCAACTCTACGCCTTCACCGCTCCTACTCAGACATCCCAGGTGTCTCTCCCCACGACCGCCATCACGAATCCGCACCCTTCACTACACGACGCCCCGGCCTGGGGGCTCCCAGTACTTGCGTACTTTTGTGGGAGGTTCCGTGACGTCAAGGGTTAGGCGCAGATCCGTTCGGACGATCCCATTAGTGCGGGAGAGACAGTACTAGGTGCCCCTGGCACCTTGACACTTTGACACGACGTTCGAGTCTATTCCATTTCGACGATTGAATCGTCATCTCACTAGGCAGTTGCTTGCAGCTATGATCTGTATGCCTGGTCACTACTACAATGACGATTGGTTGGCCATATTCGATGCATAGCCACTATAACTCTTTGACCGGTCCCGCCAGACACCACACCTAGGTAGCTTGGGTTTCCAAGCCCAAAGAGGAGTTGTCATGTTCCTCTTTACTGACGCCGCGTAACAGGTTTGACCCCCCATTCACCAGCTTCATACGACACTTGCCCGTCCCACCAGTACCTGACCGGTGGTTAAGGGCACCATGCGGATATATCCACCTTGTGGATTACTGGTGCGAGTCCGTGGCCGACTTTCTTGCCACGGGTGCTCAGGAACCGCAAAACGTCAGCAGCTTATCGCCAAGAGTCCTACACCGGACTTTCAGTGTGATGTCCTCGAGGAGCGACCAAGTCACAGTTACTCCTGCCATCTGCCTCTTCTCCTCCTCTTCTCCTCTTCTCCTCTTCTCCTCTTCTCCTCTCCTCCTCTCTTCTCCTCTTCTTCTCCTCTTCGCTACTTTGTTTAACGTCTACCCTCTTAGACGGGGAATTTTACGGACTCCCTTACCTGACTGTGCTAAGGCGGGGTCGTCACGCCCGAATGGTGCCTGACCGAAACCGGGCACCACGCCTGCCTGAACCACCTTTGCTGACAGTGAGATCTGGCCTGCGTATCCCGGCTGATGTCGGGTACGCCTTCTCAGCTTCGACTCTCTAACCCTTCTGCCTGACGAAGCCAGCGACTTGACGACATACGTCGTTATGTCGTAGAATGCTTCCTCCGTGAGTACGAAAACACCTCTGGACGCAATGCGCTGGGGTTTCCCGCTCTGGACAACCCGCTCGACATGTTCCTTCGAGGTGACTTCGCCCCCGGGAAGTTCTCGCTCCGGACGGCAGACAGTTCGCGCGCACGTGGTGGTAATGCACAAAATCGGCTCCTGGGGTCGCATTGGCGCTTTCTAACACCCAGTGGGCACTCAATTAACTCCTTGCGGATTCTTTGAGCCCCTTGCCATCGTTCGAGTTGTGCAGCTGTGCGGCGAACTGTCTCTACAGCTCGGTGACCTTTATAACGCGCATCCCATCTACCCTCATTCGATCGACACACCACGCTGCTTAGTCACATACGTGGTTGCAGCAGCCGCGCGTGCGACGGGTAGCATGCTCGCACAAAGACGCTACAGTCGCTGGTACTTCAAGATGGGAATGAAGACCCTCGGCATAGGGTAGCCAAGACCTTTACACTGTGCCGGTGCATGGAAGTATCCAGTTAGAACATCATGGGGCACATGAAGCCAGGATCGGACAGCGGCCCTCACCTGCACGTCGAAACTTTTTACAGTCTTGGTGTTTGTCTGCCCAACTACCCAACGGTGATAAAACCGCGGGAGAAGGCAGATGGGCAGGAGCTTTATTCGCTGTTGCGGTTTAAGCGGCGCCTTGGTTAGTTTCACCAACGACTCACTAAAAGATATCGACGCATCTGTAATATCTTCCCTAGCCCCACAATATCTGATACCCAGATAGCTCCAGGCTTCAAGAGGGGATCGTTGAGGCAGGAAGCCACTTTCGAGCTTGAACGTCGGCTCTGTAATGATCCTCACCTTCTTTTCTCGGCCCGAGGCCACCATAGATAGCACTCCGGATTTCTTCTGATTCACCGTTAGCCCAACTTTCATCAGGACTGATTCAAGTCGAGTCAAATTCTCCTGCAGACCCATGGTGGTCGAGGCAAGGAGTACGATATTATCAGCGTACGCTAATACGTTAACAAGGTCACCGTTTCGGAGGTAACCAACTTCCTCAGAGAGTGATCCCAGTGCTTTATCTACAACGAGATTAAACAGCAGGGGCGAAAGCGGGTTACCCTGTTTGACGCCGCGACCCAGTTGGACTGGCGCACTCACTAGACCCGGCAGTTTCAGCTTGGTGAAAGCCTTGGCATAGGAGTGATTAATATATGCAAGGAAACTAGTTGGCAAGTTCAGTTCCTCTAGTGCCGTTGTTATGGCTTTGTGGGAGACGGTATCGAATGCCTTTGAGACATCGATAGTGGCAAGATGTAATGTCCGTCTCTTCCTTCTGGCATCTTTCAAAATTGAGGTGAGTATCGTGGTGTTCTCGAATATTCCATCTACTGGCCTGAAGGCTTTTTGTCTTTCATCACCCACGTTAAGTCGCATCAGCCGAACCGCCAGGATCTTGTGGAATTGTCTCAGAGCCACGTTTCCTATACCGAGGGGGCGGTAGTCGGAGGGTTGTGGCCTCTCTGGCATCCCGCTCATCTCAAGGAAGATGGTCCGAGACTCGGTCAAATCAGCTGGTGCCGCTCTTGCAAGAAGCAACAGATTGTAAAACAACGCTCGTAGCACTTCTGGAACCGCATTCCACTGCCGAGGTGTTACACAGTCTGGGCCCGGACCTGTACCGGTCTTGACTCCTATCTTCGTGACTTCCGCCACTGAGATAGGGCACCATTGAAGCGACTTATCAGAACCCTGCAGGTCTGAACCTTGTTCAGAGCCGGCCGTTTGTTCTGCGCGTGCACCGAGGCCTTCGAGATGAATGCCTCTGGCGAGCCGCCCTCCGGTAACAGTCTCTGGCACACGGGGCGAAACCTCCCGCCTTCAATCCGTCCGTCCGCGCTACTTCTGGTCTCCAAAAGAGGTCACCAGTAGCCCTCGAACTCGGGAGATGATGGCCTTTTGGTCGGGTTATCGCCCTCGAGTATTTTTTTGAGGCAGCTGGTTAAACTTTTCTTATATAGCGCCTGTATCATCCCAAACTGTCTCTTACGCTTTTGCTTCCTGGACTCTCTACGTTCAAATTGAGTTAGCCCCATTTTCCGAGGTGACGTAGGCTGTCTGGGCGGCGGAAAAATTGCGCCTAGCCATGAACTAACATCGTCAGCGACTTCGGCTCCGCTGATCGCTGCTTGGGCAACGCCCCGCAGTCGATCCGCCTGGTACGACTGAACGCGCATCGACTCGTTCAAAAGCTGTCGAATTGCGTCAGTTTTCCTCTCACGTTCGACTAGAGTATAGTCCAGGGTGGACCCAGACAGGGCTGTATTGCCATCAAGATTTTCGCCCGTGGAGCGGGGTGACTCCTCACGTCGCAACGACCCCGCTAGTCCGTCATTGGTGTCTCTCCTTGGATAACCAGAGAGACCTTGTTGCATGTATTCTTAGACCATCTCCCGGTAAGATGGCTCGCACTGCTTGCCTTTGATGTCATCCAGCGTACGATTAGGGAAGAAGCCAGTCAATTGGTTCATGAACCTCATGTCCCCGGCTATCGTGGCATTAGCTTCAGCACTCGCTACTAGCAGAGATGAGTAGGGAGATCAGCAACGCTCGACAAAAGTTGAAACCTGTAGAATTTGTTCTGCGACATCTGGGTGGCCAAAGCGCCAACTATTTCGTACCCTCGTTAAGTTGGCCGCAAGCTACCGTAGTCATATATATGGCGAAGGCATCATATATATATATAATTTGGCGGTCCGTATACGCAGGTCGGATGTTTCCGGGAATGAGACAGACGTGCAACGATGACATATGTCAATATTTCTAGGCTTGTACGCGTTGCTCGAATGTTCTGAGATCCGAGCGAGCGGAATATTTGAAGGTCCGCATGTACAACTTGTGTAAAGCCGCCGATGCCTTTTTTATTCTTTCAGTTATCAAATATGTATAGACGAATTAGACATTTTTTAAACAAAATTAAATAATGTGAAAGAAATATAATTTATCACCGTCGATCTAGCTCCATGAAGCTAGGTCTTCAATGTTTCTTGTTATAGCAGGATATTATTTTGCGGGAATGAAAGAGACTTGGACTGGCAGCGCGAGAACACCACGGCTTTTTCTCTTTTTTTCGTATTATGTACCTGGCTTGATTATTTTTACATATTTCAATTGCAGTCAAAAAGTACGAAGATGGGTACATTATTTTGTGAATTTTTATGAATCTGAAAATGCAATTTCAATATATTTATGGAAACACGTAATTATTGATTGTTTAGCCGTGTTCACCAATCATGAGTAATTGTATTCGATATTTCGCTGTGAATAGCCTAATCAACTTTAAACATTTTTGAATGATTATTACTAAAGCGTTTGGTGAACACGTGTTCAGGGGGCACCGCGGGAAGGCAATCAATATCACCCCCCATTGAAGCTCGCAGCTCATCGAGCCTCGGTCAAATGCCGGAAACGACTTCAAGTATACATTAACTTAAGAAGCTCGCAGCTCATCGAGCCTCGGTCAAATGCCGGAAACGACTTCAAGTATACATTAACTTAAGAAGCTCGCAGCTCATCGAGCCTCGGTCAAATGCCGGAAACGACTTCAGGTATGCATTATCTTACGCGGACAGGAAGATTTATTTATTGAGAAGCTCATAGAGCGCCAGATCAATTTACACGCCTTGAATTATTGTTAACTTTCGGTTCGGCTTGTGTAATTTAGTACGAGCGGCACTGGATACCCGCGCTTGACGATTATTTATTTTTGTTTGAGAAAACACCTTTACTTTAACCATAAAGCGTAGAAGTTCTACTCTATGTTGAAAGCATTCGCGACGCTCATCAAACCAGTCAGGATATAAATGATTGGTATTGCCGATAATCTCATCTATAAGATTGGCCAACATTCCTTCTGAAGCCCAGTATCTTTTCAATATATTATGAAGACATTCGAGTTGTACTCTCACGATACTTTCGAACTTTTTAGTGGGTCGGCTCAAAAACAACACCGAAGGAGCACCGTCATCAGTGTGTTCGTACTCACGAAGTTCTGTGTAGAACTCATTCGACGAAGTTTCATCAATTGGTGACTTTGTGATTTCTGAACGGCACAAATCGCAAGGAAACTTGCGTATGCAACGATGAGCTATGTATCCGGCAAAGTAATTTATCGCGCAAAGTTCATAGCTCGGTATATTTGCCGTCTCGGTATGTTTCATGTTTTCAGGCCCTTTAACGAGTTCCGCGCTCAGAGCCTCCATGGCATTTTCGACTTCGAGTGCTTCCTCGTCGATATCGTTTTCAATGCAATCAACATGGGTGCTATCCGACGAATCGAAAGCCCGAGCGACGATTGTATTTGGCTGTATCAAGGCCATGCTTTCTAGGCACTGAACATTTCCTCTATTACTTGTACCGATATACCCAGTGGAAAGAATGTGTCTCAAGGATAAGCGGACCATTCTCGCCGTTGGATTTGGATTATGTCCACCTCGTTGGCGAAATTTTGAAAAAAGGTGTTCAACAGAATCTTGGTTGCAAAGTCCGGCTGCTAGTTCGAATCCAGGGTACTTGTTTATTATAGTTCGATATGTTAGAAGAATAGACCGGGCTATTAGTGGAAGTCCTCGTAAACAAGGCACTTTTTTCATGGTCGTTGAATTAGAAACATCACCGGTGGACCTGTTTTTCTTCGGATCAGCAATAGTCCATTGAGTTGACCATTCAATAAATTTTTCAATCGTTTCCTCAATTTTGGGATTCCTATAAGAAAGTGGCCTTTTATTTGGGTTTCGGCATAAAAGCTTATAGGCATTGCACGCATCAATTACTGCGTTCATGCGCAGAGCAAATGATGCGGTAGCTTGCCACGTTGTACTGACGAGTCCATGCGGTTCGTTTCCTGCGGTCGTAATCGCAGCTGCAAATCGGCGACTCAACATTTGAAATGCTCTCTTTACATTCATTGCCTAAAATGAGGATGGAAACAAATGTCCCTCCGTGATGTGAGAGAATAAACGTGAGGTCGTACTGCACGTATCATATCGCCATGTATTGACGAAGTCTTCGTAAGCTGCGATTCCCTGACCATCACAGTACAGTAACTTGTGTGATCGCAGCGTACTTAAAAGACGTTTGATCAAATGTGGAAAATCAAACGAAGCTATATAATTCTGTCCTCCGCTAATAAAAGAAGGGTTCTCAGTAGATACTCGCAAACAAGAATTAAAAAGCTTTTGGTTTACGGGACCCTGGTCGCACGTCAAAAGGACGACTTCAGCCCCACAATCATGCAGTCTGGCCAGGCATTCATCAATTAAAAGATGAATTTGTTCGCCAGTCACACCATTCCCCGGAAGGAAATATGCAAGTTGTTGTCGCCATGGTTGGCTTCCGTTTAAGCTATCGAGGCAAAACAATAAGGCGTTACGCGCCCGATCGTCCTTTCGACCGAGTCCACCGAGATCGACAAGACCTTCGATACAATCAAACTTTTCGGAATATTCTTCGAATTGTTTGATTGCCATTTCGTCCCATTTCAGAGCGCAAACTTGATTTTCTGGGGATAGATCATTCATTTTTTCTTTCAGCTTCTGAAATATAAAATTGCAAAAGCCGGGTCTTACATCGACTTCAGCGATCCAAGTACGCACAGTACTTTCCGCTGGAAACATGCATCCTGCGCTTCTCAATCGTGTATACGCCGAAGCCGAGTAGTAATACAGCTGATTTGAAAGATCTTTTTCCTCCTCGGTGTATGGAGCATTTCTGCGATGTAATTGCAACTTTATAAGCGTTTTCGCTGTCGGTGTCAAATCCTTCTGCTGATCTAGAAAATTGTTGACGGACAGCTTTTTTTGTCTTTTTGTAAGACGAGGATTCTTCGTTGTAACGCGCTTTAACTTTTGACGCAATTTTCTTATTATATTAATGCGTGATGCATTTTCCCTTTTTAAAATTCGGTTCTGTTTGCGCAAATTTGCAATTTCTTTATGGACCTCAACGATATCCGAAGATTGCAATTCAATTTTTGACGGTTCAAGGACAGCCTGATTAGTGACTGTTGGCGGTTCTATTCTAATCCATGTTCAATCGTCGTCGTCTGAATCGGCAAAGCATAACATTCTCTTCTTATATTTACGAACATGCTCCGCCATTCCATCAGTGCTATGTATATTATTAGGAACTGATAGAACGCAGTGATCTGGATCCGATCTAGATTCGCTTCCATATTGTTTTTCCACCGAGGTGGTGGTTGTCGATGTAACAGATTCGCGCGAAAACAACGATATGCTTCCCGTGGAATGCGGGGAGTGACGTATTTTTGTCGATACAACTGGCATCGATTCGCCGATATTGACATTATGAATTGACGATACAGATTGAACAACATTTAGCGGCGATTCCATAGAAACAATGTCACTAACCTTAACACATTCTTCAGAAAGACGAAGCTCACCGTTTGTGTTCCCGTCGTTCGAGACTGTACACGATTCTATCTTTGAACCATCCGGTACTGCCACAAAAGGTCGAGGGATCGCATTTCGCAAAAGATCGCCGGTACTATCACTTTTAAAGTCCGTAGGGCTGAAATGATCGGCGCACAGCCCTCTGTTCCGCAGAGTCCTTTCTGATAAAATCGACAAGTGTTGATTCCCTGCGGTAATATGACAATATTGAGGGTAATCAAAAAGTTACGTTTTTGATTCGAACAAGTTACGGTAATTATTTAGTATGCTTTTTTGAACTCAATTTATGATCTTCTGCATACATTAAATAAATATAAGTGAATTTTTATTAAAAAACAAATTTTTTTTATTGTAGAATAACTGGCAAGATGAATGGCTAACCAAAATTTCATTCTTCGTTGAAATCTTTCGTTTAATTCGTGTGTAATAAAAAAATTAATTTTGCTGTTAATCTGCATTAATGTCGCGTATTGTTAAGTGGACCCTTTCTTGATTTTGTTTATTTTTCGAAACATGGCGGTTTCGAAAAAAAAATAATTACTTTCACATAAAATATTGTCATTCAAGATGCCTGAAGAAATATTCATTTTCAAACAAAAACGGGTACGTTCAATGGTAGCTATTACAATTTGAACAAATTTCACGTACAAATTTTACATATCCAACTGTTTATGCTCGAGTTGTCGTCTCCATCAATTAAAAAAAGGCGGTTTCGAGAAAAACGTGATTCACGTTGTAACTATTTTATTTCTACACTTACTCGAATCTAATGAAATATACTCGTATATCGTAATAACATATCTTTAAATAAGCTAAACAAAATTATAATAATTTTTTAAACAAAATTTGGTTCCGCCACTTTCAGGCATCTTTATTGGTAACCATATGCAAACATTTTGTAAAATATTTCGCCCTCTTCAGTTAATTACAAAATGCATGAAACAAGCTTATATGAAAAAAAAGCTTCAATTTATAAATGAAAATCAAGTATTCAAGTATTTTTCTTTTCTATGCATCAAAGTTTAATAAAATAATACGTTTATTATATTTAAAAAAATTATAGAAAGAATGTTTTTGCACCTTCAAATGCATTAAAGAATCCAATTAAGATATTTAGCTATTAAATCATAACTACGAGTATATATCAAAAAAAGTATAATGGAACGAATATCAATTTTTTCGGTCGAGGGTGGTGTGGAAATTAGCGCTAGACATTGAACTACCGCTCGCTAGTAGGCAAATGACAATCGGTCACTATGCAAACAAAATAACAAGTCACCGAGATAAATGTTAAAAGATCAATGAGCAGCAGTAGCGTAGCTAGGTAACCAAGGGCCCTGGGACAAATTAAAAAATGGGGCCCCACTGCTATGTAAACTGATTAGGTTTTATCAAATAAAAATATGAAATATACCAATACTTTAAAAACGCTAAGCTACTTAAGCTCTTTTTTGTGCACTGCAGGGCAGGTAATAAAAATATTAAACAGCAACAACATAAATTATAATTAATACTTAGTGTAGGTTAGGCTAATAAAACGAAATAGAGAAGATTCAAGGGTTTATTATAGTATAAAGGTCGGGCATACCAACTGACTAAATAACAATTATATTTACAATTTTTTCCTAGCTTTAGTTTTCGCAAAAGTATCAATGACTTCGTTTAAATCCAGGCTTGATGCGGTTTTGTTTTCAATTGCTATTAGCGATAAATGTCGGAGTCGAGTTTGGCCCATATTATTTCTTAAATAATTTTTTATTATTTTTAATTTGCTAAATGACCTTTCAGCTGCTGCAGAAGCGACATGAATTGTAAAGAATAATAACATTGCTGTAAATACTTCCGTTAGGTCGCATTCTAGCACTCGATATTTGCTCATTATTTCCTTACATAATTGGTGAACAGTCCATGCTTGAGTTAGTTGAGGTAAAACTAGGTGGTAAATATTAATAAATTGAAGTGAAAAACTAGGGCCTATTATATCTGAATATTTTCTTTGGAATTCGTCACACTTTTGTAATAAAGTTGCTTCATTAACATGTAATAAAAATGTTGGTGTTAGAAAATCGAATATATGACAGACTGCACTCATACCGATAAAACGTGTATCTAATTGAGATATTACTGTGTCTAGTACATTATTGAAAATCTCAATTTTTAATATTTTTTCTCGCTTTGGAAATCGGTGATCAGCAGCTAATTCATCAAAATGGTTTTTAACTTTTCTTTGCCTTTTTTCTTGAAAATGGGTATCAATACCATATTTTCTTGCAGTTTCACTGGATTTGCACTTGAATAATTCGAAATGATTTCTATAAATTTGCAACTTTGCTTTGGTCTCTCCTAAAACTTTACTCGCCTCGCCCAAATTGATGTCGCATTTTTGTAAAGTTTTGGATGCATAATTGATATCGTTCAATAAACTGTGCATGAATTCGCAAAGCAACACGAACTCGAAATTTAGCATTTTTGTTTTAATACTCTCTGCTTCACTACGCTCATCTTTATTAGGACTCTTTAGAACTATTTCTGATAATGCTTTGATAATATCAAAATAACGAAGTTTTATTGCAGATATCGTATTGACCCTACTGGACCATCTAGTCGGATTTAGTTTTTTAGACTGGTGTCCGATTCGCCAGTGAATTTTGACAGTAGATCCCAACGCTTGATGCTGTTTCCGAAAAAGTTATACAAATCTTGCAACGTTGCGAAAAAAATCTGTTTTTCCACACAACTGCTAACGGCATCATTTATCACCAAATTTAAATTATGAGTGGCACAATGTACGTACTCTGCGTTAGGCTGGATATCCTTAATATGTTTTTGTACACCATTATACACACCACTCATCATACTGGCTCCATCATAGCCTTGCCCCACACATTTTTATAAATCAATATTTTTGTCGATAAATAATGTTGTCATTTGGTTGACTAAATCTACTGCGCCATGTTTCATGGCTGCATAAAAGCCTAGAAACACTTCTTTTACTTCTATATCAATTGGCTGTCCATTTTCCGATGTGGTTATTACTGCATACCTCACAACAATGCTTAGCTGATCTACCTTCGATATGTCCTGTGTCGTATCCATTATGATGGGAAAAAACGGTGACGCTCTAATTTGTTCTAGTAGATGGGTTTCAAGTTTGGTCCTCAAGCTCTCAATCATTTCATTTTGAATTGTTGCACTCAGATATCTTGTAGATCCTGAAAACATAAAAAAACACAATTTCAAAAAAGTCCTAATATTAAACAGTTAATAATTATAAATAAAATAAAACGATAAAAAAACTTAGAAATAATTATTATTACCTTTGGGCATATCCAAAACTTGCCGCAAAATGTGATCATATCGGGCGACAAGCTCTACAAAGGACAGAAAATTTCCGTGGTATCCTTCCTGACTTAAGTCTTCTTGATGTCCTCTCAAAGCCAAAAAACTCTTTGCTAGGGTAAGTATCATATCGAATAACCTTTGAAGAACCATTTTCCAAAATGATGCTTCTTTGCGAATTTCATTTTCAAGTTCCTTGTCGATAGTATTAGTATCGTTTTTTTTTTTCCAAAATTCATACACATCACATGCTTCCGAATGGCCACTCGAACAACTGTGTTGTTTAATTCTTTTTGATAAATGCTTCCAATCTCAAATTCCCGTACACCAAACATTATTCCATTGTGAAGCAAATAACCAGCAGGGTTGACAATAGGCAGCGTCTAGTATTTTGGAATAACACAACCAAAAACGATTAACTGGCCCATATTTAGAACACGAAACGTAGTACGATTTTGAAAAACACCTACTGTTCTGGTTGATGTCTGTTGGAAAAGGTCCTGAAGGCTGTAAAGGCCCCATATAAAGAATTTCACGTTTTTCGTTATCACTTAATATTTTGTTCGTGAAGTTTCCCAAGTCATAGGAAGATTTGTCGTACACATTTTCGAAAAATGTAGAGGTCTGTGGTTCCAAAACCACGCCAAACCCTCCGCTCTTATGTGTGTCGTGCAAACATTATCCACGTTTACATGATCGGCGGCGGAGGTATCTCCAACTGCAATAATTGTCGAATCTTCTGCAGTAGGCTTCTCAACCAACACTGCAGTTACCACATTATTTGAGCCACTATCAATAGAAATATTTTGGCCAGATGTACTTGCAGAAGGCTGACTAAAAAACTTGTCAATTTTGGGCCATTTTTGTTTACTATCTTCTCTTTCTTGGCGTTGTTTGCGTTTAAATGCACCACTGGGTTTCTTCTTTTTATCCATAATTTTGGTTTTCTAATTTATTTAAACAATACAACATTAGATTGTGCTCGAGTAGGTAGGTACTCACTGTTCACTGACGACGTTAAAAGTAAAATAAAAGAAAAGAGAAACACAATGATACGCTACAAGCGTCATTGGGGAATACCCGGAAAAAAAATTATCACCGTTAGTGTTACGACATTTAACGGTGGAGACCATGAACGATCTCCTGCCCGCGGACCTGAATTAATGTACCTACTGCAGGTGACTTGCATTTTTTCACAATATTTCGCGTTATACAATGAGCCGTAACCGAAATCTATAAATTTGACACGATTTATTGACTTAACGGACATCAATATGAGTGGTAAAATCAAATAAAATTGAACCACTATATTGACCAGTACAAAAAAGTTTATTGACATTAGCTTACTTACTCTTGATACAGCATTCATTTTTTAACCGTTCTCGAAAAAAAAATCTTAACTCGAATTCACAATAAAACGCACATATCACTATCCGTCAAATTGACTACACTGCCAACATACAGAAACAATTTAGGGGAAATCCCTAGGCATAACTTTTGAATTTCTCTCAACTGAGTTGTCATGATTAAAGTGGGGTTGCAACCTGTCATATTTATTTTGAAAATGAGAGAAATTTCCAAAAGTTCAGTTCGATCGAGATTTCTGGTAAGGATTCGAGGGCCCCCTGAGCTTGAGGTCCCCGGGGCACTGCCCCGCCTAGCCGCTAGGTAGCTACGCCACTGATGAGCAGAGATGTCTCTGGAAGAAGAAATGGAGAATCTGCAAGTGACGATGGAGGAGGTAGGAGAAACGTAAGTATGAAATAAGTTTTGTTGATTAATTTTTAATTATATTAATATTGATTTATTTAATTATGTAACGTTCTTCGCTAAAAAAAAAATTTGTTCTTTTACATTTTAGATCGCAGCCAATGAACATGGGGGAACACAACGAACCATGTCAGAAGAATTTACCGTCCACTTCACACCCAGAATCAAAAAGTAAGTACAGTTTTTTATTGTCTTCGATATTAATTACGATTATAATAAATGTAACGATTATTTTATTTTTTGTTTCAGAAGACAAACCAAATTGGCGGTGGAACCGCCGTCGTAAAGAAGCTGGGTGGATTCAAAAAAAATAAAAAAAATAAGACACAATTAAAATGGCGAGGAACGGGAACGGCAAACAAAGAAGAACGGAGGAAGGATGATCCCGTCATCGCCACAATAATAAACGTGATGCTTGATAGATTTTTAGAAAATACAAAACGAAATTAATAAATGTAAAAAAAGATACATTAAATAATAATATTAATAATAAAAAATGTTAAAACCAATTCTGTGTTGCAATTTTCTTTTCTTTCTCGATATTATTAATCATAAATGACGCGGTGTTTATTTTTTTTTGACGACAACAAGCGCGTGATATTAACAGCGCGTTAACCCCGTCCATTTGCAATTTGTCAAATACATTCATCGTGTTTGTAGCGGTTAGTCTATCCAAAGCGCACAGTAATACGATATATATATATATATCGCATCGTTGCAGTAAATTTAAATAGCTTACCTGTGTTTTTTATCCAAATTTCAAAACGATAATCGTTACGTAATGGAAACCGATACAATCTCGATTGTGTACGCACTCTCGAATTATTACAGCCTCTATACGCACAAAGATCTATCATTCTTTCTACTGTATTCGGCTCCATAGCTAGATACTTTTTAAAAAAACATAAACTCTTCTTAATAAACTTTTTGTCACTTCACAAGAGTTTCGTTTATTCTTATTCTCAATTGAATTCACAACTTACATCAAATGTCTGTGATATAATAAAATAACAAATGACTGAAGGAAAAGGAAAATATTTACTACATTTAATTAACAACTCGGCCAGCTTTATAGTTTTTCTCGATAGTTCAGAAAATATACATATAATGAAGCTAGATTGGTCGATTGTTTATTCATGAGATCCTGTAAAAGCTAAAAAATAAAAAATCATTCATGTCGCGGCGTTCTCGCGCTGCCAGTCCAAGTCTCTTTCATTCCCGCAAAATAATATCCTGCTATAACAAGAAACATTGAAGACCTAGCTTCATGGAGCTAGATCGACGGTGATAAATTATATTTCTTTCACATTATTTAATTTTGTTTAAAAAATGTCTAATTCGTCTATACATATTTGATAACTGAAAGAATAAAAAAGGCATCGGCGGCTTTACACAAGTTGTACATGCGGACCTTCAAATATTCCGCTCGCTCGGATCTCAGAACATTCGAGCAACGCGTACAAGCCTAGAAATATTGACATATGTCATCGTTGCACGTCTGTCTCATTCCCGGAAACATCCGACCTGCGTATACGGACCGCCAAATTATATATATATATATGATGCCTTCGCCATATATATGACTACGGTAGCTTGCGGCCAACTTAACGAGGGTACGAAATAGTTGGCGCTTTGGCCACCCAGATGTCGCAGAACAAATTCTACAGGTTTCAACTTTTGTCGAGCGTTGCTGATCTCCCTACTCATCTCTGCTAGTAGCGAGTGCTGAAGCTAATGCCACGATAGCCGGGGACATGAGGTTCATGAACCAATTGACTGGCTTCTTCCCTAATCGTACGCTGGATGACATCAAAGGCAAGCAGTGCGAGCCATCTTACCGGGAGATGGTCTAAGAATACATGCAACAAGGTCTCTCTGGTTATCCAAGGAGAGACACCAATGACGGACTAGCGGGGTCGTTGCGACGTGAGGAGTCACCCCGCTCCACGGGCGAAAATCTTGATGGCAATACAGCCCTGTCTGGGTCCACCCTGGACTATACTCTAGTCGAACGTGAGAGGAAAACTGACGCAATTCGACAGCTTTTGAACGAGTCGATGCGCGTTCAGTCGTACCAGGCGGATCGACTGCGGGGCGTTGCCCAAGCAGCGATCAGCGGAGCCGAAGTCGCTGACGATGTTAGTTCATGGCTAGGCGCAATTTTTCCGCCGCCCAGACAGCCTACGTCACCTCGGAAAATGGGGCTAACTCAATTTGAACGTAGAGAGTCCAGGAAGCAAAAGCGTAAGAGACAGTTTGGGATGATACAGGCGCTATATAAGAAAAGTTTAACCAGCTGCCTCAAAAAAATACTCGAGGGCGATAACCCGACCAAAAGGCCATCATCTCCCGAGTTCGAGGGCTACTGGTGACCTCTTTTGGAGACCAGAAGTAGCGCGGACGGACGGATTGAAGGCGGGAGGTTTCGCCCCGTGTGCCAGAGACTGTTACCGGAGGGCGGCTCGCCAGAGGCATTCATCTCGAAGGCCTCGGTGCACGCGCAGAACAAACGGCCGGCTCTGAACAAGGTTCAGACCTGCAGGGTTCTGATAAGTCGCTTCAATGGTGCCCTATCTCAGTGGCGGAAGTCACGAAGATAGGAGTCAAGACCGGTACAGGTCCGGGCCCAGACTGTGTAACACCTCGGCAGTGGAATGCGGTTCCAGAAGTGCTACGAGCGTTGTTTTACAATCTGTTGCTTCTTGCAAGAGCGGCACCAGCTGATTTGACCGAGTCTCGGACCATCTTCCTTGAGATGAGCGGGATGCCAGAGAGGCCACAACCCTCCGACTACCGCCCCCTCGGTATAGGAAACGTGGCTCTGAGACAATTCCACAAGATCCTGGCGGTTCGGCTGATGCGACTTAACGTGGGTGATGAAAGACAAAAAGCCTTCAGGCCAGTAGATGGAATATTCGAGAACACCACGATACTCACCTCAATTTTGAAAGATGCCAGAAGGAAGAGACGGACATTACATCTTGCCACTATCGATGTCTCAAAGGCATTCGATACCGTCTCCCACAAAGCCATAACAACGGCACTAGAGGAACTGAACTTGCCAACTAGTTTCCTTGCATATATTAATCACTCCTATGCCAAGGCTTTCACCAAGCTGAAACTGCCGGGTCTAGTGAGTGCGCCAGTCCAACTGGGTCGCGGCGTCAAACAGGGTAACCCGCTTTCGCCCCTGCTGTTTAATCTCGTTGTAGATAAAGCACTGGGATCACTCTCTGAGGAAGTTGGTTACCTCCGAAACGGTGACCTTGTTAACGTATTAGCGTACGCTGATAATATCGTACTCCTTGCCTCGACCACCATGGGTCTGCAGGAGAATTTGACTCGACTTGAATCAGTCCTGATGAAAGTTGGGCTAACGGTGAATCAGAAGAAATCCGGAGTGCTATCTATGGTGGCCTCGGGCCGAGAAAAGAAGGTGAGGATCATTACAGAGCCGACGTTCAAGCTCGAAAGTGGCTTCCTGCCTCAACGATCCCCTCTTGAAGCCTGGAGCTATCTGGGTATCAGATATTGTGGGGCTAGGGAAGATATTACAGATGCGTCGATATCTTTTAGTGAGTCGTTGGTGAAACTAACCAAGGCGCCGCTTAAACCGCAACAGCGAATAAAGCTCCTGCCCATCTGCCTTCTCCCGCGGTTTTATCACCGTTGGGTAGTTGGGCAGACAAACACCAAGACTGTAAAAAGTTTCGACGTGCAGGTGAGGGCCGCTGTCCGATCCTGGCTTCATGTGCCCCATGATGTTCTAACTGGATACTTCCATGCACCGGCACAGTGTGAAGGTCTTGGCTACCCTATGCCGAGGGTCTTCATTCCCATCTTGAAGTACCAGCGACTGTAGCGTCTTTGTGCGAGCATGCTACCCGTCGCACGCGCGGCTGCTGCAACCACGTATGTGACTAAGCAGCGTGGTGTGACGATCGAATGAGGGTAGATGGGATGCGCGTTATAAAGGTCACCGAGCTGTAGAGACAGTTCGCCGCACAGCTGCACAACTCGAACGATGGCAAAGGGGCTCAAAGAATCCGCAATGAGTTAATTGAGTGCCCACTGGGTGTTAGAAAGCGCCAATGCGACCCCAGGAGCCGATTTCGTGCATTACCACCACGTGCGCGCGAACTGTCTGCCGTCCGGAGCGAGAACTTCCCGGGGGCGAAGTCACCTCGAAGGAACATGTCGAGCGGGTTGTCCAGAGCGGGAAACCCCAGCGCATTGCGTCCAGAGGTGTTTCCGTACTCACGGAGGAAGCATTCTACGACATAACGACGTATGTCGTCAAGTCGCTGGCTTCGTCAGGCAGAAGGGTTAGAGAGTCGAAGCTGAGAAGGCGTACCCGACATGAGCCGGGATACGCAGGCCAGATCTCACTGTCAGCAAAGGTGGTTCAGGCAGGCGTGGTGCCCGATTTCGGTCAGGCACCATTCGGGCGTGACGACCCCGCCTTAGCACAGTCAGGTAAGGGAGTCCGTAAAATTCCCCGTCTAAGAGGGTAGACGTTAAACAAAGTAACGAAGAGGAGAAGAAGAGGAGAAGAGAGGAGGAGAGGAGAAGAGGAGAAGAGGAGAAGAGGAGGAGAAGAGGCAGATGGCAGGAGTAACTGTGACTTGGTCGCTCCTCGAGGACATCACACTGAAAGTCCGGTGTAGGACTCTTGGCGATAAGCTGCTGACGTTTTGCGGTTCCTGAGCACCCGTGGCAAGAAAGTCGGCCACGGACTCGCACCAGTAATCCACAAGGTGGATATATCCACATGGTGCCCTTAACCACCGGTCAGGTACTGGTGGGACGGGCAAGTGTCGTATGAAGCTGGTGAATGGGGGGTCAAACCTGTTACGCGGCGTCAGTAAAGAGGAACATGACAACTCCTCTTTGGGCCTGGAAACCCAAGCTACCTAGGTGTGGTGTCTGGCACGACCGGTCAAAGAGTTATAGTGGCTATGCATCGAGTATGGCCAACCAATCGTCATTGTAGTAGTGACCAGGCATACAGATCATAGCTGCAAGCAACTGCCTAGTGAGATGACGATTCAATCGTCGAAATGGAATAGACTCGAACGTCGTGTCAAAGTGTCAAGGTGCCAGGGGCAGCTAGTACTGTCTCTCCCGCACTAATGGGATCGTCCGAACGGATCTGCGCCTAACCCTCGACGTCACGGAACCTCCCACAAAAGTACGCAAGTACTGGGAGCCCCCAGGCCGGGGCGTCGTGTAGTGAAGGGTGCGAATACGAGAGGGCGGTCGTGGGGAGAGACACCTGGATGCTTAAGTAGGAGCGGTGAAGGCGTAGAGTTGCAGGGGAACTCAGCGCGCTTTCTCCTCCTACAGGTTAGGACGCTTTTGACGCTTTTGGCACTCTACTAGGCGCTCCGTAAGGTGCGCCTAGGGCACGCTGGGCACTTTTGTCCACGCGGCCTTCCATTTTTTTTTTTTTTTTTTTTTTTTTTTTTCAGGAACCCGCAGGGGACATCGGCTTCTCCGATGCTGGGAAGCGACGCTCCTACGGCCCCGGTCAACCCCCATGGCCAAGCTGAACCGTCGTGGTAAGGGCCTCGGGACAGGAAGGGGTTTCGTTCCTGCCATTAACGATGGGGACTGAGCGACTGGCGATCCTCGCAGTCCTTAAGCAACAAACTGCCCGGGTGGGACAAGCGGCTCCGGACCACTGTGTGAATTTTCCGCTTTTCTAGTGGGAACAATATGAACACTTACTCAAAATTAAGGACGATGGTGACGAGGAGTAGTGCGCGGATGGCAGCCCGGCCATCGAGAACATCCAGCGCTGGAGGATCAGGTCACCACGAAGCCGGGTCGAGCACCTGCGGGGCCTCAAGGGTGCGCGCGGCCCCAGCCCAGATTCCTCCCCCTCGTCCATCTCGCGATCAGATCGGTTGTTCCTCACGAGGCCCCCAGCGAGCTCGCCCGCGAGGTGGCCTGGACGGGCAGGTTCTCGGCCTTCGTGCCGTCCGAATTGTTATGAAAAGGTGCGACAGGGCAATAGGGCAAGGCGCGGCAGCCGCAAACGTCGCGGAGGCTCACAGAATAGGCGCGAACGGCGCGAACAACGCGAGTAGAAATAGGCGTGACGAAATCGAAACCCGGCCACCGGTGGCTGCTCGCGACGAAGTGATAGGACCGACACGACAAAACGCGATCGCGAACCCCCACCGAAACCTAGATAGGGCCGATGCGCCGGGCGACGGCAACACCACGGAAGTTAGGGTGCTGCAGCTGAATATGAGGCGTTCAGCTGTGGTAACAGGAGAAGTTCGTGCGCTCACTCGGCAGAAGCGACTGGACGTCCTGTTATTGCAGGAACCATACGTCCGGAAGCAGGGCCAGAGCCACACTTTCTACGGATTAGGAACTGGAATGTGGGTGGCCGCGGTCCGCGTCGAGAAACCTTGGGCGGCTGTGGCCATTTACAACCCCTCATTCCAGATGCTCTTCGTCTCGCAGCTGAGCACGACACACTGCGTATGTGTGGAAGTGACGGCACCCGGATCCTCGTTCTACGCCATCTCCCATTACTTCCAATGGAAAGATGACATCGAGGATCACCTCAGACACCTCGCTATGGTGCTCCGTTCTCTGAGGGGGAAGCGAATATTAGTGGCGTTAGATGCGAATGCGCGCTCGTCCCAATGGGGACCCCAGAGGACCGACGAGCGCGGAAGCAGGCTCGAAAGACTCATCGAGGAGTTCGACCTGCGAATAGTCAATGATAGTAGCCAGCCTCCAACTTACTGGACGCCAAGAGGATCGTCTTTCATCGACGTTACCCTTGTGACGTCACCCATGTCCCAATTCGTCAGGGAATGGAAGGTAAGGGAGGACTGGACGACGAGCGACCACAATGCCGTGGACATCAGGCTTCGCACCCCAAGAACCGCGAGAAATGACCAGCGCTCCGGTTCCAGTCGGTTCAACACTCGTAGGGCCGACTGGGAGCTGTTCGCTGCTACTCTCAGGGACTTATCGGCTGCGAGGCTTGAGGAACTCCCACTCTCGTCGGCAGCGGAGGTAGAGCATATGGCAGAGACTCTCACGAACGTCCTCACGGGCGCTTGCACCGAGTCCATGCCAAGAAGGAAGCATTTTAGGAAGTCCAATCCGTGGTGGACACAGGCACTCACGATCCTAAAAAAGGGAGTGTACAAACGAAGACGCGCGTTTCAGAAGGAAAGGGTCCTGCCCGAACGCCTCGTTAAGCTGCAGCAATATCGCTCTTCTTTGCGTCTGTATAGCAGGGAGGTGCGAAAGGCAAAACTCGACAGCTGGAGATCGTTCGTTACGTCGCACGGGAACTCGGAGGCCTGGGGATTCGTTTACAAGCAACAGGCTAACAAACTCCGAATTGAGAAAGTGCTCAGCATGATCCGGCATAACGGCACGACCACTATTGACATGAAGGAAACTGCCAGCAGCCTTCTTCAAACGCACGTCCCAGACGACCAGGAAGCAGAGGACACCCCCCAACAAAGGGAAATCAGAGGTCGTGCAAGCATCGCACCGAACTCTCCCGACACCCTACCCTTCACAAAGGGCGAGATCGCGGCGGTTGTGCGATCCCTCAAATGTGACAAGGCTCCGGGACCTGACCTTATCGAGGTCGTGGTTCTGAGACATGCCTTTGCTTCCGTTCCAGATCAAATAGTTAGGCTCTTCAACGGGTGCCTTCAATGGGGCGTCTTCCCCTCCGCCTGGAAAGTAGGTTCCTTGAGAACTCTCCTGAAAGGGGAGGATAAGGACGAGAAGGACCCGAAATCGTACAGGCCAATCTGCCTTCTATCCGTGATCGGGAAACTCTTCGAAAGAATCCTCAAGGGCTGAATCGCAACGACAGCGATGACCCCCGAGAGGATCTCCGCGCGACAATACGGCTTCGTTTCCGGAAAGTCGACGGATGACGCGATCTTTGAGCTGCCGCGAATGGCAGACGCCTCCGAGGAGACTTACACCGTCGCCCTGCTCTTCGATATAGCCGGATCCTTCGACAACGTGTGGTGGCCTCTGGTGCTAGATAGTCTTAGGAACAAGGAGTGCCCGCGAAATATATTCGAAGTAGTCCACAACTACTTCGACGATAGGAAAGTTCAGATTACGTGGGGGGATGAAGAGGTTTCCAAGCGCGCCACTCGGGGATGCCCGCAAGGCTCTGTCCTTGGCCCGGCATGCTGGAACCTCATGTTCGACGGACTCCTCAGAATCCTCGAGGATATAGTCCCGAACAACTTCGTGGCCTATGCGGACGATCTTCTGGTCCTGATTAAAGGCAACTCGCGTAGGGAACTCGAGGTACAGGGCCAAATGGTCGTCTACACCATCACACGATGGTGCCGGGCGGCCAAACTGGAGCTGTCCGAGAAAAAAACGGAGGCGATCCTCCTTAAAACGCGATGGGTACGCGTGGCTCCTGCGGGTAGGCGGGGTGGGGAAAGGCCGGACCGCCGTAGACGGGTCCAACGGAAACCTAGCTTAGGAAACCGATACCCGGTCATTAGGATCGGGGACAGTAGAATCTCGTTCAAGGATAGTGTTAGATATCTTGGCGTCCACTTTGACAAAGGCATGGGTGTTAGAACCCATTGCGAACACCTTAGAAGCAAGACCGCGACGATATTCGGGAAATTAGGGAAGATGGCGGGAGCAGGATGGGGTCTTAGATACAAAGCTCTTAAAACTATCTACAAAGGAGTCTTCGTGCCGGTAGTCGCCTATGGCGCGTCGGGGTGGGCAGACCTTTGTACGAGAAAGGATCTCAAAATCCTTAGAGCGGCACAAAGACGCACGCTTATAGCGGTCGCCTCCGCCTATAGAACGGCCTCATGGCGATCGTTGTGCGTAGTGGCGGGGGCTATCCCCATAGACTTAATTCTACAGGAATACAGGGCGCGGTACGAAATTAGGGCAGGCAGGGACGCCAGGATAAACAATGCTGTTATCCCGAACGGGGATGACAACGCAGTGCAGCGCATAAAGGGTGAGGTGATGAACATGTGGCAGGCCGACTGGAGATCCTCAGAAAGAGGCCGTACCACTTTCGCCTTCTTCAGGAGCGTTCAGGAGCCGATGGCTGCGAGATGGTTCTCGCCGGACCACTACAGCTCGCAGGTACTCACCGGACACGGGAATTTCCGAGCGCGGCTCGCGTCTCTAGGACTCGTGGAGGGTGAGGAATGCAGCTGTGGGCGGTCGGATACGCCAGGCCACTTCCTCCTCGAATGCCCCAACTTCGATCCGCAGAGAGTAGCTCTGCAGGAGTTCGTCGAGGGGCGGGACTGGCCAGAGGCGGCGCGCCAATTGGTGTCGTCGGCGGGGGCCTTTTCCGTCTTCTCGGACTATTGCCGGGAATCCCTTTGGCTAAAGGGTCTCGAAGCAGAATAAGAGGTAGGACCGGCGGGGGGGGGGGGGGAGGAGATAGAGATAAGTACGCGCGAAGAGGCGGTGTCACGAAATTGCGCGCTGCCTAGTCGGGAAGTTGTCGGACTTTCCGGCGAAAGACGGGGGGGGGCCCGTAATCTTCGCGGACCACCCTTCCATCACGGCAGCCCAAGACACCGCTATGGATAGGGAACACACACACACACACACGCACAAACATAAGCTGGGCTAGTGTTCGGGCGGAACACTTGGAGCAGGCCTTCCCGAGGTTCCCCGTGAGTGCACCGGCGGTCGAAGCTGCACGCATCGTGATCCTTGAGGTCCCGGTGGGGGTGGATCGAGCGCCGGTGTAGCTAAACTGCTCCTCCACTACTCACGCAAGTGGAAGCCAAAGGATTTTTCTATCGCCCGCTCCCGGGGCGATCGGCTCCCGCTACCTAGTAGATGGATGATCGTAGCGTATGCCTATAACGGCGAGGTCGCACAGGGCGAGTCTCCCCCGGGAGGCCGACCTTCACATTGAATGCCAGCAAAGGTGGTATTGCTGCTGTGATCGATGCACAGATAGTGCCTAGTGAAGGTTCACTGGATGAGGCACACTCTAGAAAGGTGACCAAGTACGAGTCAAATCAGGATCTAGTAGATCAGGTGGCCGAGCATATGGAAGTGCCCGCGATAATGTAATCTTTACCGCAATTACCATCTCATAGCGAGGTGTCTGGAACAGCCACAGCAAGCATGAGCTGCGTTGGTTTGGCTCAACAACGAGGCAACTGCGGCGTCTTACGAGTCGTGCACTATGGGGCTCATGGATGAATTGGAAGCGTTTTAACGCTATAACATTACGTTACGATCCGAGACACGCGGGTCGACGGGCGGCGGTGACTTGGCATCGCCAACCATGCAACCAAAACGCGCAGGTATGAATGGCGAGTGCCTGAGTTTGTCATCTTTTTAAATTCTTATCAAGTAGCCAGCTTCTCTCAGCTCTTTTAAGGCACATTTCCTAGGCGAGACAAACGCCATAACAACAAACCGCCTAGCCAATATCGGTAGAATGTTGGAATGGTCTTCGAGCATATATGCACGTAGTCCACCAGCACTAATCGAAACAAGTAGCCAAATGCCTCGTCATTTAATTACCAGCAGAGTTTTGTCCGTTTGGACAATTTACGAAATTGAGTAGCTTCGGCAACTCAATGAATTATACAGAGGGTATACCTATTCAAACAAAGCCATAAGAGAGAATATGACACGCAAAACTCTGCGGCAAATCAGCAACAAACGGCGAGACCTTATCGCTGCAATTGAGGAAGAAGAGGATGTGTCGAAAAGTGAAGAGCCGAGAGAACGACGCCGAGCAGGCCGTGCGGAAGCAGCGGCTTCTGAGTCGGGCGAAGGGTCGATCATCGCTATTGGTGATAGCGATGGATTTTTAAGTGCGGAGGAAGAGAACCGGGAGTCCGGTGGAGAGGAACCTGAGTGGGTTGACACAGACCCACGTAGAGTGGGAGATCGCGATGGGTAGCGCGATACTCTCGGCACAAGTCCCGGCCGATAGTCGGGTCGGTGCTGTGGCCGCCGAACTCATGACGGTATGGTAGGGAAATCAAGAAGGTTCGGGAGGCCGAACTTGTAAATGACTTTATAATGAATACCTTCGTGCCGCTCTTAGGGGTAGAAGGTAGAGAGACGAGTGTGCAGGCTAACGAACAGCAAGAAAGGGGCACTCGGAGCCCGCTACGAATACGAACATACCGCCACAATACGCCGAACTGCAGGCGCTTCAGCTCGTATCCTTAACAAGATCAAAGGGGGTTGGTGTGCTGGCAGAGGTCGAATTTATTATAAACGACCGGAATGTAGAAGAAAACGATTTGGAATGGAACAGAAAGATGGTAGACTCGGGAGGAGAAAAATAAACTAAAAATGGCAAGTCAACATGGCAAAGCCTCGGACATGGATAAACCAGGTCCCGGGTCATCCGTGGCGTACACGTCCGCTGAACAGGGGACTAATGACAATAACCAGGCAGAACAAAGGCAAATGAGAGACCTATCGATTCTGATGCCTCTTGAAATACCGGCAAGTTCTGAGCTTGGTTAAGAGTGTAACGGTCCCACATTCTATTCCCACCGCTCTCACCTACTCCTAATCTCTTTTCCCGTTAACTCCCAACTTCGCTGACTCCGTAGTCCCACGGTCCCTTATCACCCTCACGCGACATCCCCTCCACTCCTAAACTCTTTCTTCAAACCCTTTCTCCCAGCATCTTCCATTATCCGAAATCAGTCCTCCTCCAACACCTAACCTGTCAAGACGTTATACCGCTCCATCGGAATTAATAAATTATTAATCACATAAATATACACGCATTTCATCCATACCGTTCACCGTTCACCATCCGTCACAAGAGAGATACAAAATTTGGCGTTCCTCCAGGCGAGTGACCTGTCCAAACACCTGCGCGAGCAACATCGGCAAAGTCATCTCTTATAGATGCAACCGATTAGCAAGGACGTTTCTAGGCCTACGAAACTGGAATGGACAAAAGGGAAAATGTAAAGGCCCTGTTCCTAGGCACCAGGGTGCCTTTCAATGTGAGCAGTGCGAGGCTTGCTTCAGTACACAAGTGGGGAGGTTCCGACATGAGCGATAGGAACATCCAATTGTGCGAAACAGAAAAAGAACAGAAGCACTAACAAAAAATGGAAAACCAGGAATGAGTGCGCATATTTGGTCGGAAGAAGAAACTGAACGCTTAAGGCAACTCGAGAGTGAGTATCGGGAGTGGCCACGATACATTAACAAAAGATTAGAGGCACATTTCCCGGACAAGACGACCAAACAAATAAGCGATAAGAGAAGCGGCTTTCGGCGACCAGAAATGGTCGCAGAAAGCGAAAGTAGTGCGGAGAAAGAAGGACCGAGCTCGGGTGATGAACCTGAGCAAGAATACGTAACGTAATAACAGTGATACTAGTGGCGACGGATCTGGAGAGTATGCGAGCCCAGAAGAGGAACAAGTATCCCCTCACACAATCGCTCAAAACCAGAGACAGCAAAAGTGGCTGGACCCTATGACCGAAAAGATTCGGAACATTGCAGTGCCATAAGAGAGTGAGATACGTGAGACAATGGAAGAAATACGAGTGTGCTGGGAGGTGTTAGAAAACTCGACGGACTTGTTAAGACAAGCAATCGAGGAGCAAACAGGGAAGCTCATACAAATACTAGCCCCAGAGGTCGAGAAAGACACGAGGGCAAGACTGGCCCCGGCAAACCAGAATAGGGCGAAGCCCCGGAGTAACAAGAGGAAACCGGCAAATAGTAATAGAAGGAAGCGCTATGCATATGCCAGATGCCAAGCTTTATACGACAAATGTCCGAAGAAGCTGGCAGAGATGGCGGCGAGTGGAGATTTTGCATATCTCCAGGTCAAACAAAAGCCGCCAGAGGCTCAACATATATCAGAACTCTATGGGGAACTCTGGGGTCAATCGGGTCCCGAACTAGGGGACGTCGACGTCCCGGAGCCCCGAGACAAAAACGAGATTTTCAAACCTATTACGCCGGAAAAAGTCAAAGAGAGAATACGGAACATCAAGAACGAGTCAGCCTCAGGGCTCGATAAAATAAAGAAGTGCCACCAAACTAAGAAAGTGGTTCCAGAAACGATAGCTATCCTATATAACATCTTGGTAAGAGAAAGTTATTACCACGAGGCCTTCAAGCGGAATGGAACGACATTGATTCCGAAAGCTGGAAACGACATCCAAGACGTGAAGAACTGGCGACCTATAACCGTGGGCTCGATGATTGGTCGAATTTGTTCGGACATCATCGATAGAAAGTTGCGCAGTTTTATTAAACAATCCCCTCGGCAGAAAGGTTTCACAGCCGAGGACGGATGTAGTTTAAATATTCTCATACTGAATGAGACCATTGCCACCGCAAAAGCGAGCCACGAGGGAATGGTATCGGTGTTAGACGTATCAAAAGCATTTGATACCGTGCCACACCATAGCCTCAGACCAGGGCTGGCGAGAAAGTCAGCGCCGTTTCACGTATGCAAGTACATAGAAGAGATGTACAGAGGATGTAGAACGGAGATAAGAGGAAGAAATGGAATAGTGGAAATAGAACTACGAAGAGGAGTGAAACAAGGAGATCGACTGTCACCGTTATTGTGCAACCTTGCTATCGACGAAATGATCGAGCACGTAGATACGAGAACAAAAGGCATAAGAATCGGCGAAGAAGAGGCGTCGATACTCGCGTTCGCCGACGACCTTGTTCTCGTGGGGTGAGACAGGGAAGCGGCGCAAAATCAATTGATAAAAGTCGAGAGATATCTGCAGGGTCTCGGAATGGTACTATCAGTTGCCAAATGTAGCACGTTCCGAATCGTCTCTAAATCTAAAAGCTAATATATAACAGATCCGGACGTATACATAGGCGAGGAGAAAGTACGAGCGGCACAGGTTGACGAGACTCTGAAATACTTAGGAATAAAGATAGGTCCGTGGAGAGGCCGAATCAAAGGAATAAAATTGCCCAAAATATCAAAGGTGGTCCTAAATGCCAGGACATTGAAACTCAAACTGTACCAAAAGCTAGATCTGCTCCAGATCTACATACTGCCACGATTTCTATACTCGCTAACGAACAATCGACCATCCACAGGAACATTGAAAATGATCAATCAAATGATAAGGCAAGAAGTTAAGGACATGTTCCATCTGACAAGCTCAACCGCCACCGGCTTCTTCTATCTCAAGAAGAGTCTCAAGGTTTGAGGCTAATAAAGTTTGAAAGCCTCGTCCAATTAGACACGTTCCGCACAATGTTAAAGGTATCGGAAACAATGGACCGCACATTGAGAGAGGCAGGAGAGCGAGGAAACTTGGCGGGAGAGGCGAGGAAGCGTGCCATTTCACTTGGTGGCAGGATCCCCACCAATGTGACAGAATACAACCGGCTGAAATTCAGTACTGCGAGAAGAGAAACAGATGACTGGGCAGAACTTCAGTCACAAGGCCAGGGTGTGAATGAATTCCGAAACGGCCCAATAGGAAACTCATGGCTGACAAAAGGCACCAGATGCATAGATGCTATGAGAATGCGAACGAACACGTTCGATACGAGGGTCGTGCTTCGGCGAACAAACCCACGACTCGACACTACGTGCCGGAGGTGCAGAGACAAACCAGAGACTCTGAGACACATACTTGGTCAGTTTATCTATACCAAAGACGCCTCCAACGCCCTTTTGGATGCGACAGTGGTCTTGGTGGCGGACGGGGACGGGGGTGCTACCGTGTGGGTACGCGGTGCCATGGGGGAGCTGTACCTCTCCTCCATATACTGTCGCCACGGGGAGCCCCTTGACGAGTATCTCCACTATTTGGAGTGGATATTTGCCCGGTTGCGGGGGGCCCCGGTCCTGGTGGGCATGGACGCGAACGCCGTGTCCCGCCTGTGGCACTCCAAGAACAGGATCAGAGGTGCCCAGAATGCCGTACGTGGAGGCGAGTTCGAGGCCTTCGTTGTCGCTTGCGACCTAGAGGTCTTGAATGAGCCAAGCCGGGAGTTCACGTTCGACGGGCCTAGGGGTAGGTCGGACATCGATATAACTCTGGGGAGGGGTGTGGGCCGTCTCTACCGATCCGACTGGCGAGTCCAGCCGGACCTGGTCCAGTCGGACCACAACGCTATTGTCGTGACCCTCACCCGGAGGGACGGTGTGGTCGGCGCCCCGTTACCGGTCCTCAGGTGGAGGACCGTCGACGTGGACTGGGTGGCATACAGGGGTGCCATGACCGCCGCCGCGGACGTCCTCTCGCGCGAGGGGTTGGACAACCGGGAGCCTGCTGCCCTGGCTGAGAGCGTCGCGTCCATGTTCTATGCCGTTAACGATGCTTGGCTGGGGACAGCTTCTGAGCTACCACGCCGGAGGTCTCGGTGGTGGTGCCGGGACCTTACCTTGGCGAGGCGACTTGCCAGGAGGGCACGCGTGGCCTGGCAGCGGGGCAGGAGCCGCGAGGATCCGGAGGAGGAGCTGGCTGAGCTCAGGGCTGCCTACCGCAGAGCGGATAGGGAGTTCAAGCGGCTCATCCTTGCGAAGAAAGAGGAGAATTGGCGAGAGTTTGTGGGCGGGGTGGGCAACGCTGATCCCTGGGGCGACGTCTATCGGATCTGCCGGGGACGTCGCGGCCCTGCTGATATCGGCGGGATCCGCGTGGGGGGGGGGGGGGGGGGGGTGCTCGCTACCTCGTGGGATGCGAGTGCCAGGGCCCTGCTGGATCGCTTCTTCCCGCGGGCCGCTGAGAGGGAGGCGCGGGATAGGCCGCCACTTGCGGAGCCCGACCCCCCCGCCCCAGTGACGGCGGGCGAGTTCCGCCTCGCCCTCAAACGAATGAAGACGCGCGCGGCGCCGGGACCCGACGGGATAACTACCCCCATGGTCCGGGTGCTTGCGTCGTCCGATGTAGGTCTCTCGGTGCTGGTGGCCATGTACAATGGCTGCCTGGAAGCTGAGGTATTTCCGTCCCAGTGGAAGAGCGCCCGTGTCGTGGCCATCCTTAAGGGCCCCGGGAAGCCGAGGGACGAGGCCGGGTCGTATCGACCGATTAGCCTCCTCTCGGCTCTGGGCAAGCTGCTGGAGAAGGTATTGGTGCGCCGGATTGAGCGGCGGCAGATTCATGCCCTCTCTGACCGGCAGTTTGGCTTTAGGGCTGGGAGAGGCACCGAGGATGCGTGGCATTGCGTGATGAGGATCGTTGAGGAGTTCCCCCGCAAGTATGTGCTCGGCACATTTGTGGACTTCAAGGGGGCCTTCGACCATCTGAGCTGGGCCGCGATCCTCGAGGTCCTGAGTTGCGCCGGATGTCCTGAGATGGGCATCTGGCGGAGTTTCTTCAATGCCCGGAGTGCCTTTATGGCTTCCCGCTTTGGCCGTGTTGAGGTGGAGGTGCAGAGGGGCTGCCCCCAGGGGTCCATGTCGGGACCGTTGTTCTGGAACATGGCCCTGGACAGCCTTCTGCGTCGCATTCACGATCTTGGTCGCGAGGTTGTGGCCTACGCCGATGACACCCTCATCCTCACTGCCGGGGATTCCCGCCTGAGTCTGGAGACCCAGGCTGCTGGGTCCCTTCGGATAGTGAGCGAGTGGGGTGCTGGGGCGGCGGTCGACGTCTCTAGGGACAAGACCGTTTGCATGCTTCTCCGTGGGAAGCTCGCGCGAAGCAGGCACCCCGGGGTCCTTCTGGACGGGGGTGCCGTGCCGTACAGGGAGTCGGTCAGGTACCTCGGGATCCGTGTTGGCGAGCGGTTCAATTTTGTCCCTCACCTGCACGATCTGAGGGAACGTGCCTGCTCCCTGATATACGAGCTGCGGCGTGTCATGAGGAGGGACTGGGGTCTCCGGCGCAGGGCCATTGGGATCCTGTATCGGGGCCTGTTCCTCCCGTGCGCGATGTATGGTGCCTCGGTTTGGGGCGGCTCTGTGAGGAGGAGATCGACGTCTCGTGTGCTCCTCAACAGGGCACAGCGCTCGGTTCTCCTCGCTGCGTTGCCGGTTTGCCGCACCGTTTCGACGGATGCGATGACCGTGCTAATAGGCGAGCTCCCGTGGGATCTGGATGCCAAAAAGGCCGAAGCGGGGTATTTCATCAGGAAAGCCCTCCCGGTCCCGTGGGAGGCCCCCCTGGTGAACGATGAGGAGGATGCCGCGGCGAGGGCCTGGCTAGTTCGGGTCCACGTCTGGCGCGAGTGGGGTCAGCGCTGGGAGAGGGGATTGGGCGGCGGAGTTACCCGCCGGTTCGTCCCCGACCCGACCGCACCCGCGGAGCTCCTGCGGTCGGTGGGCTTCGGCCTTGCCGCGGGCTACCTCCTGACAGGGCACGGTTCTCTGAACGAATTCCTCTTCCGGAGGACTCTCGCGCGGACTGCGCAGTGTACCTGCGGCGGGGGGGAGGAGACCTCCTTCCACGTCCTGACCGAGTGCCGGCTCTACACCGGCCGTCGAGATTTGTCTGCCATGGGCGTCGTTCGGGGCGAGGGAGGGACTTGGGTAGTCCAAGGGGTGGTCAACTCCCCTGAGGCATTCAAGGCCTTCCGGCACTTTGCGGGCTGGGCCTTCCACCTGAGGGCCCAGACCGATGGCGGTGGTTAGTTGAGGTGTTTCCGCAGGGGAGGGTTCCGGAGGCTGTAAAGTCGCGGTCCTCTCGGGCGTGGCGCACCCGCGGTCCCGAGCTGGTCAACCAGTGCCAAGGTCGGTTTAGGGCCTAAACTGGGAGTGGGCCAAATCGACCCACGAACGTCCCACCAGCGACGATGGCTGGTACCGCGAGAGTCGGGGAGCCCCGGTGGCGGCCTGAGCCGCTGCCGCCCCGGCCTTTGGGTTGGACTCGCGGGGGCAGTGGTTTAAGAGTCCGCATGCTGGACTAGGGTGTCGCGTTCGTTTGCGTTGCACCCGGCGTGTGAGTCGCGTCTCTCTTCGACTCGGACGCGGCCCTGCTAAGGCCGTAGGGGTTTGGATAGTGCCCTGCCCCATGCCAAGGGGCCTGCCTAGACTAAACCTCTAGGTAGGGATTGGTAGCCGTCCCTGAGGGCGTGTGGTCGAATGTCGGCCCGTGCGTCAGTGGGGGCGGTGCGATGGCCGAGCGTATCTCGGCCCCGCGCTCATGGGGGCCGTGTCGTAGGCCGAGAGGCGGAGACGGCACGTTAAACACCATAGAAAGAAAGAGATACCAAAGACGCCAGAATAAGAATCCACGACGAAATAAAAAAATTCATAGCAGAAAGAGCATCAAAGCGACACACAGGGCTTATCGAACCAACGATAAACGTACAGGGCGAACTGAAGAAACCGAACCTGCCGATAAAACGGGCCGAAGAAGTAATTGTCACGGACTTCACGGTACGCTATGAAAACAGAAATTATTTAAAAGACGCAGCTAATGAGAAAGCAGCAAAGTACCAAACTACGGCCGAAGCCTTAACGCAGAAAATACAAGGGACGACCAAAGGTGCCGTGTGGCCAATAGTGGTAGGAAGCAGGGGAGCCCTACCGCAAAGAACGAAAGTTATATTGGAAAGACTAGGTCTCCGAAAGGACGAACTCCTCACGGTTGCGATGATGGCGCTACGATCATCCATCGAGATAGCCAACGCCTTCATCGATGTTCGGTAATCTTCGACCGTTTTCGGGCGTCTTCGAGCGCCACCGTAGCTTAAGACGAAGAAGAACAAAGTAGACAGTCGTCTCAATATGGCGGAAAAGGCTGGACGAAATAAAAGATCGCAGCTCTAGCCAACACGTTTTCACACTTATTTCACCTACCCGAAACATTGGCGCCCAACTAAAGTGTACGAAACTCACGCAAGTATCAATAAAGTGAAAAAATTTCGATATCAAAATCATATTTAGTGCGAAGAACCGAAGATTTTTGTGGTCAACGGACGCCGGCGGTGCTCAACAGAGTCCCAACGGAACACAGAGAGAGTGGGATCTTCGCATCTTCATGAACAAAGGGCTATCGTGTACGGGGCAAGGCTCGTGCACGCGACAAAAAAATTATCCGAATCGTTCGGATCTCAGTGTAAAAAAAAAAAAAAGAAAAATTCTCTTTCATCGAAAATTGCATCAACAACGTCCGAGGTTATCGCACGCGCGGGAAGCAGACAAAGGCAAACGGTGGCACACGCCGTCCACATGTGAAAATTTCTCTTGAACAAAGAGAATTTTATCAATAATTTCAAGATCAAACATTCGAAAGTGTTAACGGGTGTTCACATTTGTTAAACAAGAGGATATCGCTCTTGCAAATTCCAAGTACAGCGAGAGAAGGGATCACGTGACCGCATCACGCCGGCTCAACGGACGAGGCGACGCTACAGTACGGCACCGATATATCGAGCGCCGACGGCCAGCACGATCCAGCAGCGGCGCAACGAAG
The DNA here is from genome assembly GCA_964007305.1 of Netelia melanura. NCBI lineage: Eukaryota > Metazoa > Arthropoda > Insecta > Hymenoptera > Ichneumonidae > Netelia > Netelia melanura. The sequence continues at coordinate 3,557,440 of OZ023260.1, forward strand.
GCGCAAGCGCGCACAGCGACGACACCGCAGACAACGGCCTTCGCTTACCGAGAGCGATCGAGACTCGCGGCGACAACGTGGGGCCTCCAGGATTTGTTGACGGTCAGGTTAGGGAGTCGTCGATAATTCCATCTCATCCTATCCCATCCAATAATTTTATTCTCTCGAATGAAAAATGACAGAATACAAGGACTTGTGTCGCAGACGAGCGAATTTGAAAGGTCAGTTAACGAGAATAAAACATTTTTTCGAAAATACAAAGATAGTATCGATGCAAGATGCTCAAGTGAGATTGCAGACGATCGAAAAAGCGTACACGACGTTCGACGACGTACAATCGTTGATCGAAAATAAAAAAGTAAGGGAAGACGGGTCACAAGATCCTCAATTCGTTGGAGAATGCGAGGGTGAACGGGAAGTCTTCGAAGGCATATATTTCACGGTTGCATCAAGGGCTCAGCAAATTATCGATATTCGCAATCAGGAAATGATTCTAGATTGCAACGCGGCGGATCGCGCAGCTGGCCTGGACCAGGCACAAGCTATCGAACGAGCACCGAAAAAAATAAACGTACAACTTCCCGTCTTGAAAATTCCCGAATTCGACGGAAGTTGCAAGAAATGGATGTTATTTAAAGACGCGTTCGAGTCGATTATTCATAATAATCCAGGTTTGACGGAAATTCAGAAATTCCAATATCGTTGCAGCGCCCTCACTGGAGAAGCAGTCGAGGAAATTGTCGGTATGTCTACGACGGTTGAAAATTATCAGCGGGCATGGGACCTTCTCAAACAAAATTACGACAACAAGAAATTAATTATCAATACGCACGTGAGTCAGCTTTTAGATCCTCCGACGATTTCAAGGAACAAACCAGCTACGTTAAGGCAATTTATCGTACATATGCGAAAAAATCTAAAAGCTTTAGAGGCTCTACAAATTCCTCCCGAACAATTGGGAGACATGATTCTCATTCATATAACGAAAGGAAAACTTGTAAGATGGTTTTTTATATTGTCAGGATAGGATGTATAAATTAGTCCAAGCCACCTCTTGTGGATAATGTACTTCTAGTTTATTCTTGTTTCTGTACGGCTTGTACGGACGCCGACCAACGACTGACTCTTACACCTTTGTAGGTTTATTAGCTACTCACTCCCCCCACTCTATCTCGGAGTATGTTCGAATTTCGACGAATTTGAATTTGTCCGTTACAAACTGGATTTCATGACGCAACGCGATTGGGAGCAGGAGTTCGGTCAAGATGCAGAGAGGCTTCCAAAAACAGATGATCTTCTCGAATTTCTCACTCAAAAGTGTAACACGCTCGAAATGATAGAAAAAAGCAAGCCAAAGTCGGAGCAATCCAAGCCGACAGATAGTAAAAACCAAGAGAAAAAAGTTTCACTCCCAGCCACGACTCAAGATGCATGCAGATGTTGTAACGGGAAACACGCGCTTTACAGATGCGAGGAATTTGCAAAACTATCCTCATCGGAAAAAATGAAAGAGGTAAGAAATTGGCAGCTTTGTCTAAACTGTCTTAATCCCGGACACCTGGTCAAGGACTGCAAAAGTGCATAGTGCAAAAAATGTTCCAAGCGACACAACACGGTACTTCATTGGGATACCGACAGAACTCCGACTGAGATTCGCCAATCGAAGGACGAATCGAAAAGCTCATCAACGGTTACGATGCATGCCGCCCCCACGAGGGACAGAAGCGAGACCAATCCAACAAGCGGTGATAGGGTAACAAACAATCCCTTTCAGGTTATTTTGTCGACGGCAAGAATTATTATCGAGGATGATAACGGGGTACGACACATTGCACGGGCACTGCTGGATCCAGGGTCACATCTCGTGACAGAGAGATTAATAAAACGAATAGGAATACCGACGTCAAGGGAAAGTCAATCCGTCAGTGGCGTGAATCAAGCACGAACGAGTATCGATCGAGGAGCTCGGGTGAAAATTCGATCGATCCATGGAAGCTTTGCGGCAACAATCGATTGTCTCGTGCTTCCGTCGATAACGGAAAGATTACCACAGATAAAAATTGATAAAACGAGAATAAGCATTCCTGTAGGAATATGATTAGCGGATCCAGCATTCGATGAGCCTGGCCAGGTAGACCTGCTTATCGGCGCAGGCCTATTCTGATCGCTACTTTGTGTAGGACAAATAAAGCATCAAAGGGGTCAGCCATCTCTACAAAAAACACAGCTAGGATGGATAATCGGCGGTGAATTAATCGATTCTCAGGAAAGGACATCGACTTCCGTTTGCAATCTGGTGACAAACGTAACGCTGCAAAAACAGCTTGAGCAATTTTGGATACAAGAAGAGATCCAAGAGCGACAGCAAACGAAAGATGAAAAAGTATGTGAGTCTTATTTCGCAAGTACATTCCAACGAGATGAAACCGGACGGTATATCGTACGGTTACCGAAGCACGAGAACGTAGTCCTCGGAGATTCCGAGGAGCAAGCTCGAAAGAGATTGATTTCGCTCGAGCGCAGATTGTCAAAAAATTCAAATCTCAAGCGAGCATACAATGAGTTTTTACGAGACTACGAAGAACAAGGTCACATATCGTTAGCGACAATAGATTCACCGGTGAAAACATACTATCTTCCGCATCAGCCGGTCGTGAGACTCGATAGCGTGACGACGAAACTCAGAGAACTTTTCGATGCCTCGGCGAAAACAACGCGAGGTACTTCTCTCAACGATAGATTAATGGTAGTGTTACGTCTTCGATGATGATTCGGAACAGCACGGTCACGCCGTTCTGTTGACTCCGCCGATATAGTTTTATCGGCGCGAACTACGAAGAGTACGCTCAGTTTGATCAGAGTAAGTGAGATATTCTGATCGAGCGGAAATTCGGAAATTCGGAGATTCGGAGATTCGAAAGGTTCTTTATGAAATTCGACCCCTGCTATGCGCAGTTGAAGAGAACAACACGATGAATAACAGTTAACGATTGTGTTTATTCAAGTTGATTCAAGGTTATTGAGTAATTCTTAGTTTCTGTCGGTTTAACTGAACTGAACGTCGAGGAAGACGTTTTACAGAGTCTGTTTTAACTGAGGACTGAGAGGACTCGAGTTGCGTAATGATTATCTAAGAGTCTAATAGTAGTGCCGTTTTTTGGTCAGAGCGTGTCTTTTTATATGTGCTCTGACTTTTGGGTGGAAGGGATTTTTGTTTAGGGTGGAGTTTGGGTTTTCCCTTAGGAGAGGGTCGGGAAGTTCTTGTGATAGGCTGGGTTTTCCCTACCGTCTCTAGTATTGAGATAAGTCGTACTATTTACTTATCAGACTGAACTATCTGGTATGTCGGTACTAGGAGTAACTACGCAGAGCGCCCTTTTACCGACTAGACATATGACATATGCAACCGACGTTTGGTCATTGCTGAATTTTGAAAATTGACTGGGCCTTTAATGACGGCCAGTACGTAACACTTCCCCCCTTGGAAAAAGAGGGGGCGTCCTCGCTCTGATATGAAATCAAGCACACTGAAATTCGTATTTCGGTTGCATGTGTCCCCTTATAATCTTAGAGTCTAGTCGAATTATATGATATTGATACATGAACGTTCTTTAGAAGTTAATTATTGCTATATATGAATTATCTTAAGTCTGTATTCCAGGTGTAGAATCGTATGATTGTCGTGTATTTTTATTTAATGTTCCTTATACTTGTTAACCGACTTTGATTACAAATGTACTTATTCTAAAAAAGAATAGGGGAAAAAAACAAAATTTTATTCCGAATATTGGATTGTACTAAATTACACTCTGTTCTTAACTAAAGGTAGGCTAACAATTTCGATTTCCTTAAAATTCCAAGGGTGGAAGGGTCTCGAAGGTATGTGAATGTCCCGTATTTGGCGCTGTCAACGGTGGAGATTGCCGTTGTGCACATTGTTTTTGTGTGGAAGTGGTGGGGGGGGAGTGAAATTTGGGCTTCGAAAGGTGCGAAGCTGCTCGGGTAGTTTCTGAGCAGTCATTATTCTGTGAATCCTCGTGGTGAACAGTTCTCTAACTTCAAATTTATCGATATGGCGAAACGCAGTTCGAAGGTCGATGTTGAAAACCAATTCGCTCAGGAGTAGTGCGTGAAACGACATTGTTGCGTAAGTAGTACAAAAATGATTTAGCACGTATTTCTTCAAACCGTTAATAATCTATTGTGTTTTCCTTTTTTTTATATACATATAGGGCCTGTCCTCTTTATTACGGGTCTGGGCCTCGGTTCGGGAGATGCGGAGGGAAGCGCGTCTCGAGTTATCTCGACAGGAGGACGCCGTCGAATTTGATTACTGGTGTATCCGCTGGCTGTTCGAGGGTCGCTTGGGGAGCGTACACCCAGAGGAGGATTGGGACCACCCTGCATGGATGGATCCCCGCGGAATTTTTGCGGCGTACTCGTCCGAATGAGTGAGCGAGTGAACGTGGGGAAGGGAAGGAGAGAAAAAGAAATTTCACCAATGGAAAAAAAATTTGTATCTATTGTAAGAGGAGGGAGAGAGAAGGAGTGAGGGGAAAGAAAGAGAAAAAAAAATAAAATATGAGAGGTTTTTTTTATAATTCCTGCGTACGCGTTTTCTCTCGAAAGAGATTTTACCCTTCCCTATATTTTTAATTGTTCTGAGATGGTTCCAACATGCGACTTGGTTGGTTTGGTCGGTGGGTCGTTCTGAGGTTTCTGCGCCTCGTATTGTTGCCGTCGGGGCCGGGCGATGGGCGCCTTTCTTCTTTTTTTTTTTTTTTATTCTCCGTCGGGGCGATTCTGGTCGTCTATTAATCTCTCAACGGTCGGATGGCTTGTTGAGGAAATGCTTGCGAGCGAATAGGGGGGGGGGGGGGGGATTTGCGTCGGCCCATGTAGTCAAATAGGGTTATAATATTCTTAGTTTATCTCTATGTCTATTTTTCCTTTCTTATTATATATATATATATTTTTTTTTTTTTTTTTACAGTTACTACCTTTTTGTTTCTTTTGTTTTCTTTTTTTTTTCTTGCATAGAGGCTCGCTAGACATGCGTATATATATATACAAAATTATTCACGAATGGTTAAACCTAAAGAAGGAAAGAAGGAGGTCTTATCGATCTTTCGCATTGTTTAGTTCTTAATTAGGTTGCGATTTTGAATTATCGCAGGTCTTAACTTATGCTGTAGAGAAATCTCTGGCACGGGGGTAATATAATTCTCTTATTGCTGTCGTTTTTTATAAAAGGGGGAAAGAAAAAAAAAACTGCGGTCACCTTCGAGGGGTTTCGTCTTCTTTTCTAAAAGACTATCCTACGATTGGATATTGTTTGTTGGTTACTTAGATTCGATGTTTCTACCTCTATTTTTAATTGTTCTGTCGGGTAGATCGGTGCGCTTGCCGCGTCTTGTGTTTCCTGTAGCGGACTCGGGTCTTGTTCGACGGTCGGGGTTTCGTCGGGTAGGCTATTTTTTAGGTGCAATAGTAAATTAGTTACCGAGTCCCACACGGCTCCTACCAGGCAGACGCTCCAACCGTACACTCTATGCAGAGTGTAGCCGTGTACTACGGTGTCGATTAAAAATTTCAGTGCCTTTGCCGTAACCCATACACCTACTAGGGTTACGCTGAACGTCCCTATGGTGTTGAAGAAATTATACACCTTTCCCCATGCTTTTTCTAGAGTTTTCCTGATAGCTGTTTCATCGATGAGCGGGTTGACTGATATTTTCTGGTCGTCGAGTGCTTGACCTGTCGCTCCTCGTGCTATCGTATTCAAGATAGCAGGTCTTTCTACGGGGAACATAATACTTTCCCTGAGTCTATCCATATCTTTCGCCGAGTAGATACCTCCTGTCGCTAAATTGGTAGGGGAGATATATTTCCACGATACTTTTGTTTGGGCTGAGAGTTCCGTGGGTTCGGCGGCTCGCGCCAGGGTGGGTAGAGTTTGATACCAATCGTTATTAATGCGGAACATCGGGGCTAGTAGGGAATGACAGTCTATCTGATTTCCGGTTTTTACTATTACATGGGTTCGTGGTAGCATGAAAAGAGACTCGTTCGCTCTAGTAATTGGTAGTTCTTGATAGCAAGTCTTTGTTTCTCGCGCGGTTACTTCCGTTGGTATGCACTTTGCAATCCTAATTACCTCGCCCGCTAAATGTGCTATGTACCCTGGTTTCTTCATCAGGTGAAAGGCGAATACGGCAGGTGCGAGTGGTGCTATTGCCAGAGAGTTGTGAAGGACTTTGTTTTCTAATTCGCATTGTTGCTTAATAACGTCATTATACAGAGTTACTATCTGTTCTTTCAGATGTCTCTCAAGGAATATGAATTTGGTATTGATGTATCCCAGCATGTCCATATTTTGTAACGTGATTCCCTTTTCAATGGGGAGTAATGGACTGTCATCGCTGTCGACGATAAAAAGCTTTGGGTGTTCAGTTCTGATAATTTTGTATCCGCATTTTGATGTTACTCCGCGCGTTGTTAGAGCAAAGGTTATCTCATTAGTTGTTACGGAGTATATTTGTTCTCCGTATTTATTTAGGGAGTTGTCCCTAATTTTTTCTCCTGGGCCTTCGTACAGTGTTGAGTATGTATCGAAATCGCAACCATTTGTTATCATTAAGTTCCAAAATGTGTTTCCTCCTTCGATATCCAAGCAATTTCCTGAGGTGTAGGTGCATCTGACACCAGATCTTAATATTATTTCATTTTCATTGGGTTTTACTGTTGCGGAATAGTCTTGTAACGTAATCTTAATTTGCCCTTGTACTACTACACTTGACCATGACCCGTAGTGGTCCGAGAAGAATTTCCCTTCGCAATTGCCGTCGCTGTTGACTCTACCTGCGAGGGTCAAGGGTCTCGAGGATGTGGCATTGGGAAGTATGTCTATGAAGATTTGCCTGTGTGTTTGGGATGATTGTGTGGAGTAAATGCGTTTCCATTGTTCGTAAGTAATTTCTTTTATATACTCCATGTCTGAATTGGATACTAACGAAATGTGAGAGTGCATCCCGCAGTAAAATATAGATCTGTGAATTTCTATTTTGCATTGAAAAACGCTTATTGATGTAAATTCTGCGGTTTGTAGAAGCTGTACTTTTGTTTTCTTAATTTCGGGCTTACGTATCGGGATTTTACAATCTTTAATATTTAAAAGCGATAACGTAGTTATGTTCATCGACGGTGCTCCGCAATCGTAAGCTATAAATTCGGTGGTCTCTCTTACCGCCGATGCTAGCAGGAGCACTCCTAATATCATGACGTAGTCGACGCCCATTTCGTCTGAAAAAAGAATATGTTTTGCGTGTTTATCTTTCTTTATTTTTTATTTGTGTGCTATTTTTAGTCTGTCGCAACGAACTATTTTTCTTTTATTATTGCCCAAATCAATTTCTACGTTGTTTTTATCTACGATGATGTCTGTGATTGTGTACGGTCCCAAATAGTTGTCGTCTAATTTGTTTGTTTTGTGATTTTTGGTCAAATATACTTCTTGTCCTATTGTCAGTTTTATTGGGTTCAATTTTTTATCGTAATGTTCTTTGGATTTTTGTTTTGCTTTTTCTAAATTTTCTTTCGCTTTATTTCTGTCTTTGATGGGTTGTTCTAGTTTTTCTTTAATGTAATCGTTGAATGTTATTGCGTTATCTAATGGTGATATTGCTGATGGTATTCTTGCTTCTCTGCCGAAAACGAGTTTGTATGGTGTAAACTTCGTGCCTTCGTGTACGCTAGTATTGTATGACATCGCTGCGTGTGAGAGCCATTCATCCCAGTCCCTTTTTTGTGTATAGTGTTTCAGGTAGTCTACCAGTACCTGGTGGCTTCTCTCGAGAGAGCCGTTTGACTGAGGGTGAAATGCTGTTGTTTTGATTTGTTGGATTTGATATGCTTTAGCTAATCTCTTCATAACTTGTCCTATAAACGCTGCGCCTTGATCTGTTAAGATTACCTTGGGGCAACCAAATTTATTTATAAACTCTCGGACTAGCGCTTTCGATATTTCCTCTGCTGTTGCGTTTATTAGGGGTATAGCCAAGCTGTATTTCGATAGGTCGTCCTGCATTGTGAGAATGTATTTGTAACCGTTCTTCGAGACTTCGAATGGTCCCACTATATCCATTGCTACTTTATGAAATACATCCGCCGATGTATCTGTAATAATCATTGGTTGTTTTGTCTTTACTCTGGCCAATTTCTTTTTCTGACAGCTCGTGCATTTCTTAATGAATTCTTGAATATCTGTTTTCATGTTGGGCCAATAATATTTTTGCCTGATTCTGTTATAGGTCTTGGTCACTCCTTTATGGCCTCCTAACGGGGTCTCGTGACACTCACGTATTATGCCTTCTCTGAGATCTTCGGATGGAATTACAATTTTGTCTTTATAAATTGTTATCGTGACATCATTGGGTAATATCTCTTCTATATTAATCTTACTTATTTTGTTCCAGACTGTTGTTCCTAAGTTACTTTCGGCTTGTGAAATGCTGGCTGATTTGAAGTTTATTTCTGCCATAATAAGTTTTAAATTTTGGAAGGCCTTTCTGATGGTTGTTTCTGTTAATTGATCTTCGTTGGTCTGTCGAACAATTAACGCGAAAACTTTTCTATTATTTTTTGTTGAGACTACTACTTCTCCTATTGAGTATTTTTTCAATGGTGTGAGTTTATTTAGCAATCCTTTCTTAATGAGTCTTTTTCCCATTTCGTCTGATACTGTGCCGTCTGCATTGGCAAAGCAAATTATATTGTCGTTCCCTATTTCCAGATTATCTCTCGTTTCGATTAATCTTCTGTCTTCTTCTTGGTTGTCGTCATCTGAACTGCTATGAATTTTCTTTGCAACATTTTCTGAAGGAACTTGTTTTTGTTCGCTATTGGCTTTATCGTTGTCTGAGTTGCTATTTATTTCGTTTATAAAATTTCTTGGGACAGATTGGTCTATCGCTTCGCTTTCGATATTTGAATCAATAGCATCACTTTCTATTGCCGGTGTTGGTAGGGGGTGTATTCTAATGGTCTCATTATTGCTTGGGGGGGGGGGGGGGGGGGGGGTTGCTGCTCGTTTCGTGAACCTTGGTTCTTTTAATCTCTCGGTCTCTTTCGCATTTTGAGTTTTTTTCTGTATGTATTCTTTCTGTTTTTCTACCGGTGGAATTTCTATGCTTTCGTTTATTGTGGGAATACTATGCGCTTCTCTCTTATGCTCTTTTTTCACGATTTGTGGACATTTGGTTATCGGTTTGTGTGATGTGCCATGTGTTCCTAAACAGCATGAGCAAGAGGGTTTCTTGGTGACCCTTTTTGATCGTCGGAGCAGTTGGGAGGGCTCTTGAGCGTTTATATTTTCTCGAGGCTTATCCTCTTCTAAATTTATGGGCTCCGAATTTTTTTCGAGTGCTTGCGCGTTTTCAGCCTCTTTGTCACTCGATTCCTGCTCGACTTCCATGTCGATATTCTTAAATTGGTTATTTCCACATGTGGCAGATTTTACGACCTCGGTCATCTCGGGTATCTCCGAGGGTGTATCCGGGCAATCTGGCCTCGTTGCCGCTTCGTGTGCGATAGTACGGTTCGTGCTTGATGTGAAATTTCTTATTCCCGTCTGCGCTTTCTCTGAATTGTTATTTGATGCTGTTCCTTTTTCTTTGGTTTCTATATATTTCGAGAGAGTGCTGGTGTGTAGAGTGTTGTAAATTGTGCTGTCTTGTGTTTTCTCCTGATTTTTGTTTAATTTTTTCATCTCTACTTCGTGTTCTGTTGAAGGGTCTACGGGTGGTATATCCCTGTTCAGCGTTATATTGCCGATTTTCCTTCTCGTTCTTGTCGCTGGGGACGGAGTGAATCCTGTTGCACACGTGGACCTCTTGGTTAATTCTCTAGCTAACTCGCGTTGGAAATTATTTGGGTTTGTGTGTTTTATTTTTTGTTCTATGGGAATTCTTGAAATTTCTTGAGATGATGAATTTATTGCTACATTTTCTCTCTGACAAAATTCTAACGGATTTTTCAGTGGTGGAGTTTTATCTCCCTGCGAAGAATTTGTTTTTATTGCCGCTACGGCTTTTTTCACATCTGATGCAATTTCTTCGTCTCGGTCCACGAATTTTAGGTGTACTGGTTTTATGTTGTCGTCTTTCCTGATTTTTTGTAAGAACGATTCTTGGCTGTGTGGTTGTGGTGTTTCTATGTAATCGGGTAAAATTATCGAATTTTGTGATGACTGGGTTGTGTCACTCTTGTTGCCTGACGATACTGACTTTTCTGACTTGCTTCTTCTAGATAGGTGCTTCTTCCGTTTTATCTTCTCCTTAATTTGCGATTTTAGTATTTCTGTATTTCTGTTCAATTTCATAATTTTTTCTTCCTCATCGGATGATTCGTTTGAGACCGATATTTTACTCTCTTTACTCACGTCCTGTTCTGGTACGATTATTTCCCTGCGTGTGTTTTGGCGTTCGGCGGGTTGATCAGGCCCCCCGTGGTTGCTAGTTGTACACCGTTCTACTGGGCTATGCTTTTGTTCAAGTACCGTACCTGCGCTTTCTTTTTCTTTTATTGGTCTTACTTCATCCGATGGTTTCTTAGACTTCTCAACCGAATTTAGTATTTTAATTGTTTCTTCTACTCGTGGTTCCGAAACTTTATCACTTTCTTCTTGTGATTTTTCTAATTTCTCAGTATCTCGTGATACTTTTGATACAGAATTTCTGAAAAAATTTCCCGATTCTACAATCTCTTTGGATATATTTGATTCACTCCTTGGAGATTTTATTGATTTATCTTCTTCATCGCTCTCGCAAATTTCTTCTAATAATTCGCTTAATTTCGAAAATTCGGACTCTTCTTGTGATTTTTTCAATCTCTCGGTATCCCTTGATACTTTTGGTACAGAATTTCTAAAAAAATTTCCCGATTCTACAATCTCTTTGGATATATTTGATTCACTCCTTGGAGATTTTATTGATACTGTAGCTTCTGGATTTTTTATTGATTTATCTTCTTCATCGCTCTCGCAAATTTCTTCTAATAATTCGCTTAATTTCGAGAATTCGGATTTGTCGTGCACCCTATCGTCTGTTGGAGTTGTCATTTCCACATTAATTTCTGGTTCCCTTTCTATGTTTCCAGTGCTTTCGTCTTTCATGGGGAATCCTAAAAAGTCTGAGCCTGATGATTCTGTTTCCATTTTAATCTCTTCTTTGTCAGTATCGTTTCCTTTCGGAAGGCTTAAAAAATTCTTCGTCTCGTCAACCGGTTTTACTTCTTCCTTGTTCTTTTCGTGTTTTTGAACTATTGCTGGTCATGTTTTTTCTCCTTCGCGGCGGGCCCTTTTCCGCCACTTAAGTTCGACTACATACACTGTCCCTTTTTTTATGATGAGGTTCCTGGACAGTGCGTCTGCATTGGTGTTTACTCGACCGGCTTTGTATTGAACTGTATACTCGAATTCTCTTAATCGTTCTCTCCATCTCATTACTCGTGACGTAGGGTCGCTTACTGTGTTTGCCCATACTAGCGGTCTATGATCTGTAACTAGTGTGAATGGTCTACCGTAGAGGTAAGGCCTGAAGGTTTGTAACGCAAATACTACTGCTACCATCTCGCGCTCCGTGGTATGGTATCGGGTTTCCGCGCCATTGAGTACTCTCGATGCATATGCAACCGGGAGATCCTCACCGATTTTGCCCTGTGACAAAACTGCGCCTATCGCGAAACCTGATGCGTCCGTTGTGACAATAAATGGTTTCGTGAAATCTGGGTATTGCAATATCGGTGCTTCACATAGCATATCGCGTAGAGTTTCGAATGATAGTTGCTCTCTCGATGTCCATTCGAATTTTTTATTTTTGCTAGTGAGGTCCAATAATGGTCTTGCGATTTTCGCGAAATCTTTAATGAAACGTCGGTAATACCCCGCGAGACCTAAAAATTCTTTTATATTCTTTTGCGTTTTTGGTGTCGGAAAAAATTTTACCGCTTCAATTTTCTTCGGGTCCGGTTTTACGCCGTCTGTCGATATCACGTGACCTAGGTATTTTACTTCTGTCCTGAGAAATTCGCATTTATTGGTCTGTAGCGTTAAGTTGGCTTTTCTCAGTCTGTCAGCAAGCTGTCTGAATTTTACGTCGTGTTCTTCTAATGATTTCGAGTAAATGACGATATCGTCGAGATATACGAATAGTTCGTTCCCTGTAATCCACGTAGGACCATATCCATTAGCCGTTGGAACGTTGCTGGTGCGTTCTTTAAGCCGAAGGGCATTCTGTTGAATTCGTAGTGACCATGGGAGGTCGTGAAAGCCGTTTTTTGTCTATCTTCCGGGTCCATTTCGATTTGATGGAATCCCGAAGCTAGATCGAATATCGAAAAATACTTGGCTCCCCCTAGTTGGTCTAGAATATCCGTTATCAATGGCAATGGATATGCGTCGCCTATAGTCTTCTCGTTTACTTTTCTGAAGTCGATTACGAGGCGCCAACGCGGTTTCTCCGATGCGTTTGGCTTTTTGGGTACAATCCACAGAGGTGAATTGTACGGCGAACTTGAAGGTCGTATTATGTTTGATTGTAATAGGTCATCTACCTGTTTCTGTACTTCTACTTTCTGTGATGGTGTATGTCTGTACTGTCGGGTATTAACGGGTATATTGTCTGTGGTCAGTATGCGATGGGTGAGCGTGCTCGTTGCTCGCAATTGTTCTCCGGGGATATGAAAGAGGTCAACGTATTCATCCACTAGGGTGTTTACCGCTTTACGCTCTTCTTCATTAAGATGATCGAGTTTCAACAGTCTGATAACTTCTTCGGTACGAGTTCCCTGAGCTCTAGGGATGTACTTAGAGTTGTTATCTTTGTCGAAAGTTTCGTCCTCGTCCATACTTGTAACGAAAGGATACAGAGGTATTACGGGAATGTCGATCTTAATGTCATTCTCCCGGGTATTTATTGCGTATAAGTAGGCTACTCCTTTATTATTCTTGACGATACCCTCTCCTGCGTATATACCTTCGGGTAGGTCAAGCCGTGGCAGGTAGCCTTCTTCGAGCGCATTTACGACTCTGACAAATATACCTGTCTTTGTTCTTGCTGGCAAGACTATGCTCTCTCTCTCTCTCTATGAAAGGGATTCGCGTACCGCTTAGTGTTACCTGTCCTTGTTCATAGTCGATTATGCTTCCTCCCGCTGATAATAATTCGGATCCTATGATGCCCAAATAATTTAACGGAAAATCATCTGAGATTACATGAAAAATCGTTTGCGTGCCGTTCATGTCTATTCTGATTTGTCCTATTGTGCAAGGTTTGTCTTTCTTTGATATTCCCGTCAGTTCATACTGAATGTAATTATTTATGAGATTTGGGTTTTTTAGTGAACTATATTTGATGAGATTTAATTGAGATCCTGTGTCTACCAAAAAGGTCGCGCGATCGGGAAGAATATCTTTTGATGTTACTACTATTGCTGGGGAGTTGACGCATGGAGAGACGCATGTTGACTTATAGACTGCCTGCAAGACATTTATCCTCCCTAGTTTTGTTGGGAGTTCACCTGACACTGGGCCGGCACGTGCCCCATCGGTGCGCCGTGGCCGGGGGCTGCCTGCCCGTTTCCCGACTGACTGATCTGAGTACCTGCTCGGGCCGCGTTTTCGTTATAGATTCTTTTCCTACAAACTCCGATCAAATGGCCCTGTTTTTTACAATAGTGGCACATCGTGTTCGTGTGGGAGTTCATTGTTGCTGACTTGTTCGTCTGATTTTTATTTCTTAACGTCCTGCAATCTTCGATCGTGTGGTTTGACTTTTTACAATATGTGCAGAATTTGCCTGATAGATGTGGTTGGTTGTTGGTTTTGTGTGTATTTTGACTCGATTGATCCATTCTATTGTTATTTCTCTGATAATGAATGTTAGATTGGACTGTGAAACACTCTGTTTCTTTATCTGATCTAAATCTTTCTTCGATCTTTTCTGCCATTGTTGTGGCATCGGCAAGGGTTGCGAATTCTGATTCTAAAAATGCGGCTATTCTTTGTGAAACTCCCCTTTTGAAAACCCAGATTGCTAGTTGTTCTGCTATCAATACCCTTTCTACTATCGTTTTCCTTTTCAATTCTATCTCTTCCAATGTCTTTTTTAAGTGTAGTGAAACTCGGTAGCCGAAATCTAAGACCTTTTCATTCGGTTGTTGTTTGAGCTTTGCGAATTCTATAAACCACTCTTCGACATCTTTCTTTGGCCTATAGTGTTTTGAAAAAAATTCTATGAGCTCGTCTACTGTGGCTACATCCGCTTGACTTGCCCGCCTCAAAGGTTCGCCTTTGCATTTGCTTATCAAAGTTCTTACGACGAGAGATTCGTTCACTCCCTGTGCCAGTTCTTTTGCTAATTTGCAATCGCGTAAAAATGAATCTATTGGGTACCCGTCGGTTCCGTTATCGAAATCTGGAATAGTTTTCAAAAATTCTCTAAAATTTTGTTCTGCTCTATATACAGGTGGGGGGTCTATCGACGTGTCCATTCCTGAAGTAGTTGTGTTTGCGGTAGCCATTTTTGATGCAAGAAAAAGAAAGAAACGCTTACTACTTAAAAAGATCTGTGTTGTCCCGATGCAGCTGTTTGGTCGTTGAACTCCGGTGTCGATGACGAGATTTATGGCGTTGCTGATCGTTGACAGATGTTTCGGTGTGTTGCGCCTGTGACGATGGGTCCTTTTCGGTGCGTCGATGGGTTTTTGAAGTCCTTTGCGTTTGCCGCTGCACTTGCTGCGGTGGTGAATGGTGATGTTGTCGCTCGAGTTGTCGTCGTCCACAGTAGGTGGTTGGTTGTTGTTTTATGCGATTTGGTTATCGCGTTACCGTTCTGACTTTTGACGAGTCAGGACAAAGTAGGAAAAAAAAAATTTTCTAGATTTTCGTGTTGTAGGTGATGTCTTCCGGTCGAATCCCGTTCGCTGCCACCAAATTTATTTATAAACTGAGCTGTTACGTCCTCGATGATGATTCGGAACAGCACGGTCACGCCGTTCTGTTGACTCCGCCGATATAGTTTTATCGGCGCGAACTACGAAGAGTACGCTCAGTTTGATCAGAGTAAGTGAGATATTCTGATCGAGCGGAAATTCGGAAATTCGGAGATTCGGAGATTCGAAAGGTTCTTTATGAAATTCGACCCCTGCTATGCGCAGTTGAAGAGAACAACACGATGAATAACAGTTAACGATTGTGTTTATTCAAGTTGATTCAAGGTTATTGAGTAATTCTTAGTTTCTGTCGGTTTAACTGAACTGAACGTCGAGGAAGACGTTTTACAGAGTCTGTTTTAACTGAGGACTGAGAGGACTCGAGTTGCGTAATGATTATCTAAGAGTCTAATAGTAGTGCCGTTTTTTGGTCAGAGCGTGTCTTTTTATATGTGCTCTGACTTTTGGGTGGAAGGGATTTTTGTTTAGGGTGGAGTTTGGGTTTTCCCTTAGGAGAGGGTCGGGAAGTTCTTATGATAGGCTGGGTTTTCCCTACCGTCTCTAGTATTGAGATAAGTCGTACTATTTACTTATCAGACTGAACTATCTGGTATGTCGGTACTAGGGGTAACTACGCAGAGCGCCCTTTTACCGACTAGACATATGACATATGCAACCGACGTTTGGTCATTGCTGAATTTTGAAAATTGACTGGGCCTTTAATGTCGGCCAGTAGGTAACAGTAGGACCAAACTTGCAAGCTGATCTATTGGGAATAACATTGAGATTCAGGACTCACGGATTCGTGTTGATAGCCGACGTAGCAATGATGTTTCGGCAAATATTAGTCGACGAGCGCGACCGTAATTTGCAAAGAGTTCTTTGGAGAACTGACCCGCAGAAACCGATACAGAAATATCAACTGAACACGGTAACGTACGGCACGGCGTGCGCACCGTATCTTGCTGTTCGATGCTTGAGGCAACTCTCAATCGACGGAGAAAAGGATTTTCCAATTGCAGCGCAATCTTTGAGACGAGATTGCTACATGGACGACATTCTTACGGGAGCAAGAACTCTCGCAGAAACGATCGAGCTTCAGAAACAGCTTACAGAACTGCTCAATCGAGGCCAGTTTCACTTACGGAAATGGAGGACTAACAATCAAATTGCATTGGAGCATTTTAACGAAAGATGTAAAACGGAAGAGTTATTGAAGATCGATGGGCAGGAGGCGCTCAAGACGCTGGGACTCCTCTGGAACGCGAGCGAAGACGTATTGCAGTACAGAGTAGAATCGAGTGATACGTATAAGATTACAAAAAGAAACGTACTGTCGAAGATAGCACAGATATTTGATCCGCTAGGACAAATAGGACCGGTGCTTATTAATGCGAAAATTGTAATGCAACAGCTCTGGCAATTAAAGGTGGAGTGGGACGGGTCTCTACCGGAGTCAATACAAGCGACTTGGGATACATACTACAAATCGCTAACGCGATTCAACGAGATCGTCATTCCGCGAAACGTTAATCCCGATAACGCTTCAACGAAAATTGATATTTTCGGGTTCGGCGACGCCTCAGAAAAGGCTTATGGAGCCTGTTTGTACGCGGTCAGCACGAATAGCCATGGCCAGAGAATTTCTCGACTGATTTGTTCGAAATCGAAAGTTGCGCCTCTCAAGACGCGATCTCTTCCCAGATTGGGACTCAACGCAGCTTTGATGCTGGCAAAGATGTACGCGATTGTCAAAGAAGCCTATGGTTCGAGAATAGGTGAGACTTATTTATGGAGCGACTCGACGATCGTACTGTGTTGGATCCGACTGGAGCCCAGTACGTTGAAGACTTTCGTGGCGAACAGGATTTCAAAGATACAGAATCTCACCGAAAATGTGACATGGCTACATGTACCATCGGCGGACAACCCTGCGGATATGCTTTCAAGAGGCATCACCGTGGACGAGTTAATCGATAAGCAGCTGTGGTGGCACGTGCCCACATGGATCGTCGATAGAAATCGATGGCCGCTTCAAAATACCGGCAAAGATACGCAAACTCCGGAGGTAAAGGTCGTGACTGCAGTAGCGGTGCCTATTCATCATGAGATAATAGAAAAATATTGTGACGACGGTCAATTTTCATCCACCTTTTTTTCTCTTTCCCACGCGTCTCTCGCATTCCCTTTTTGCCTACGTGAGTTCCTGCAGCTACACCCTCGCTATCGCAGGGGCATCTGGCCTTCGAAATAGAAATAATCTCTGTTTCCCGATAAGGAGCCAAAACTACATCTTTTCCATTTTCCACGATCCCGCCATAAAACATCTATCTTTACGGCCTGACCCGCCTCAAGCCCGAAACAGCTGCCATTCCTAGAATCTTCCAAGACATTTCCGCCTCCAGAATGTTCTAACTCCCAAATGCTCTCCCTACCAAACCGCGACTTTCCCATGAGTCAATGTTATAAAAACCACCCTCTCCTTAGGCTAGCTAGTTAGTAGTTTTCCGATCATCCAAGCGACAACGTTACGCTGTCCGTTGTAACACTGAAAATAAAGTCTTGTGCTTCTCGATTAAGTGTCTACCGCGTTTTACTTCTCAACCACCGCGTTCCGTAGCTGAGTCGGCAGCCCCAATCACAATAAATAAATTAATAAATAACGCGCGATATCACAATATCCATCTTATAACAAACTACGGCGAATCATTGCGTATTGTCTCTGTTTCGGCGACGCCGAAGGTTCAAATAGTCCCGCGCAGAGTTCGACGACTATTGACTAGAAGAACCCTCGATCGATGACAGCGCCGCTACCCCCTCTCCAGGTCACCTGTTGGTTCGCCTCGTGGCTGACCGGAACCGGCTTCTCGGCCATTGTGTATCGAACTGCGTTAGCATCCGTGCGTTTTCCCAGTTAAATATTCGAGATCCTTCTATTGTTTTTTTCTGACCGTCGTTTACTAAATTCATTTAGACCTTCGCTTTTGATCGACCTTCGCGCTAAGCTAAAGTAAAAAAAAGTGAGTTTTCGAGTCCATCTCGGCTAGACTAACCAGACCATCGTTGTTAATTGACCAGCGCTAATTGTTCTATTGTTCGTCTGACCAGCTCAACCTATTGTACTTGACTGATCGATAAGATTTAAATAAACGAACAACAGTGTTGTGATAAGTTGGGACGCCGTTATTTTTTGCGAGTGTGTGTGTGTTGCTTTCCTTATCCTCCAACCAGATCCTCGCTCGAACAGTCTCCATTTTAAAAGCTTTGCTACCGACTAAAGAATGACTGGTCCAGTGAAAACGGAGGAATACAAGAGGGCTGAGACAACGCTCGTAAAGGTGGTACAGCATCAAGTGTTTGGTAAAGAGCTTCTCGATCTGCAAGAAGGACGCGAATTATAAAAAATCAGCAAACTCATCGCATTTCGGCCTTTTCTAGACGCGGAAGGAGTTATACGCGTGGGAGGAAAGCTGCGACACGCCGAAATCGCGACAGATCAGAAACATCCGGCTATTTTACCGCCAAGACATACGCTGACGAAGCTTATATATTCGTCAGGAGCACGAACGTTTACATCACTGCGGAACAGAGCAGTTACTCAGTACACTAAGACAACGATTTTGGATCTTGAGCGGTAGGAAAGAAGTTAAGAAAGTGTTGAAAGAGTGCATGCAATGCTTCCGGTGTAAGCCAACAAATCCGGATGTCATTATAGGAGACTTGCCGAAAGCTCGAGTTGTCGGATTCAAGCGACCTTTTGCAAGCAGCGGTGTCGATTATGCGGGACCTATAAAAATCAGAGAAGGCCGACGCCGCGTTCGAGTACACGAGACAAAAGCGTACATATCTGTATTTGTATGTATGTGTACCAAGGCAGTGCATTTGGAGTTAGTTACAGAATTGACTACCGAAGCGTTCATCGGAGCACTTGCAGAAGTTACGTCAACACTTCTGGAAAGGCTGGCACTTGGAGTATTTACAGGAGCTTCAACGCCGACACAAATGGTTGACCGGAAAGGGCGATCTCAAAATCGACGACTTGGTCCTTCTTATGGAGGATAACGTACCACCGTTGCAGTGGAAGATGGGAAGAGTCATAGAACTGCATCCGGGATCCGATTCGGTGACGCGAGTTGCGTCTGTACGCACAGCAAGCGGAGTTTTTAAGCGTTCCGTGCGCAAGTTATATTGCCTGCCAATCGAGGGGCAGTCCAAAGACTCATAAACTGGAAAGTGACCACATTGTTATCCAAGTTATCAACATTTCTACGAGCATCTCTAAATGCGAGTTTATGTTACTATCTACGTTTTTAATTACTTATTGCTTTAATTACTTTATTTCATTCCACTTATTAATGACGTATTGCTTAACCCCTTGTAGCCCCTTGTAACATTTCTGTAACAAACTATAAAAGATCCTACAAATTCAAACAGATCATATTTATTCTCTTTTAACTCATTGTATCTTCACTGTTACATACCATACTAAGGAAATAATATACCACGATACACAGAGATGGCGTTACTAGTATGATATTGAAAGTTTAATTTGACAGGTAGGCAGTCGCGACAAGTCGTTACGTGTAAAAAGTTTGAAATTCGTTAAAAATAGTTTTTTTCGCTAAATTGATACGGTTTTCTCTTGGACATTCGGGTAAGTACCTAAAATTAGTATGTCGTTATAGTATGTCGTTATATTTTTCGTATTTTTATACTAAAAAGACTATTGTTTGTAACATTGTTTGTAACTATTTGTAACTATTTGTTTGTAACATTTCTGTAACATTGATTAGCGAGGCTAGAAATGTTTAGTCATATAGCTAATACAAAATTATTATTTTTAGAATGTTTTCATGACGAAGTCGTCTTCACGATGATCAAATCATTAATTGTCTTATCACTGGTGAAGACAGCGAAGATGGAATGGATTCTGGTGACGATGATGTAATAGATCCCAACTTTGAACCATTTGAAAATTTGATGTCTGACGATGACGCCGATGCAGCAGATATTGAAATTATCAATGAACTTGAAGATAGTGAAACTATTCCACAACCTACTGTACCAGATCAGCAAGCAACAACATCAGGCTCAATTTCAAGAAAAAAGAAAAGGGAAATAGGCTCAATTTCAAGAAAAAAGGAAAGGGAAATAGGCTCAATTTCAAGAAAAAATAAAAGGGAAATCCATTGGAAACTAAAGAATCTTATTCTAAACGACCAGCAAATTAAATTTTCAGGAAATAGCACATTGCCATCTGATTTATTGAAACTGGATACGCCTATACAATTCTTTCTCCATTTGTTTCCTAAAGAAATTATGCATCTTATCGCTGAACAGACTAATTTATACATCATACAAAAAAATCCTAACCAATCCTTTTCCGTTACTGAATCTGATATTCAAAAATGTATTGGAATCGTTTTTCTCATGTCTTTGATACAACTACCGAGAGTCACTAGTCACTGGAATACAAATATTGGGACACCTTTGATATATGAAACAATGCCCAAAAATAAGTTTGAAAAAATACGCCAATTCATTCATTTTAATGATAATTCAAACATGCCTCAATGTAATGCACCAGATGCTGACCGATTATATAAAATACGACCCATTGTCGCTAAATTGATTGAAAATTGTAGCAAAATTATCAAGGAGGAATATTTGTGCGTTGATGAACAAATTTGTTCTACAAAAGCCAGAAATACTATGAAGCGTTACAATCCGAAAAAGCCCCATAAATGGGGATACAAAATATATGTGCTTTGTGGAGTCACTGGGTTCGCTTACAAATTCGAAATAGAAACTGGAGCTGAAAATATTGTTCTCCCTGGAGAACCTGACATAGGTGCTTCGTCTAATGTAGTTATGAGAATGGCACGTGATATCCCAAAGTATCAAAACTATAAGCTATATTTCGATAACTATTTTACATCTTTCTCATTACTGGAACATTTGGCCAAGGAGGGAATTTTGAGCCTTGGGACGGTACGACGCAATAGAATCCCTAACTGTAAATTACCTACTGACAAGGAGGTATCAAAAAAAGAGCGTGGCTATTCCATGGAATTTGTGGCTGATGTTGATGGCATTGACATCTCTAACGTTATATGGAAAGATAATAAAGCTGTAACGATGGTATCAACTTTCGTAGGAGAAATGCCCAAGTCACAAGTTCGACGTTATGACAAAACTAATAAAAGATACATCAACATTGATCGGCCCAATATTGTTAGTGAATACAATCGATATATGGGTGGTGTAGATTTAATCGACAGCATCATGGGATATTACAAAATTTTGATACGAAGTAAAAGATGGCAAGTACGAGTATTGTACCATCTATTAGACCTTACAATGGCAAATGCGTGGCTATTATATCGGCGAGTAAAATCTTCTAAGCAGAACATTGAAAAAGATACCTCTTCGGCAGATTTTCGTCTCGAAGTAGCCGAAACTCTATGCAAACTTGGGAATAAAACAGCAATCAAGACACGCCAATCGACAGAAATTGATATCCAGGCCAAAAAGCATAAAGGTCCTGCGCAGCATACTCCGCCAATTGCAGTGCGTCAAGATCAAATCGGGCACTGGCCAGTTTGGTTAGAAAATAGGACCAGGTGCAAGTTTCCTAAATGCACAGGAGTGTCTCAAACTTTATGTGAGAAATGCGGTGTGGCTCTTTGCTATAATAAGAAAAATAATTGCTTCAAAGAGTTCCACACCACATAGAACAATATGCTACTATTGGCGCAATGTTACAGATATGTCACAATCCCTATTTTCTGAAAAATACCTGTTTCATTTTAGTTAAATATAAGGCCTTAAACGTAGATTATTTAAAAATTTATGATCATGGGTTACAAGGGGTTAAGTGTTTATTTCATCTATTTATATAAAATCAAAGAAATATATCCTAACTTGCATTGTATTGAGCCAAAGATCGGTGATCCGAACAATTTTGTTGAAAGAGATCCTTTCAAGGGGGCAGAGTGTTCGGTAATCTTCGACCGTTTTCGGGCGTCTTCGAGCGCCACCGTAGCCTAAGACGAAGACGAACGAAGTAGGCAGTCGTCTCAATATGGCGGAAAAGGCTGGATGAAATAAAAGATCGCAGCTCTAGCCAACACGTTTTCACAATTATTTCACCTACACAAAACAATCGATGACAACGACAACCAGTGAAGAAGAGGAGGAAGGATACTGGAGACGAGCCTGGTAATTATCGGGCTAAGTATTATGAAAATACATGGGGGTACGGGTTAGTGCAATAATAAAACCCATCAGCCACAGATGGCTTAAGTACCAAACAATCTACCCCAGACGAGTATAGCGAACCGTTTGGTGCCAGTCGTAAGACACTAAAGTCTCCCAAAAGGAGACGCGTTACGGTAGCAGAGCGACTCTTCAAGTCGGGCGTATACCTTCACGTGGTATTCCCTGAACGCACCTAAGTGTGACTAAACTGCGTCTTCCCTCCCTGTACAGGGAAGGGACTCTGCTAGACTAATTCTTCGAAGTCTGTTATGCGGACCCATGGCAGTAGTGGGCGGCCTAGCGAAGGCCAGTTGTTAAGTTTGAAACCGCGCGGGAGGGTTAACCTCCGAAAATCTATCAATCGTCCATCGAGACGAAAAGATACAGGTCTTAGCCAAATGCCTCGTCATCTAATTACCAGCAGAGTTTTGTCCGTATGTACAATTGACGATATTGATCAGCTTCGGCAGCTCAATGAATTATACAGAGGATATGCCTATCCAAACAAAGCCATAAGAGAGCATATGCCACACAAAACTCTGTGGCAAATCAGCAACAAACGGCGAGACCTTGTCGTTGCAATTGAGGAAGAAGAGGATGTGTCGGAAAGTGAAAAGGAGGACGACGCCGAGCAGGCCGTGCGGAAGCAGCGGCTTCTGACTCGGGCGAAGGGTCGATCATCGCTATTGGTGATACCGATGGCGACGAATTTTTAAGTGCGGAGGAAGAGAACCGGGAGTCCGGTGAAGAGGAACTTGAGTGGGTTGACCAGACCCACGCAGAGTGGGAGATCGCGATGAGTAGCGCGATACTCTCAGCACGAGTCCCGGCTGATAGTCGGTTCGGTGCTGCGGCCGCCGAACGCGTGACGCTATGGCAGGGAAATCAAGAAGGTGGTCCGCTGGCCGAACTCGTAAATAACTTTATAATTAATACCTTCGTGCCGCTCTTAGGGGTAGAAGGTAGAGAGACGAGTATGCAGGCTAACAAACAGCGAGAAAGAGGGACTCGGAGCCAAAGGCGCCGCGCAAGGGCCAGGAAACTAGCAGGCGAAGAAAGAACGGTGAGCGGAAACCAAAAAAGGAAACAAGAGTTTGCTAGATGCCAGGATCTTTTCAAAAAGTGTCCTAAGCGGCTGGCAGAAATAGCCATATCAGGCGATTTCTCGTTTATACGGACGAGGAAAGACCCTCCACCAGTGGAGGACATACAAAATTTTTAGTGTGCTTTCTGGGGCTAAGAGGGACCCGCAAACATAGTTTTTGACGGAGTACCCAATAGGCCGCATGAGATCGGAGACGTGTGGCGACCCATAACGGCAGCAGAGGTAAAAGGCAGAATTGGGAGGATCAAAAGTCTCAAAGTCCAGGCCTGGATGGAGTCCGAAAAGCGCACATAGCAAGATCCGGAGTGGCAGAACTCTTGTCTATGCTATTTAATATTCTCATTTTGCACGGAATCTTCCCGAAGACTTGGAGCGCGAACCGAACCACCCTGATACCAAAACAGGGCAAAGATCACAGAGACGTGAAGAACTGGCTGCCCATCACGGTGGGTTCGCTACTATGTCGCACGTTCTCAGCAATGCTTGACCAATGGCTCAGAGGGTTCGTAAAGCAGTCTATTCGGCAAAAAGGTTTTACGACTGAAGACGGCTGCCGAGCGAACACGACGATCCTGACCGAAGCAATCGCCAAAATGAAATGGCAGGAAGGGGGAGTGGTCATGGTTGCGGATGTCTCCAAGGCGTTCGACACCGTCCCTCACCAAAGCATCTCGCCAGGGCTAAAGAGACAAGGAGTCCACAAGCACCTCATACAGCTCATTCAAAGCATGTATGTAGGCAGCAAAACCTCGATAAGAGGAATAGCGGGAGAGACGGTAAGATTGAGTTGAAGAGGCGTCAAGCAGAGCGACCCATTGTCGCAGCTGCTATTTAAGATGGTGATGGATCCCATCATAAGCCGTATTGAACAAGATGGTAAAGGAGTTCTGTTTGAAGGGGATAATCTGGCAATTATGGCCTTCGCCGATAATATTGTTCTCATCAGGAAGGATAAAGAGGCGGTTCAAAAGCAGGTCTCGAAGCTCGATCGATATCTGCGGGGCTTAGGAATGAGCCTGGCGGCGTCGAAATGCACAGCTTTCGAAATAGTGCCTCGTCAAAAGACGTGGTACTGTCGGGACCCAACGCGCATGGTGCGAGATGAGCGTGTTCCCCAAAGTGGCGTAGACGAGACCATAACATACTTGGGTGCCAGATTCAACCCATGGAGCGGCTTGCAAAGAGGAAGAGAGGTGCCAACGATCTTGGCTACCGGTAATAATGTTAAAAGGTTGCGGTTGAAACCGCACCAAAAGGTCGAGCTTATTACAACCTATGTGTTGCCACACTACATGTATGAGCTAGCCGCAAGCCCACCGTCCGACGAGACACTAAAAATGCTCGATCAACCTACGAACGATCGTAAAGAATATTTTTCACCTTCCACTATCGGTGGCAACGGGCTTCTTTTATACACCAAAGAAGGATGGCGGGTTGGGCCTGGTAAGGATCCAGAGAGCGATGCAACTCGCGACCCTGAGGGGCGGAATAAAGGCAAGAGAATCGGACGATCCGATTCTAAGGGCAGTTGGAGAGAGCGGAGCCTGTCAGAAAAGGCTGGATCGCAGCGCAACGGCATTGCGCGTCGAAAAATCAACGATGATGCTCGAGTACGAGCGCATAAAGACACTGACCAGAATTAGGGAGGGCCAGTCTTGGCAGGAGCTGGCCTCTCAAGGCCATGGCGTATCAGACTACTGTGGTGATATAATTGAAAACAGCTGGCTGCAAGATCCGACACTCCTAAAAGGCACGAGGTATCTCACAGCCCTACGCCTCAGAACGAATACGTTCGGAACGAGGGTAGTACTTGGCAGAACAAACACAAATGTCGGCGTAAGCTGTCGACGGTGCCATCGGCAGGCAAAGACCCTACGGCATATTCTGGACTTCTGTATACACACGAAACCTGAGAGAATTAGAAGGTACAATGAGATACGAGATTTTATTGCTGAAAAGGTGGGAAGGCGCCACACGGTGATAGTTGAACCGACGATAAACGAGTTTGGTGAGCTCAAAAAGCCAGACCTAGTGGTCAAGAAAGGAGACGAGGCCCTCGTGGTCGATGTGACCGTACGACACGAGAACAGATCGTATCTGGCAGACGCGGCACAGGAGAAGACGGACAAGTACCAAATAACGATCGTTGCGGGCAGTAGAGGAGTGCTGTCGAAAGCAACAGTGAGAGCCCTACAGAAGCTGGACATCGGGAAAGCCGATATGAAGACGATTGCGTTAATGGCGCTGAGATCGTCAACGGAAATGGTGATCGCACTCCTCGACTACGACGGCGGACAATAACACCGGTCCGACGCCAAATCCGTTGAATAGCAATACGTATTTATTTATTTATTTATTTATTTATTTATGTGTTTTCTGATGAACGTACGAAAAGTACGAATAGTCCGCTCGGTGGGATAGTACCACCGGCGGTGCGAGTCATACGGCACCGCGCTCGAACATCAGAGAGCGGAATGGCCATGGCGGCAGAGCCGAGGGCGGGTACTCGTACACGCACTCAGGCGGACACCTCCACGTGGTTTTCCCCGGAAACACTCAGCTACGGCGAGTGGTTAAGATCCGTAAATCACCTACGGGTAGACTCTGTTCGGCTCATTTTTTTTCCAAGCTCGCCGTGACGATGGCGAACATAAGGCCGCTAGAACACACTTGCTATGTTTCAAACCCTACGAGGGGGTATATCCTCGGAAGAAAGCGATGAGGTGCGTGGAAGGAGCGGGTCTCCTTTCGCCTTGTCTTCTAATTAGTGACGTGGATGAATGGATTAACGAGATTCCCTCTGTCCATATCTACTTTGGCTCTGAGGAGCGGGGCGCGTCGGGCTTGTTAGGGAAGCGGGTTTGGCTAACGTGCCGGGCCTGGGCGAGGTGAACGCAGGCGCGATCTCGGTTGTGCTTGTTGGAATCCGAGCTCGGTCCCGTGCCTTGGCCTCCCGCGGATCTTCCTTGCTGCGAGGCTTCCTTGGCGGTTTGCGCCGTCTTGGTCGTCCTCTTCGGCCGCCATTCAACGCTCAGCTCAGAACTGGCACGGACTAGGGGAATCCGACTGTCTAATTAAAACAAAGCATTGCGATGGCCCTCGCGGGTGTTGACGCAATGTGATTTCTGCCCAGTGCTCTGAATGTCAACGTGAAGAAATTCAAGCAAGCGCGGGTAAACGGCGGGAGTAACTATGACTCTCTTAAGGGAGTCATGGTTGCATGTTGTTGACGCCTCCTCGTGGCGACCGCTGGTAAACTCTTTGCCGAGAAATCGGCAAAGGGGCTAAGAGCAACAACAAAAAGGTCAAGGGGGCCTCGGTCGGCGGGATTTATCCGGTCGCGCCGAGGACGTGGGGAGTAACGTCCCCAGCCTTCCCTAGTTGGAAGTCTCCGGGGAGGACTCCCGACCCGGGCTCAGAGACAAAGGGAGGAAATATAAGGCCATTAACCATGCGCAGCTTTTTTTCAGCTTAGCTGGGAGGAAGCAATGCGCGTGGAGGAATAGGAAGCAATGCGCAGGGGGCGATTGCTGAGGTTAAACTGGCAAACGACTGGAACGGAAAAGGAAATGATTGGACTGGATATTAAGATGGATGGACTCAGGAGGAGGAAACAAACACACAATAATGGACTACGAACAAGGCGAAGCCTCGGACGCGGGTGAACCAGGTCCCGGTTCACTCGTGGCGGACATGTCCGCTGTAGGACAAGGGACTAATGGCGACGAACAGGCAGGACAAAGGCAAATGAGAAGGCTATCGATCCAAGTTCCTCTCGAAGGACCGAAAATCTGTGAACCTTGCTCACGAGAAAACAAAAATTTTGCGTTCATCCAGTTGAGCGACCTGGCTAAGCACCTGCGCGAGCAACATCGGCAAATAGTCGTCTGTTACAGATGCAACCGATGCGCAAAGGGGTTTCCGGGCCTGCGAAACTGGAATGGACACAAGGGCAAGTGCAAGGGCCCAGCGCCCAGAGAACAAGGAGCGTTCCAATGCGAACACTGCGAAGCGTCCTTCGGCACGCAAGTAGGAAGGTCCCAGCACGAGCGATGGGAGCATCCGGGCGTGCGAAATAGCAAACGGATCGAAGCACTACGGCGAGATGGAAAACCGGGGAGAAAAGCGCTGGTCTGGTCAGAGGCAGAGACAGAGCGGTTAAGGCTACTCGAAAGGGAGTACCAGAACTGGCCTCGAAATATTAACAAGAAGATACAAGCGCATTTCCCTGGCAAGACGAACAAGCAAATAAGCGACAAGAGGAGATGGCTGCGGCTACAAGAGGTAGCGCAGGAAGATGAAAGTAGTGCTGGAGAGGAAGGATCGAGCTCGGGCGAAGAACCCGAGCAAGAAAGAGATCAAAACGAAGTCCCACGCGACGCAGATAGCGGGGGCGACGAGTCGGACGAATATGCGAGCGCCGAGGAGCAGCTGGATCCTGAATTGGTGGAACGGAACCACGAACAGCAGAGGTGGTTAGACTCTATGGCCGAGAGTATCCGCAGCATCGAAATGCCAGAAGAGAGCGATGTATGCGAGATAGGGGAAGAGACCCGAGTATGCTGGGAGGTGTCGGAGGACTCGCCAGAAATACTAAGACAAGCCTTGGAAGAGCAAACAAGGCGGCTAATAGAGGCCTTAGCCATGGAGGTCGGGGAGAACAAGAGGACACGACAGGCCCCGGCAAGTCAGAACAGGACCAGGTCTCATAACAATAATAGGAGGCCTGCGAACAGCAGTCGAAGGAAGCGCTTCGCATATGCAAGATGTCAAGCTCTCTACGACAAGTGTCCAAAGAAGCTAGCCGAGATGGCAGCAAGCGGAGACTTCTCTTATCTCGAAATCAAGCAGGATCCGCCTGACGTGGAACAGATATCTGAGTTGTACGAAGGGCTCTGGGGGCAGCCAGGCCCGGAACAGAGAGAAGTAGAAGGACCAAGACCGCATGATATAAATGGGGTGTTTAAACCCATAACGCCGGACGACGTCAAAGAGAGAATTAAACAAATTAAAAGCGAGTCAGCCCCAGGGCTCGATGGAATAAAGAAGTGCCATTTAACCAAAAGAGGGGTGCCAGAGACGCTGGCGATCTTATACAATATCTTAATAAGAGAAAGCTATTACCCCGAGGCCTTCAAACAGAATAGAACGACGCTGATTCCCAAGGCAGGGAAAGATACCAAAGAGGTGAAGAACTGGAGGCCGATAACTGTCGGCTCAATGATTGGACGAATCTTTTCGGACATCATTGATAGCAAGCTACGCAGCTTTATCAAACAATCCCCTCGGCAGAAAGGTTTCACCGCTGAGGATGGATGTAGTTTGAATATTCTCATATTGAATGAGACAATTGCGGCCGCAAAGTCAGATCGAGGGGGGAGTGGTATCGGTGTTGGACGTGTCCAAGGCGTTTGACACCGTGCCACACCAGAGCCTCCGGCCAGGGTTAGCGAGGAAAGGAGTGCCAGTTCACGTGAGTAGGTACATAGAGGAAATGTACCGAGGATGCAAGACGACGATAAAAGGAAAGAATGGGACAGTACAAGTGGAACTGCGGAGAGGAGTGAAGCAGGGAGACCCCCTGTCGCCGATATTGTTCAACCTAGCCATTGACGAACTCATTGAGCAGGTGGACACAAAAACAAGAGGCATAAATATCGGCGAAGAAGAGGTGTCGATACTGGCATTTGCCGACGATCTTGTGCTCTTGGGGCGAGACAAGAAAGCGGCGCAGAAACAATTAAGAACAGTGGAAGGATACCTCGAGAATCTTGGAATGGCACTATCGGCAGCCAAATGCAGCACATTCCAAATTAATGCAAAATCTAAGAGCTGGTACGTAACGGACCCAGAGGTGTATATCGGAGAGGAAAGGGTGCCAGCAGTACAAGCCGAAGAAACTCTCAAATACTTGGGAGTAAAGATAGGACCGTGGAGGGGTCTGGTGAAAGGCACAGAACTACCTACAATATCAAAGGTGGTATCAAACGTTAAGGAGCTTAAGCTCAAGCCATATCAAAAGCTGGACATACTCCAAAATTACATCCTGCCACGATTTCTCTATTCGCTCACAAACAACCGACCATCTAAAGGAACGCTTAAAATGATCGACCGAATGATAAGGCAAGAGGTGAAGGATATGTTCCACCTAACGAGCTCAACCGCCACCGGCTTTTTCTACACCAAGAAGAGCAGGGGGGGTCTGGGACTCATAAAATATGAAAGCCTCGTTCAACTCGGTACAATTCGAACATATTTAAAAGTGACGGAAACGACAGACCAGGCACTGGCAGAAGCTGGTGAACGGGGACACTTGATGGAGGAAGCGAGAAAGTGCGCTATTTCACTCGGAAGCAGGCTACCTGCCAATGTAGCGGAATACAACCGGCTGAAATTCAGCGCGGCGAAAAGAGAAACGGACGAATGGGCAAGACTTCCGTCACAAGGCCAAGGAGTACACGAATTCCGAAATGACGAGATAGGAAATAGATGGCTTACGAATATGACGCTACTCAAGGGTACAAGACTTGTGGACGCAATGAAGATGAGAACGAATACGTTCGGAACGAGAGTCGTGATGGGGCGTACTAATCCCAGACTCGACACAACATGCAGAAGGTGCAGAGACAAGCCCGAGACCCTTGGGCACATCCTTGGTCAATGCCTGTATACCAAAGACGCTAGAATAAGAAGGCACGATACAATAAAGGAATTTATAGCAGATAAGGCGTCTCGGCGACACACAGTATTCGTAGAACCTACGATACGGGTGAACGGCGAACTCAAGAAGCCGGACTTAGTAGTGAAAGTGGGTGAGCAAATCGTGGTCGCAGACGTTACGGTGCGCTACGAGAATCGCGCTTATCTGGCTGATGCAGCTGATGAAAAGTCAGCGAAGTACAAGAACACGGCCGAGGCCCTGGTGCAAAGAATAGAAGGAGTGAGTCAAGGCTCGGTATGGCCGATAGTGGTGGGCAGCCGCGGAGCCTTGCCAAGCAGGACAAAGACAGTGCTGAAGAAGCTGGGCCTCAGCAAGGGAGATCTCCTCACAGTTGCGATGATGGCGTTGCGATCGTCCATCGAGATTGCCAACGTCTTCATCGACGACAACAACAATGCCCACGGAGAGAGGAGAGGAAGGAGCGGAACTTGACGAATTCACGCAGTGAGGATTGACGAACAGAGGAAGGTATGGGGCTTTATGACCTATGGGAAGTATCGCTTTTGCCTTCTTTTTGATTCATTTTATGTTTTGTAATTTATACAATTCGACTAAGAGTACGACCCATCAGCCGCAGATGGCTGAGATAAATGTGAAAAGCCCAACCGGTCCGTAAGAACGGGTGGTGCGAGTCGTATGACAACAAAGTCTCCCACAAGGAGACGCGTCACGGCGGCAGAGCGACTCTTCCAGTCGGGCGGATGCCTTCACGCGGCTTTCCCTGAGCACACCTTGGTGTGGCCAAATTCCGCTTTCCCTCGAAGAGGGGGACTCTGCTAGGCTAATTTTTCGAAGTCCGTTATGCGGACTCATGGCAGTGGTGTTGTGGCCCACCGAGCGGCTATGTTGTTAAGTTTTAAACCCCACGGGGGGGTTCACCTCCGAAAATCTATCCTCTCACTTCGAGACGGGTACATGTAATAGCCAAATGCCTCGTCATCTAATTAGTGACGCGCATGAATGGATTAACGAGATTCCCTCTGTCCCTATCTACTGCTTGGCGCAGCATTACCACGGGTCGGTGTCTTTGACCGAATGGCCCCATATGTGGTATATCGCCGTAGGCGTTAACGCCGTAGGCGGTAACACACACACAGAAACATAAGCTGGTGAGGAGAAGAGGAGAAGAGGAGAAGAGAGGAGGAGAGGAGAAGAGGAGAAGAGGAGAAGAGGAGAAGAGGAGGAGAAGAGGCAGATGGCAGGAGTAACTATGACTTGGTCGCTCCTCGAAGACATCACACTGAAAGTCCGGTGTAGGACTCTGAGCGATAAGCTGCTGACGTTTGCGGTTCCTGAGGACCCGTGGCAAGAAAGTCGGCCACGGACTCGCACGAGTAAGCCACAAGGTGGATATATCCGCATGGTGCCCTTAACCACCGGTCAGGTACTGGTGGGACGGGTTAGTGTCGTATGAAGCTGGTGAATGGGGGGTCAAACCTGTTACGCGGCGTCAGTAAAGAGGAACATGACAACTCCTCTTTGGGCCTGGAAACCCAAGCTACCTAGGTGTGGTGTCTGGCAGGATCGGTCAAAGAGTTATAGTGGCTATGCATCGAGTATGGCCAACCAATCGTCATTGTAGTAGTGACCAGGCATACAGATCATAGCTGCAAGCAACTGCCTAGTGAGATGACGATTCAATCGTCGAAATGGAATAGACTTGAACGTCGTGTCAAGGCGTCAAGGTGTCTGACACCTAGTACTGTCTCTCCCGCACTAATGGGATCGTTCAATCGGATTTGCGCCTAACCTTCGACGTCACGGAAACTCCCACAAAAGTACGCAGGTACTGGGAGCCCCCAAGCCGTGGTGTCGTGCTGTGAAGGGTGCGAATACGAGATGGCGGTCGTGGGGAGAGACACCTGGGCTGTCTAAGTAGGAGCGGTGAAGGCGTAGAGTTGCAGGGGAACTCAACGCGCCTTCTCCTCCTACAGGTTGGGATCCTCTTGGCGATTTAATGGTCGCACTAGGGGATCTTCCAACTATTGACTCAAAAAGTACCTAGTACTGGCTCTCCCGCACTAATGGGATCGTTCAATCGAATTTGCGCCTAACCCTCGACGTCACGGAACCTCCCACAAAAGTACGCAAGTACTGGGAGCCCCCAGGCCGGGCGTCGTGCTGTGAAGGGTGCGAATACGAGATGGCGGTCGTGGGGAGAGACACCTGGGTGCTTAAGTAGGAGCGGTGAAGGCGTAGAGTTGCAGGGGAACTCAACGCGCCTTCTCCTCCTACAGGTTGGGATCCTCTTGGCGATTTAATGGTCGCACTAGGGGATCTTTCAACAATTGAGTCAAAAGTACCTAGTACTGGCTCTCCCGCACTAATGGGATCGTTCAATCGAATTTGCGCCTAACCCTCGACGTCACGGAACCTCCCACAAAAGTACGCAAGTACTGGGAGCCCCCAGGCCGGGCGTCGTGCTGTGAAGGGTGCGAATTCGAGATGGCGGTCGTGGGGAGAGACACCTGGGTGCTTAAGTAGGAGCGGTGAAGGCGTAGAGTTGCAGGGGAACTCAACGCGCCTTCTCCTCCTACAGGTTGGGATCCTCTTGGCGATTTAATGGTCGCACTAGGGGATCTTTCAACAATTGACACTTTGGACACTTTTGACGCTTTTGGCACTCTACTAGGCACTCCGTAAGGGGCGCCTAGGGCACGCTGGGCACTTTTGTCCACGCGGCCTTCCATTTCCTTTTTTTTTTTTTTTTTTTTTTTTTTTTTTTTTTTTTCAGGAACCCGCAGGGGACATCGGCTTCTCCGATGCTGGGAAGCGACGCTCCCACGGCCCCGGTCAACCCCCATGGCCAAGCTGAACCGTCGTGGTGAGGGCCTCGGGACAGGAAGGGGTTTCGTTCCTGCCATTAACGATGGGGACTGGAGCGACTGGCGATCCTCGCAGTCCTAAAGCAACAAACTGCCCGGGTGGGACAAGCGGCTCTGGACCACCGTGTGACTTCTATTTCCGCTTTTCTCGTGGGAACAAAATGAATATTTACAAAACAATGACGATGGTGACGAGGAGTAGTGCGCGGATGGCAGCCCGGCCATCGAGAACATCCAGCGCTGGAGGATCAGGTCACTACGAAGCCGGGTCGAGCACCTGCGGGGCCTCAAGGGTGCGCGCGGCCCCAGCCCAGATTCCTCCCCCTCGTCCATCTCGCGAACAGATCGGTTGTTCCCCACGAGGCCCCCAGCGAGCTCGCCCGCGAGGTGGCCTGGACGGGCAGGTTCTCGGCCTTCGCGCCGTCCGAATTATTTTGAACAGGTGCGATAGGGTAATAGGGCAACGTGCTGCAGCCGCAAACGTCGCGGTAGCGCACAAAGTAGGAACGAACAACGCGAGTAGAAATAGGCGCGACGAAACCGAAACTCAGCCACCGGTGGCTGCTCGCGACGAAGAAATAGGACCCACACGACAAAACGCGATCGCGAACCCCCACCGAAACCTAGATAGGGCCAACGCACCGGGCGACGGCAACACCACGGAAGTTAGGGTGCTGCAGCTGAATATGAGGCGTTCAGCTGTGGTAACAGGAGAAGTTCGTGCGCTCACTCGGCAGAAGCGACTGGACGTCCTGTTATTGCAGGAACCATACGTCCGGAAGCAGGGCCAGAGCCACACTTTCTACGGATTAGGAACTGGAATGAGGGTGGCCGCGGTCCGCGGCGAGAAACCTTGGGCGGCTGTGGCCATTTGCAACCCCTCATTCCAGATGGTCTTCGTCTCGCAGCTGAGCACGACACACTGCGTATGTGTGGAAGTGACGGCACCCGGATCCTCGTTCTACGCCATCTCCCATTACTTCCAATGGAAAGATGACATCGAGGATCACCTCAGACACCTCGCTATGGTGCTCCGTTCTCTGAGGGGGAAGAGAATATTAGTGGCGTTAGATGCGAATGCGCGCTCGTCCCAATGGGGACCCCAGAGGACCGACGAGCGCGGAAGCAGGCTCGAAAGACTCATCGAGGAGTTCGACCTGCGAATAGTGAATGACAGTAGCCAGCCTCCAACTTACTGGACGCCAAGAGGATCGTCTTTCATCGACGTTACCCTTGTGACGTCACCCATGTCCCAATTCGTCAGGGAATGGAAGGTAAGGGAGGACTGGACGACGAGCGACCACAATGCCGTGGACATCAGGCTTCGCACCCCAAGAACCGCGAGAAATGACCAGCGCTCCGGTTCCAGTCGGTTCAACACTCGTAGGGCCGACTGGGAGCTGTTCGCTGCGACTCTCAGGGACTTATCGGCTGCGAGGCTTGAGGAACTCCCGCTCTCGTCGGCAGCGGAGGTAGAGCATATGGCAGAGACTCTCACGAACGTCCTCACGGACGCTTGCACCGAGTCCATGCCAAGAAGGAAGCACTTTAGGAAGTCCAATCCGTGGTGGACACAGGCACTCACGAACCTAAAAAAGGGAGTGTACAAACGGAGACGCGCGTTTCAGAAGGAAAGGGTCCTGCCCGAACGCCTCGTTAAGCTGCAGCAGTATCGCTCTTCTTTGCGTCTGTATAGCAGGGAGGTGCGAAAGGCAAAACTCGACAGCTGGAGATCGTTCGTTACGTCGCACGGGAACTCGGAGGCCTGGGGATTCGTTTACAAGCAACAGGCTAACAAACTCCGAATTGAGAAAGTGCTCAGCACGATCCGGCATAACGGCACGACCACTATAGACATGAAGGAAACTGCCAGCAGCCTTCTTCAAACGCACGTCCCAGACGACCAGGAAGCAGAGGACACCCCCCAACAAAGGGAAATCAGAGGTCGTGCAAGCATCGCACCGAACTCTCCCGAAACCCCACCCTTCACAAAGGGCGAGATCGCGGCGGTTGTGCGATCCCTCAAATGTGACAAGGCTCCGGGACCTGACCTTATCGAGGTCGTGGTTCTGAGACACGCCTTTGCTTCCGTTCCGGATCAAATAGTTAGGCTCTTCAACGGGTGCCTTCAATGGGGCGTCTTCCCCTCCGCCTGGAAGGTAGGTTCCTTGAGAACTCTCCTGAAAGGGGAGGATAAGGACGAGAAGGACCCGAAATCGTACAGGCCAATCTGCCTTCTATCCGTGATCGGGAAACTCTTCGAAAGAATCCTCAAGGGCCGAATCGCAACGACAGCGATGACCCCCGAGAGGATCTCCGCGCGACAATACGGCTTCGTTTCCGGAAAGTCGACGGATGACGCGATCTTTGAGCTGCGGCGAATGGTAGACGCCTCCGAGGAGACTTACACCGTCGCCCTGCTCTTCGATATATCCGGAGCCTTCGACAACGTGTGGTGGCCTCTGGTGCTAGATAGCCTTAGGAACAAGGAGTGCCCGCGAAATATATTCGAAGTAGTCCGCAACTACTTCGACGATAGGAAAGTTCAGATTACGTGGGGGGGATGAAGAGGTTTCCAAGCGCGCCACTCGGGGATGCCCGCAAGGCTCTGTCCTTGGCCCGGCATGCTGGAACCTCATGTTCGACGGACTCCTCAGAATCCTCGAGGATATAGTCCCGAACAACTTCGTTGCCTATGCGGACGATCTTCTGGTCCTGATTAAAGGCAACTCGCGTAGGGAACTCGAGGTACAGGGCCAAATGGTCGTCGACACCATCACACGATGGTGCCGGGCGGCCAAACTGGAGCTGTCCGAGAAAAAGACGGAGGCGATCCTCCTTAAAACGCGGTGGGTACGCGGGGCTCCTGTAGGTAGGCGGGGTGGGGAAAGGCCGGACCGCCGTAGACGGGCCCAACAAAAACCTAGCTTAGGAAACAGATACCCGGTCATTAGGGTCGGGAATAGTAGAATTGCGTTCAAGGACAGTGTTAGATATCTTGGCGTCCACTTTGACAAAGGCATGGGTGTTAGAACCCATTGCGAATACCTTAGAAGCAAGACCGCGACGATATTCGGGAAATTAGGGAAGATGGCGGGAGCAGGATGGGGTCTTAGATACAAAGCTCTTAAAACCATCTACAAAGGAGTCTTCGTGCCGGTAGTCACCTATGGCGCGTCGGGGTGGGCAGACCTTTGTACGAGAAAGGATCTCAAAATCCTTAGAGCGGCACAAAGACGCACGCTTATAGCGGTCGCCTCCGCCTATAGAACGGCCTCATGGCGATCGTTGTGCGTAGTGGCGGGGGCTATCCCCATAGACTTAATTCTAGAGGAACACAGGGCGCGGTACGAAATTAGGGCAGGCAGGGACGCCAGGATAAATAATGTTGTTATCCCGAACGGGGATGACAACGCAGTGCAGCAAATAAAGGGTGAGGTGATGAACATGTGGCAGGCCGACTGGAGATCCTCAGAAAGAGGCCGTACCACTTTCGCCTTCTTCAGGAGCGTTCAGGAGCGGATGGCTGCGAGATGGTTCTCGCCGGACCACTACAGCTCGCAGGTACTCACCGGACACGGGAACTTCCGAGCGCGGCTCGCGTCTCTAGGATTCGTGGAGGGTGAGGAATGCAGCTGTGGGCGGTCGGATACGCCAAGCCACTTCCTCCTCGAATGCCCCAACTTCGATCCGCAGAGAGTAGCTCTGCAGGAGTTCGTCGAGGGGCCGGACTGGCCAGAGGCGGCGCGCCAATTGGTGTCGTCGGCGGGGGCCTTTTCCATCTTCTCGGACTATTGCCGGGAATCCCTTTGGCTAAAGGGTCTTGAAGCAGCGGAATAAGAGGTAGGACCGGGGGGGGGAGGAGATAGAGATAAGTACGCGCGAAGAGGCGGTGTCACGAAATTGCGCGCTGCCTAGTCGGGAAGTTGTCGGACTTTCCGGCGAAAGACGGGGGGGCCCGTAATCTTCGCGGACCACCCTCCCATCACGGCAGCCCAAGACACCGCCGTATAGGAAACACACACACACACACACACACACACAAACATAAGCTGGGCTAGTGTTCGGGCGGAACACTTGGAGCAGGCCTTCCCGAGGTTCCCCGTGAGTGCACCGGCGGTCGAAACTGCACGCATCGTGATCCTTGAGGTCCCGGTGGGAGTGGATCGAGCGCCGGTGTAGCCAAACTGCTCCTCCACTACGCACGGCCAGTGGAAGCCAAAGGATTTTTCTATCGCCCGCTCCCGGGGCGGTCGGCTCCCGCTACATAGTAGATGGATGATCGTAGCGTATGCCTACAATGGCGAGGTCGCACAGGCCGAGTCTCCCCCGGGAGGCCGACCTTCACATTGAATGTCCATATCTACTTCAGGCAGGCGTGGTGCCCGGTTTCGGTCAGGCACCATTCGGGCGTGACGACCCCGCCTTAGCACAGTCAGGTAAGGGAGTCCGTAAAATTCCCCGTCTAAGAGGGTAGACGTTAAACAAAGTAGCGAAGAGGAGAAGAAGAGGAGAAGAGAGGAGGAGAGGAGAAGAGGAGAAGAGGAGAAGAGGAGAAGAGGAGGAGAAGAGGCAGATGGCAGGAGTAACTGTGACTTGGTCGCTTCTCGAGGACATCACACTGAAAGTCCGGTGTATGACTCTTGGCGATAAGCTGCTGACGTTTTGCGGTTCCTGAGCACCCGTGGCAAGAAAGTCGGCCACGGACTCGCACCAGTAATCCACAAGGTGGATATATCCGCATGGTGCCCTTAACCACCGGTCAGGTACTGGTGGGACGGGCAAGTGTCGTATGAAGCTGGTGAATGGGGGGTCAAACCTGTTACGCGGCGTCAGTAAAGAGGAACATGACAACTCCTCTTTGGGCCTGGAAACCCAAGCTACCTAGGTGTGGTGTCTGGCAGGACCGGTCAAAGAGTTATAGTGGCTATGCAGCGAGTATGGCCAACCAATCGTCATTGTAGTAGTGACCAGGCATACAGATCATAGCTGCAAGCAACTGCCTAGTGAGATGACGATTCAATCGTCGAAATGGAATAGACTCGAACGTCGTGTCAAAGTGTCAAGGTGCCAGGGGCACCTAGTACTGTCTCTCCCGCACTAATGGGATCGTCCGAACGGATCTGCGCCTAACCCTCGACGTCACGGAACCTCCCACAAAAGTACGCAAGTACTGGGAGCCCCCAGGCCGGGGCGTCGTGTAGTGAAGGGTGCGAATACGAGAGGGCGGTCGTGGGGAGAGACACCTGGATGCTTAAGTAGGAGCGGTGAAGGCGTAGAGTTGCAGGGGAACTCAACGCGCTTTCTCCTCCTACAGGTTAGGACGCTTTTGACGCTTTTGGCACTCTACTAGGCGCTCCGTAAGGGGCGCCTAGGGCACGCTGGGCACTTTTGTCCACGCGGCCTTCCATTTTTTTTTTTTTTTTTTTTTTTTTTTTTTCAGGAACCCGCAGGGGACATCGGCTTCTCCGATGCTGGGAAGCGACGCTCCTACGGCCCCAGTCAACCCCCATGGCCAAGCTGAACCGTCGTGGTAAGGGCCTCGGGACAGGAAGGGGTTTCGTTCCTGCCATTAACGATGGGGACTGAGCGACTGGCGATCCTCGCAGTCCTTAAGCAACAAACTGCCCGGGTGGGACAAGCGGCTCTGGACCACTGTGTGAATGTTCCGCATTTCTCGTGGGAACAATATGAACACTTACTCAAAATTAAGGACGATGGTGACGAGGAGTAGTGCGCGGATGGCAGCCCGGCCATCGAGAACATCCAGCGCTGGAGGATCAGGTCACCACGAAGCCGGGTCGAGCACCTGCGGGGCATCAAGGGTGCGCGCGGCCCCAGCCCAGATTCCTCCCCCTCGTCCATCTCGCGATCAGATCGGTTGTTCCCCACGAGGCCCCCAGCGAGCTCGCCCGCGAGGTGGCCTGGACGGGCAGGTTCTCGGCCTTCGTGCCGTCCGAATTGTTATGAAAAGGTGCGACAGGGCAATAGGGCAAGGCGCGGCAGCCGCAAACGTCGCGGCGGCTCACAGAATAGGCGCGAACGGCGCGAACAACGCGAGTAGAAATAGGCGTGACGAAATCGAAACCCGGCCACCGGTGGCTGCTCGCGACGAAGTGATAGGACCGACACGACAAAACGCGATCGCGAACCCCCACCGAAACCTAGATAGGGCCGACGCGCCGGGCGACGGCAACACCACGGAAGTTAGGGTGCTGCAGCTGAATATGAGGCGTTCAGCTGTGGTAACAGGAGAAGTTCGTGCGCTCACTCGGCAGAAGCGACTGGACGTCCTGTTATTGCAGGAACCATACGTCCGGAAGCAGGGCCAGAGCCACACTTTCTACGGATTAGGAACTGGAATGAGGGTGGCCGCGGTCCGCGGCCAGAAACCTTGGGCGGCTGTGGCCATTTGCAACCCCTCATTCCAGATGGTCTTCGTCTCGCAGCTGAGCACGACACACTGCGTATGTGTGGAAGTGACGGCACCCGGATCCTCGTTCTACGCCATCTCCCATTACTTCCAATGGAAAGATGACATCGAGGATCACCTCAGACACCTCGCTATGGTGCTCCGTTCTCTGAGGGGGAAGAGAATATTAGTGGCGTTAGATGCGAATGCGCGCTCGTCCCAATGGGGACCCCAGAGGACCGACGAGCGCGGAAGCAGGCTCGAAAGACTCATCGAGGAGTTCGACCTGCGAATAGTCAATGATAGTAGCCAGCCTCCAACTTACTGGACGCCAAGAGGATCGTCTTTCATCGACGTTACCCTTGTGACGTCACCCATGTCCCAATTCGTCAGGGAATGGAAGGTAAGGGAGGACTGGACGACGAGCGACCACAATGCCGTGGACATCAGGCTTCGCACCCCAAGAACCGCGAGAAATGACCAGCGCTCCGGTTCCAGTCGGTTCAACACTCGTAGGGCCGACTGGGAGCTGTTCGCTGCTACTCTCAGGGACTTATCGGCTGCGAGGCTTGAGGAACTCCCACTCTCGTCGGCAGTGGAGGTAGAGCATATGGCAGAGACTCTCACGAACGTCCTCACGGGCGCTTGCACCGAGTCCATGCCAAGAAGGAAGCATTTTAGGAAGTCCAATCCGTGGTGGACACAGGCACTCACGAACCTAAAAAAGGGAGTGTACAAACGAAGACGCGCGTTTCAGAAGGAAAGGGCCCTGCCCGAACGCCTCGTTAAGCTGCAGCAATATCGCTCTTCTTTGCGTCTGTATAGCAGGGAGGTGCGAAAGGCAAAACTCGACAGCTGGAGATCGTTCGTTACGTCGCACGGGAACTCGGAGGCCTGGGGATTCGTTTACAAGCAACAGGCTAACAAACTGCGAATTGAGAAAGTGCTCAGCATGATCCGGCATAACGGCACGACCACTATTGACATGAAGGAAACTGCCAGCAGCCTTCTTCAAACGCACGTCCCAGACGACCAGGAAGCAGAGGACACCCCCCAACAAAGGGAAATCAGAGGTCGTGCAAGCATCGCACCGAACTCTCCCGACACCCTACCCTTCACAAAGGGCGAGATCGCGGCGGTTGTGCGATCCCTCAAATGTGACAAGGCTCCGGGACCTGACCTTATCGAGGTCGTGGTTCTGAGACATGCCTTTGCTTCCGTTCCAGATCAAATAGTTAGGCTCTTCAACGGGTGCCTTCAATGGGGCGTCTTCCCCTCCGCCTGGAAGGTAGGTTCCTTGAGAACTCTCCTGAAAGGGGAGGATAAGGACGAGAAGGACCCGAAATCGTACAGGCCAATTTGCCTTCTATCCGTGATCGGGAAACTCTTCGAAAGAATCCTCAAGGGCTGAATCGCAACGACATCGATGACCCCCGAGAGGATCTCCGCGCGACAATACGGCTTCGTTTCCGGAAAGTCGACGGATGACGCGATCTTTGAGCTGCGGCGAATGGCAGACGCCTCCGAGGAGACTTACACCGTCGCCCTGCTCTTCGATATATCCGGATCCTTCGACAACGTGTGGTGGCCTCTGGTGCTAGATAGTCTTAGGAACAAGGAGTGCCCGCGAAATATATTCGAAGTAGTCCACAACTACTTCGACGATAGGAAAGTTCAGATTACGTGGGGGGATGAAGAGGTTTCCAAGCGCGCCACTCGGGGATGCCCGCAAGTCTCTGTCCTTGGCCCGGCATGCTGGAACCTCATGTTCGACGGACTCCTCAGAATCCTCGAGGATATAGTCCCGAACAACTTCGTGGCCTATGCGGACGATCTTCTGGTCCTGATTAAAGGCAACTCGCGTAGGGAACTCGAGGTACAGGGCCAAATGGTCGTCGACACCATCACACGATGGTGCCGGGCGGCCAAACTGGAGCTGTCCGAGAAAAAGACGGAGGCGATCCTCCTTAAAACGCGATGGGTACGCGGGGCTCCTGCGGGTAGGCGGGGTGGGGAAAGGCCGGACCGCCGTAGACGGGTCCAACGGAAACCTAGCTTAGGAAACCGATACCCGGTCATTAGGATCGGGGACAGTAGAATCTCGTTCAAGGATAGTGTTAGATATCTTGGCGTCCACTTTGACAAAGGCATGGGTGTTAGAACCCATTGCGAACACCTTAGAAGCAAGACCGCGACGATATTCGGGAAATTAGGGAAGATGGCGGGAGCAGGATGGGGTCTTAGATACAAAGCTCTTAAAACCATCTACAAAGGAGTCTTCGTGCCGGTAGTCGCCTATGGCGCGTCGGGGTGGGCAGACCTTTGTACGAGAAAGGATCTCAAAATCCTTAGAGCGGCACAAAGACGCACGCTTATAGCGGTCGCCTCCGCCTATAGAACGGCCTCATGGCGATCGTTGTGCGTAGTGGCGGGGGCTATCCCCATAGACTTAATTCTACAGGAATACAGGGCGCGGTACGAAATTAGGGCAGGCAGGGACGCCAGGATAAACAATGTTGTTATCCCGAACGGGGATGACAACGCAGTGCAGCGCATAAAGGGTGAGGTGATGAACATGTGGCAGGCCGACTGGAGATCCTCAGAAAGAGGCCGTACCACTTTCGCCTTCTTCAGGAGCGTTCAGGAGCCGATGGCTGCGAGATGGTTCTCGCCGGACCACTACAGCTCGCAGGTACTCACCGGACACGGGAATTTCCGAGCGCGGCTCGCGTCTCTAGGACTCGTGGAGGGTGAGGAATGCAGCTGTGGGCGGCCGGATACGCCAAGCCACTTCCTCCTCGAATGCCCCAACTTCGATCCGCAGAGAGTAGCTCTGCAGGAGTTCGTCGAGGGGCGGGACTGGCCAGAGGCGGCGCGCCAATTGGTTTCGTCGGCGGGGGCCTTTTCCGTCTTCTCGGACTATTGCCGGGAATCCCTTTGGCTAAAGGGTCTTGAAGCAGAATAAGAGGTAGGACCGGCGGGGGGGGGGGAGATAGAGATAAGTACGCGCGAAGAGGCGGGGTCACGAAATTGCGCGCTGCCTAGTCGGGAAGTTGTCGGACTTTCCAGCGAAAGACGGGGGGGCCCGTAATCTTCGCGGACCACCCTCCCATCACGGCACCCCAAGACACCGCTATGGATAGGGAACACACACACACACACACGCACAAACATAAGCTGGGCTAGTGTTCGGGCGGAACACTTGGAGCGGGCCTTCCCGAGGTTCCCCGTGAGTGCACCGGCGGTCGAAGCTGCACGCATCGTGATCCTTGAGGTCCCCGTGGGGGTGGATCGGGCGCCGGTGTAGCTAAACTGCTCCTCCACTACTCACGCCAGTGGAAGCCAAAGGATTTTTCTATCGCCCGCTCCCGGGGCGGTCGGCTCCCGCTACCTAGTAGATGGATGATCGTAGCGTATGCCTATAACGGCGAGGTCGCACAGGGCGAGTCTCCCCCGGGAGGCCGACCTTCACATTGAATGTCCATATCTACTATCTAGCGAACCCATTGCCAAGGGAATGGGCTTCAAAAATTAGCGGAGATAAAGACCCTGTTGCG
Source organism: Netelia melanura (assembly GCA_964007305.1). NCBI lineage: Eukaryota > Metazoa > Arthropoda > Insecta > Hymenoptera > Ichneumonidae > Netelia > Netelia melanura. The sequence goes on from OZ023260.1 coordinate 3,600,308, forward strand.
CTTGACTCCAGTCTGGCACTGTAAGGAGACATGAAAGACATAAGTGGGAGATGGCAACATCGCCGATGAAATACCACTGCTTTCATCGTTTCTTTACTTACTCGGTTAGGCGGAGCGCGTGCACCTCGGACTTTGTCCCTGGCTCTTACGGTGTTCTAGAGGCAAACGTGTAAGAGTCGCGCGAGGCCTCGGCCGATCGTCGATCATACTCCCGCGTGATCCGATTCGAGGACACTGCCAGGCGGGGAGTTTGACTGGGGTGGTACATCTGTCAAAGAATAACGCAGGTGTCCTAAGGCCAGCTCAGCGAGGACAGAAACCTCGCGTAGAGCAAAAGGGCAAAAGCTGGCTTGATCTCGATGTTCAGTACGCATAGAGACTGCAAATGCACGGTGTATCGATCCTTTTGGCTTGAAGAGTTTTCAGCAAGAGGTGTCAGAAAAGTTACCTCAGGGATAACTGGTTTGTGGCGGTCAAGCGTTCATAGCGACGTCGCTTTTTGATCCTTAGATGTCGGCTCTTCCTATCATTGCAAAGCAAAATTCGGCAAGCGTCGGGTTGGTTCACCCGCCAACAGGGAACGTGAGCTGGGTTTAGACCGTCGTGAAACCGTTTAGTTTTACCGTTCTGATGACTCGTCGTTGCGATAGTAATCCTGCTCAGTACGAGAGGAACCGTAGGTTCGGACATTTGGTTCACGCACTCGGTCGAGCGGCCGGTGGTGCGAAGCTACCATCCGTGGGATTATGCCTGAACGCCTCTAAGGCCGTATCCTTTCTAGTCAAAGGAGGCAACAATATCACTAGGAGTTTCGTGAGTCGAAAGGCTCAAAACAATGTGAATCTACTAGGTGACAGGTCCACGGACTTGCCATCGCACGAGTCCCGTTTGCCTTATGGGGTATCTTCGGGCCGGCTGCGGGATCTTACCGTACGTCGGCTTGGCACTTAAAGGTCGATCATGGGTTTTTTAAGTTCGATGTCGAGACTCGGAATCGTCTGTAGACGAATTAGGTACCTGGCGGGGTGTTGTACTCGGTAGAGCAGTTACCACGCTGCGATCTGTTGAGACTCAGCCCTTGGCTTGGGGATTCGTCTTGTCAGCTTGACGAGGCCCCCAATTTTATATTATATATTGAAACGTTCGAGGTTTCTTTTAATGAGACTCGAAGAAATTGAGAAGTACACATGATAAAAAAAATGTATTGCTTTATTGCGATCTTTTGTGACTACATTCACACGGGTAGCTTTGGCGTGTGCTTCGCTGTCGGTGGCCGACAGTGTTATCCAGTCGAGATTTCGGTGTCCTCTCCTTGTTTATTGCTTCCCTTTACCTTTTCGTTGCCTAATTTCTTTCATTTACTTTCTGTTTCACTTTTATTTAGTTTTGCCTTTTTTTTAATTTTACCTCATTCTGCTATTTTATTTTCTTGAATTCTGCTATTTCATTTTCTCTGATTTTGTTATTTTTCTTTTGTTTGATTTTACTAATTCTTGTAGGAACGAAAAAAGATTGTTCCCTAGCGGAACAAAAGCGTGGCGTCGAGCGTGTCGCGGTTGGGACAATGTCCGGTAGAGCGCGCGCATGCGTACGCCGTAAGGCCCGAGTGTAAGGAGGGCAGTTGTATAACGAACGTGTATGAAGCAAGACGTCATTTTCTTAATTTCATTCAATAAACGTATTCACCCTTTGTCTTGCATCATTTTAATTGCTCGTTACGATTACTCGTGTTCCGTTCCGCCAACACCAGGAACAAAAGGAAGAAGAGGGAAATTCATTCCATAAATTTGGGGGATCCTCCGGGATGACACGAAAAATACCGTAACGAGTGTGAAAGGTGCAAAATAAGATGAAAGACGTAAAGACGTAAAGACGTAAATGAGGCATTTCGCATGAAGTCATCCAGCTGTGACGGATGGTGAGCGGTAAATTGTATGAATAATTATGCGTGTTTGCGATGATGAAGATTGATATTTTATTGAATAGAGGAAAGGTTTAGTCTGTTAGGAAGTCGGAGGAGAAGTGATTTGAGATGATAGAAGATGCTGGGAGAAAGGGTTTGAAAGAAAGAGTTTAGGAGTGGAGGGGATGTCGCGTGAGGGTGATAAGGGACCGTGGGATTGTGGAGTCAGCGGAATTGGGAGTTGGCAAGAAAAGAGATTAGGAGTAGGTGAGAGCAGTGGGAATAGAATGTGGGACCGTTACACTCCCCTTCTTGGGAAAAGAATGGATGCTCCTGCATTTGTGCTATGTGCTTCTATATAATTTTAAGTGGTTTGTTTACAAAAAGAATTTTGATTTGAGTGTGCGATTTTATATAATTTGTTTTTTAAATAGTTTGTGGTGTTTGCGTGTGGGGTTGTATCTCCTTGTTTTTGCATTGGTTGTTCTGCTGGTTTCCGTAAAACTTTCTGTACAAATTGCGGTTTTTTTTACCTGTAACTTATAAAGATGCATTACTCTTTGGGTTAGTGGGTGGTGGTGTATTACGGTGAGAGGGTAGGTTTGTGTGGTTATATGTATGACGTATAAATGTATGAAGTGGTTATTTGCCGTTTGTTTGATTGATCCTTGTTTCCTTTGAATTTTGTTGAATGGTGTGTTTTATGCTTTGCCTTGGTTATGTGTTTTATTTTGAATATGTCCTTGATTATTCGTCCTGGTTATTGGCTTGTATTTGGTCTAGCGTGTGTATTTTATGTTTGGTCTTGATTATTATTTGTTTCCTTTTTGTTATTGTATTGTTCGTCGTGGTGAGGCTGCTAGAACATTCTAAATCTTTTATTAGCTTGTTGGTTAGTAGAAGAGGTATGTTATCTAGGATTGGTTGGTTGGTTTATGTGGGTGTTTTGTTTGTGGGTTGAATGGATAAAGTTTTAGGTATAATTAACAGTTTTTATTGTTAAAAGAAAGATAAGGTAAAGAAATTATAGGTATACACCGTGAATCGCATAAAGTGTCCCACAGCGAATTCTGAGGTGAATGAGGCCATTACAAACAAAAGTTTTGCAAATAAACATTAGGGATATTGTTAATAATTTAGGAGATATAAATATTTAAAGTTGGTCCAATCAGAGCGCGCCGAGAAGCGTTGAAGCCGCCCACCCCCGTCTAGCCGTAGATATAGCATAGATTAGGGCGTTACATTTGGATTTGCAAAATTCAGAGCAGTCAATTAGATTGCTTGTATTTTTCCGCAGTCATTTCTTTTCTCGGGCATTGGCTGCTCTGAATTTTGCCCAACGTGCCGAGAAGAGCTGGAGCTGCCCGCTCCCCGCACTAGGCATAGAGACATGGCAATGTATCAATCATTGACTGCCCGCGCTCGCTGCTATATCGCCGCCCGCTTCTCCCCGCGCCGTACCGCGCCAAGGCTTTTGTTTCTTTGGCCACCAATCTCGCGAATTAATACAGGATATTTAAACTTAAAAATTGCGGAGAAAGGACAACGAAATTCGGCATCCATTTTGTAGATATTTTATGCTTTTTGATCTAGCTATCCACTACTTAATACAATAATTGCAATTAAAAATTAATTAACACAGCAAAAATATCTGGAGCCGTAATAAGATAATGTAATATAAAAAATATTGAAATAGAGAAAACGATACAATGGGAGGTTTAGTATCTCCTATATGAACAATATTTAATCGTAAAAGAAATAATAAAACATGCAAAGACTTGTCGCGTTTGATCTGATCCTTGCTGGAAACTACCATAAATAAATTACTAAAAATCTGTCGCACCATTGATGTATTAAAAGAAGAATTACGCTGGACGCACGCTCACGGCCAAATAATTATCTACAACCCAATCTTATTACGAGGAATGTAATTAAAGACATTAACACGACTTTTAAAATTTCTTATTTTGTGTGTTTTTTTTGTAATATTAACAAGCAATATCAATGTACCATATTTATAACAGTTCAACATTGTTTGCGGAATGTGACATTTTTCAATTGACACTGCAAAGTGCGTAAACCAAAATAAAAACCTCGCTTTTAATATCTCTGTTAAATTCTTTATAATAAAACCATAAAGAATGAAATAAGGAATTAACAAAAATTTTAACGATTAAGTACTCTCCTATACCGAAAGCGCATAAAGTGTGGTGGAAAAATATGTTTGTAGCGGCTAAGTATACTTCACGTTATCGTAATTCTCTAAAATAGTAGAATACGATGTACGACTTCTCGATCGATTCGCGTATTCGTGCTGAAAAATCTACCACCAATAAAATTGCGACCTTATCGTGAAAGCTGCAAGTTGATTATTGCTACATATCTCTCATAATGAAAATTTCATCGAAATTTATAGCTTCGTGACGAAAAACTTATTATTAGATGCTATGACATTATTTCGTGGTAAGGAAATAGGGTAAAACCGGAATAGATGCCGCACTTTTTTAAAAGGGCTCCTCATTTTTTAAATATTAATTTACCATGAATAATTTCGATGATTATAACTAGTTTAATCTTTATATTGCAATATGATTGGTTTTTGTTGACCTAAAAATAACTTTTTGCGGGACAATTTATTTTGGGATAGATGCCTACATGTAAGGATAGATGTGCCACAATGAAAGTGTTAAAAAGGATAGATGCCTACAGAGTAGGAGAGATGTCCTAACGAATAAAATTAATAAAATACATAGTCTCAAAATATTTTATTAGTAATCTTTAGAAGATACGAGTCATTCTAATATGACACGCATAACAATAATTAAACTTGAGCATTTGTTTAACAATAATATTAATATTTATGTTTCAACGTGCACACTGAAAACTATTTTAACATTAAGACATAATTTTCAGAAAATTAACGTAATATAAAAATGTTGATATTTCTTATTCAAGTTAAATTCAAGTCAAGCTGAAAAGTGCTTTCAGTTTGCCACATCTTGAGCAATAGTTCCGGAAAAGTGTGCATGTTTCATGTAGCCACTTTGAGCGTTCGGATAAACTAAGCCATCGTTCGGATAATTGAGGGTTCCGATGATCGAGGTTCGGATAATCGAAGTCCTACTATACATAACAATCAATTGAATATCATTTATAACACGATATTAAATACCTACCCATTGTTACTGCGTTATGTTTTTAGCAGCATAACGGCTTCGTAATATTCTTACAAGGAACATCACTTAGGCGTCACCCTCCGATTTCGTGGAAACTTTGTTCTGTGGTAGAGTATCGAAAACTAAGCGATACGTATCTTTTTTATCGGCGGAAAAACGGTTTTAAGGGGTGAAACACCCTCAAAAATGTTTTTTTTTCATTTTTCGGCGATAACTTTTTAACGGTAAGAGATATTTAAAAAATTCAAGTTGCAACAACCCTTATTTTTTTACGTACTATACATTGGAGACGAGAGCCATGCAAATAACAATAAATTTAATATTGTTTATTGCAAAATTCGAATTTTTTCATACGTATGAGAGTTATTCCTCCGAGAATTTTTAATCGATTGAGATGTAAATTTGCATCCACGTGGAGGATGGGAAATTAACGAATACATGTTTTTTGTTTTTTCGATATCTCGCAATTAAGGGGTTGTAACTACCTATCGATTTTTGAGACAAGAGCATCGTATACCCAGCTATCGTTATGGAATTCCGGGGTAAATTCACGGCATTATTGACGTGTGTGTGCATGTTTGTAAATACCCCCGCCTTCGCCACCCCCCAACAAAAAATTAAGGGACGAACCATCCTTGGGTCTTTCCCCCACCCTCTATGAGAACGAGATGGATCTAATTGAAGAAAACGTATTCTGTTTCGATGGTAACACAAAAATCTAGTTGGGGTGTTTTTGCATTATTTTCCAAATAGTAACCTTAAGAGGGTAAACTACCCTCTACCCGAACGTTTTTACCGGGGTCGTCTTTTCCCATTTAACACGTCTTGGCCGATTCAAAATATTTCTAACAACTCCGAAACGACATTTCCTCATATTGCGAACTCAATATGAGACCCTGATCGTGGGAGGGTAATCGAACCCCTCTCTATTTTCCTTCTCGAACCATCCTTGTGTCTTTCCCCCGCCCTCTATGAGAACGAGGTGGATCTAATTGAAGAAAACCTGTTCTGTTTTGATGGTCACACAAAAATCTAGTTAGGGTGTTTTTGCATTTTTTCCAAATAGCAACCTTAAGGAGGTAAACTACCCTCTACCCAAACTTTCTTACCGGGGTCGTCTTTTCGCATTTAACACGTCTTGGCCGATTCAAAATATTTCTAACGACTCCGAAACGACGTTTCCTCATGTTGTGAACTGAATATGAGACCCTGATAGTGAGAGGGTAATCGTTAAAGAAAGTAAGTGAAAAAGTATTTATCCATACACGAAAACATATTTCTGATAAACATTAGAAAAGTGAGGAGTAAGAGGCAAATCTGGACGTCCCCCTTCCCCGGCCCCTGTTGAGCTTAATGCAAAATACCCATTAGAGATTAATAAAGATTAATCCACTAGAGACTAATGCGATATATCCACAGATATCCAAAGCCATATTCATGAAAACAGCGTGGCAACTTTTTAAATCGCCAATGAAAAGGAAAATGGAGAGGGGTTCGATTACCCTCTCACGATCAGGGTCTCATATTGAGTTCGCAACACGAGGAAACGTCGATTCTGAGTTGTTAGAAATATTTTGAATCGGCCAAGACGTGTTAAATGGGAAAAGACGACCCCGGTAAGAAAGTTCGGGTAGAGGGTAGTTTACCCCCTTAAGGTTGTTACTTGAAAAAAATGCAAAAATACCCCAACTAGATTTTTGTGTTACCATTAAAATAGAATAGGTTTCCTTCAATTAGATCCACCTCTTTCTCATAGAGGGTGGGGGAAAAATAAACACAAGGGTGGTTCGCCCCTTCATTTTTTTGTTGGAAAGGTGGCGAGGGCGGGGGTATTTACAAACATGCACACAAAGGTGAATTTAGCCCGGAATTCCATAATGCTAGCTGAGTATACGATGCTCTTGCCTCAAAAATCGATAGGTAGTTACAACCCCTTAATTGCGAGATATCGGAAAAACAAAAAACATGTATTCGTTAATTTCCCATCCTCCACGTGTATGCAAATTTACATATCAATCGATTAAAAATTCTCGGAGGAATAACTCTCATACGTATGAAAATTTTTGAATTTTGCAAAAAACAATATGAAATTTATTGTTGTTTATATGGCTCTCATCTCTAATATATAGTACGTAAAAAATAAGGGTTATTGCAATTTGAATTTTTTAAATATCTCGTACCGTTAAAAAGTTATCGACGAAAAATGAAAAAAAACATGTTGGAGGGTGTGTTTCACCCCCTAAAACCGCTTTTCCGCCGATAAAAAAATACGTGTCGCTTAGTTTTCGATACTCTACTACATACCAAAGTTTCAACAAAATCGGAGGGGGACACCTAAGTGATGTTCCTTGTTAGCGGAATTCCAAATAGTCGGGATATGTCGTTGATCCTCTTATCTTTTTTATTCATTTCATCGAAAGCTGACTGTAATTTGCCTGTAGTCCAAGCACATACATACTCGGTCTTACACTCTCTCCCTCCTTTTATATTTTCGTGGCATGATTCACCTACTAAACATTTATAACTAGTACTACATTACACGCAATAGACATTTATAAAAATACACATAAAATATACTAATATAACATAATATTTCGAAAAACAAATAATTTAATAAAACACACTAGCACTATCGGGGTATAAGATTCAGCAAAAAATATCAAAACCTATCGTTAGGAATTGATAAAAAAATATTTAAAAAATACTGTGAAATTTATAGACATATAAATTTCGGGGCAACTATCCTTTTTCATACGTATAGATGCCCTTTTAATTCTTAAATAAACTAAAAACGAAAGAGTATTATTTACACCTACGTGTGCGCTTAATGAACCAGTGTACTGACACAATAAAATTTTACGAGAATTTCTGACTACTTATAAAATTATACAACGGCAAAAACTTACCTCTGAAACTTCGAACCATTCGTCGCATTCGCTGCGGAGATGATTGCACGCGAGTTTGGGAAAGTAGTTTTTTTGAAAATGAGGATACTATCGTTTCCGCACCACCTTGAGGTAGATAGCTTGGCGCGTTTTTTTTATCGTGGTTTCCCCAGTAGGCCTAATCCACTCTCAAAATTTACGTTAATAACTGTTCGAAGTGCCTTCCTCGTGCTTGTAAGCAGAGTTCGGCTCTTCGTATTACTTGTCGCGTCGCACGGTGCACCATGTCCGGCGTAAAGGTATTGAAGGCCGCCAAAATTGCGTCGCGTACCTCGTTTTCGGTACCTTCACGCCTGTGCTCTACCAAAGTTTTAACGTGACCCCAAACAAAATAATCTAGCACATTAAAATCTGGTGACCGTGCCGACCAAATGATTGGGCCACCTCGACCCATCCATGTGTCCGGAAAACGCGTATCTAAAATCTCCCGCACTCTACGTGCGAAATGTGCGGGAGCCCCGTCCTGTTGGTATATCATTTTTTCTCGTACCCGAAGAGGTATGTACTCTAATAGTACCGGTAATTCATTAATTAAAAATTCCGCGTACCTCTCTGCTGTTAAACGTGCCGGCAGAAAATATGGTCCGACCTGAAAAATATATGCATTACGAATAGAATGTGCAGAAGACTTCTTAATTTCCAAGAATACTTACTACTTTATTTCCAATTACTCCTGCCCACACATTGATGGACCAGCGATACTGGAATGACGTCTGGCGAATCGCATGCGGATTTTAGTCATTCCACGTAACAAAGTTCCGCGTGTTAAATATACCGTTCGGCGTAAAGGTTGCCTCGTCGGTCCATAAAATGTAATCCGTAAATCGCGGGTCTCGCCGACATTGTGCGAGAAAACCTACGCACGTTTTATTAATGGTTATTATCGTATATCCATGATTGTTTAATAAGAAGTAAAATGATAACAAAGAAAAAAACCTGAGCAAAAATCCATTCGCGGTATTTCGTCCCGCGGAAGGAGTTGTTGCACCCGGCGAAAGTGGTACGGATGCAACCCATTTTCATGTAAAACGCGACAAAACATGGCTTGCGATGCATCTAGTTCATGAGCTACCTTCCGCGTAGAGGTATTTGGGTTCTCTTCGAATTCACGCAAAATAGCTTCGTCCATACGAACGGGACGACGGACGGCCCCTTCGGGTCGTTTTTTTTTAAGGACGGAACCGGTTTCTCTTGCCCGTTCATAACATTTTACGATAGTTTTTGCTGTCGGGAACCGATGACGATATGGAAATCTTTCGGCGTATACTCGCGCCGCGTTACGTACATTTCCATTCGCCATCCCGTAACAAAATACCATGTCGGTATACTCTTCCGCAGTGTAATTCATTGTACGAACACAAAAATACTCCGAATTCGTGGCGATCCGTAACAGTTATGTGAGAAACGAGGAAAAACAATTGATAATCGAAAATAAGTGGTGCCATGATTTGTAATCATAGAAGTTCATTGTTGTTTTTTCAATAAGAGACATTTAAAAGTTTCGTCGAATCAGTGTTTTTTTTATAGCAAACAGGCTAAAAAATTATAAAAATTCTAGTTTCCGAGAAAAGCATAGTATCCGAGAAAATTTAAGGATTCAAATTAATCATACTGAAACGAACAAACCTGGAACAGAAAAATAATAACATTAGTTACACCAAACGTCGCCAGGGGAACACGATTCGCGTAAGCAGAGAATAAATTAAATAAACAAAGTAAGTAAATAAACGGCCGCGAGAGGGCTACGCTTCTCATAAATAAATAACTCTGACTAACAATATAAGTAAGCCACGTCGCCACTAACCTTTACTACAAAAGTTGCTGTGAGAATTAAAGCTTACTACACACCGTAGCCAGGGAGTAACCTGTATCCTTCGACGCCCGAATTACTGCCACAAGCAGCAAGGAGGGAATCTCGACCGATATCCAGGGACCTCTCAATAAGGCTAGCACGTGATCTGTAAGAAAAGAAGCAGTATTAATTATCGTGGAACTTTAAAGACACCGGCGTAAGAGTAAAATTGTACGAGCCAACGTCCGAATCGTCGACCAGCAGAGAGAGGCGCAATAATAGGCACCGACGCAGAACGCTCAGTAAGATCGACGACAATCTAGAACAAAAAATCTTAAGCTCTCCCTCCAACTCTGAGCAACAAAACTACTATCAATTTAGTTATCACTTACCAAGCTTCTGGAAGTCACGCACTGCACTGAAAATTAATACGCTAATACGCGAACTGTCACTTTATGGCCGACGCCATCTTGATCACATATCGATAGACGACCACCCGTCGAAAGCTGACACATTCACACAACGCATACCGCGCCAATATCAACGATCGCAATCATCCCAAGATCTAGGTACTACCTAACGCTTGGATCGAAGTTAGAGATAAAACAGTTCAACGACATTACCTACACATGTACCCAAGGCATACAATAAACGAAAAAGAGAATTTTATCCAGAGTACCATAATTGTTTATTCTCCGCTCGAGATCCCGAACCAAATCATTAATGAAACATAGTCAATACGTATCAATACATAATCGAAATTATTAACCATTTGTGACATAAAAGCTTCAAGACTACAAGCTGTACACTGCCTCTTTATCCATGCAAGTATTTTTATACAAATACTTATTTATGAAACGTAAGCAGTTACATTTGATTTTAAGAAAAGGTATACTAGATTTAAAAAAAATACAATTTTTTTTCAACTTTTATTTTACTTAATAATTTATTCTTCCTTACAAATAGTTTAAAATATATTATGTATGTATACATTCATATCGATATAATACAAATTAATCATCGAAAAAGAAGTATATATATTTTAAAAGGAAATTTTGTCTATATATCAGAAATCATGGCAACATCTGACACCAAGTTTTAAGTCAGTGTTACAAACGACGAGCGCTTCGACAACGGGATCCGCATTTTCTCTGACACTGATTGTGAGCAACTGATCGTGTTACAATTTTGAGGGTATCTATAGAATTATGGCAAAAAGTGGCTAAGAGTTTTTTTTTCCATAATTTTGAAAACAGTGTTACAAGCAACGAGCGAAACGCTATCCGTACTTTCTCTGGGACTGAGCAACCGAGCGGATTGAAATTTTGAGGGAATTATGGCAACAATTTTGGACAAAAAAATTGTTAGCCACTTTGTGCCATGATTCTCTAGATACCCTCAACATTTTAACGCGATCAGTTGCTCAGTGCCAGACAAAATGTAGATCGCATTTTTGAAGCGCTTGTCCTCTGTAACACTGACTCTTAAGAAAAATTCAAGAGAATATCAGTCGAAAAAACTCTTATATATATATAAAAATTTTATCTCAATTAACTTTGATGTCAATGACATGATACTGCATCTCTTAATATAGAATGCCGTACATACGCATAACAAACATACGGACGGCCACACATGCGCAAAACTTTCTCAAGCGTCACTGAAAAGTGATCATTTATATTTATCTTGGAAAAATTCGATGTTCCTCACAGCTAGATGCTTTAAAATAACTATTCAAACTATACTGTTAAAAAAAATTATCGAAATAAAACAATTATCGCAGATAATTGTTCAGTTATCGCGATTTTAACGACAAAAAACGTGAATTTTCGTACATTATCATATTCATAAGTCGAAAATGATAATTCGACGATATCACGTTCAATCGTTTATGTTAATGAATTATCAAAAATGAACAATCAAAGCTTGGCGCCATGGAAATCGTAGTATGTTCGCAACAAGTTAATTATTATAAAAAACAAAATTATTATAAAAAAAAAAAATTGGAAATTACGGCGTGAATGCCTATTAAAACGTCCCTACGGGACATGTTAATCAAAATTCAGAATATATCCTGAAAATAAAATATGCAATTCTTATATTGTAAAGTTGTAATTGCCTACTAATGTAAATCTAAACAAAATTCAGTCATCGCCTTTCGAAAAATGGCTCTTACTAACCGAATATCAAGAACGAAACATATAGTCCTATATTATCAAATATAATCCACAATAATATAAAAACAACATAATATTTCAATACCTAACAATTTAAGTAAACGATCAACAGAACGCGGAGCGCGAAGCGCGACGACCACAACGCGCACTGCGCGCAACACGGGGGGGGGGGGGGAGGGGGCGAAGCCCCCCATCAAGTACGCGAAACGTACTTGTTAGTAATTTATTTATGGTAGTTTCCAGCAAGGATCAAATCGAACGCGACAAGTCTTTGCATGTCTTATTATTTCTTTTACGATTAAATATTGTTCATATAGGAGATACTAAACCTCCCATTGTATCGTTTTCTCTATTTCAATATTTTTTATATTACATTATCTTATTACGGCTCCAGATATTTTTGCTGTGTTAATTAATTTTTAATTGCAATTATTGTATTAAGTAGTGGATAGCTAGATCAAAAAGCATAAAATATCTACAAAATGGATGGCGAATTTCGTTGTCCTTTCTCCGCAATTTTTAAGTTTAAATATCCTGTATTAATTCGCGAGATTGGTGGCCAAAGAAACAAACGCCTTGGCGCGGTACGGCGCGGGGAGAGGCGGGCGGCGATAAAGCAGCGAGCGCGGGCAGTCAATGATTGATACATTGCCATGTCTCTATGCCTAGTGCGGGGAGCGGGCGGCTCCAGCTCTTCTCGGCACGTTGGGCAAAATTCAGAGCAGCCAATGCCCGAGAAAAAAAATGACTGCGGAAAAGTACAAGCAATCTAATTGACTGCTCTGAATTTTGCAAATCCAAATGTAATGCCCTAATCTATGCTATATCTACGGCTAGACGGGGGTGGGCGGCTTCAACGCTTCTCGGCGCGCTCTGATTGGACCAACTTTAAATATTTATATCTCCTAAATTATTAACAATATCCCTAATGTTTAGTGGTTGATATGATGTCGGCTATTCCGGTCCAAGATTTCAAATGTAGGATAAAAGAAACTGTTGATTACGTTTCGATCCTATGTGCGGATCCTCTTCAGAAATTTATTTAGCTAAAATGTGTACAATGTGTTGTATAAATGTTGTATGTAGGTTTTGTTTTGATGTTGTTTTAAAAAATACTTACACTTAAAAGAATTGGAGTAAGTCTATTTTTTCATGTACTAACAATTTCGAGTCATCTTCAAATATGTGCTTTTAGGTTATCTGTACATTAAAGAGGACTAACCTGTATAAATATTGGATTTCGGCGTTGAAACCAACTCTTCGTTGAAAGTAACTCATTAGGAATAAGTTTATTGACTTCTCCTAATGTTTTTTAAAAAATCGTGAAAAACTCGAAATCCAAATCTCGATTTTCAATCGCGTTTTCGATCAACACTTATTACTATGAAAATGTCCCGCAGTAGCGGTGCTTTCATGTTCGCGATCTATTGCGTTGTCAACGATCAACAACGCGCAGAGAACCGTTACGAATTTCAGCCAGTGCCGTATCAATAGATGTATGAGTTTGTGATTATGTCGGCCCATATGTATTGAATTATGTTTGAACGATAATCGAATTGTAGATGCTGCTTAATTTTTCTATACCGGTTTTAAAGTTTATTGCATGCGGGTGTGCTTTTAGGATCGAAACGTAATCAACAGTTTTTTTTATCGTATATTTGAAATCTTGGACCGGAATAGCCGGCATCGTATCAACCACTAATTCTGACACGGTCGCACATCTAACTCATCAAATCCCTAATGTTTATTTGCAACTTTTGTTTGTAATGGTCTCATCTACCTCAGAATTCGCTGTGCGACACTTTATGCGATTCACGCTGTATATGTATGATTAAGTATATATGATTATATGATTAGATATATTTGGTTAAGTATATGTTACGTCCTAGCCGGTAATATCGGAGTCGACACAGGGTGTTCGGCCGGTATCTCAAACTCTCGATAGTCGATAATATACCAGCACAGTCACCGTTACTCGTCGATCTTAAACTCCCAATTAATTAATAACATCACTTATTCTTAGAAAACTAAATAGACTAAGGGAAAGATCCCAAGTAAGATTAGTAGGGTGCCACGCTCTCATTACACATACACACACCAGAGAATTCAAAACTGTAACCAAATATAGGCACGCTATCAATCTATTAACACCCTGTCCGGCGAACATTTTCTTTTATATTTTTTCCACGAACGTCTCATGCGACACCGCCGTTCGATAACACAGTCATAAACAAACTCTATACCATTCCCCGAAATTATAATTCGAAACCTTACTTCCTTTCCCACGAGGCGACTATCTCGAGTCACCTCCGCGTGATCGAGATAATCCCCTCCGCCAAATAAAAGAAAGGCTCACACAAATCCGACCAATCAAAAATCGACTGCCCTTCTTTGTAATCTGCCTCTGCGAGGCAGAACGGGCAACGCTCTAAAGAAACTTAGAACAGATCATACTCCGCACTCATCGAGTCCACATCTTAAAAACTCTGTAAAAGAATTCACGAACAGTCACAAGGCTTAGACTAAAAATCCGATAAACTGTAAAACCCTTAACTCGGACGAGCAAGGTTCGTTATCAACTACCAGTTTGAATAAAGTCTACGTTGTAGGTTATTAACAAAAAATAACCGAGTGTGACAGTGTTATTCTCTCGTATAGAGAGTCTACGCAACCTTAACCAACATCTCATAGATTCAAAGGAATCTGTACCATTAAATATTTAGTTGTGTTGGGAGTCGCAGCCGATCACCAAAGGACTCGCTCGCGCAGAAAGTAAGTACATTCAAAGTTCGCGCTCTATCTCCGATCGCGCTGCGTCTCCGTACGGTGTCTCCCTCTCTCGGGACGTAACATATATATGGTTAAGTGTGTAGTTTGGTTATGTTCATAACTGTTTTTAATGCTATTTCGTTTTTTTTTGCTAGATCGTTGTTTATTGTATTTGATTCCAAGGGCTATATAAATTTTCCCGTTTCGATTGTAGTTCTATTATCTTTTCTATTATTTTTCTCAGATTGAGTATTAGGGTTCTAGAGAAATTTGTCTGGGCTGAGGATGTTATGTCGATGGAAGGTGTGAGTTGAGTCGTACGGGTTTTTGCTTAGCATGGCGGGCTAACATTTAAGATACCAGTATTTTTTATTGTGTAAATGGATGACTGATGGTTATCGCAGTTGACGTAGAGGTTTTCTGATTCTAGTGCTGCAAAGAGCCATGTGTTTGTATCTGGGATCCTGGACCAATAGGTGTGGCGGAGTGTTTTTAGCCGAATGTCGCATTCTGCTAGATTCTTAAATTGAGGGTTTGACAAGAGTTGAGTCTCGCATTGGGTATTTTCATCTATTTGTTAGACGGGGTTGACCTGGTTGCATACGTAGTACGGCACTGTGATTTTACAATTTGCTAAGGTTTCAAGGTTAAAATATTTTTCGTAGTTTTCCGAGATTGCTGTATAACTGAATGCTGATTTGATGAAGGCAAAACGTGCCTGGGTTTTGTGCGAGTTGAGTAACTCTTATTAAGGGGTTGCCGCTTAAGGCGTGTGAGTGGCATCTGTAACACGTGCCATTTTTATTTTATCTATGTGTACTATTTTCGTTTTATCGTCCTTAATTTCTAACTTAACATTATGTTTATCTAATACTTCTAAGATTTTAAATGGTCCTACATATTGGGGGTCGAGTTTTCCTTTCCTTGGTTCCTTTATGAGGAATACTAATTGTCCTTTTTCGTATTTAGTTCTGTTACTCTTTTATCGTAATATCGTTTTGTTCTTTCTTTAAATTTGATTTGTTTTTTACCATGCGGCTTGTCGTGTCTTTTTTAAGTTATTCGTGAGGTTTGTCATGTAGTCGTCATAGGTTATTGTTGTTTCTGGAGGTGGAAATTCTGAAGGTGTACGGGCTGTTCTTCCGAAGACGAGTTCGTATGGTGTGAATCCGCTGCTTTCGTGTATGCTTGTGTTGTGAGAGAATGTTGCGAGTGTAAGGAGTTGATCCCAATCGCGGTTGTCGTCGATGAAATGTTTTAGGAATTCAGTGAGGCTGTGATGATATCGTTCTAATGCGCCATTTGATTGAGGATGATATGCTGTTGTTTTGTATTGTCGGATCTGAAACAGTTCGGCGAATTGTTTGAACGTGTCTGACATAAAGTTTCTTCCTTGGTCCGATAGTATTGCTCGGGGAGTACCAAATGTGGTTATTAAGGCTGTAGTTATTGCTATAGCGATATCCATTGAAGTTTGTTGCTTTAATGGAACTGCCATGGCGAATTTACTGAAGAGGTCCAAAATGGTCAGAATATATTCGTGCCCTTGTGTGGTTTTTGGTAAGGGTCCTACGATATCGATTGCGACCTTATCGAATGGTTCTGCTGGAGAATCGGTGATGATCATGGGTACTTTATCTTTCACTCGTACCAGTTTGTTCTTTTGACAATCGAAACAGTATTTGATGAATTCTCGAATGTCGTTTTTGAGGTTTTTCCAGTAGTATTGTGATAGGATTCGATTATATATTTTCGATAGTCCGTTATGTCCACCGATTGTTGAGCTGTGAAACTCATGGATATCTTTCCTGCGTGGTTGTGGAGGTACTGACAGTAGACCATGGCATAATGTAATGTTTGTACGTGAGTTCGTTGATTTTTCTCGTACAAATGATTTGATGTATTCCCAAACGAACGGATTTAGAATTTTATGGTCCTTTGGGATCGTACAAATCTCTAGCTGCAATTTATTGAATACTTCGAATAGTATTTTTAAGCAATTTCGAAGTTCTGTGATGGACAGTGAATCTGTTGATTTCTGTTTACTGATGATCGTGAAATAGCAAGTGATTCCTCGGCGATTAATTAGAATGTCGCCAATTTGGGGGTTACAGTCCAAAAGTGATTGTTGGTTGATTCTGCCTTTTTCCTGTAGAATTTCTGATATCATCATATTCATTGTACAGTCTGCTGATAGGAAGTATGCGATATTGTCTTTTCGTGCTAGGATATTTTTTTGTGTGGTGATAATTTTGTGTTTGTTTGTTATATCTTCCGTTATTTCTGTCCTTCTAGTTGCGGGGCGAGATTCTCTGTGTGTCATTTTCTTTCTGTAGTACAGTGATGGTACAAATGGAGTATCACTGTCTGCCTCTGTTAGGTTGTTTCCACTTGAGGTGTTTTCGCCTAATGATGGGTTTGATGGATTGTTCGTTGATTCTCGCTGTGGAGTAGCTTGTCTGGTGATTCGTTCAAAATTTCCGGGTGGAGATCGAAATGTTGGCTCGATTGCTGCTTGTGTGTTGTGCAACTGTGGTACTTCTACTGGAAGGCTGATGTTATTTCCGATATTTCCTTCAGGAGATAGATTTACTTCGTCGTTGTTATTTGAAGGTGACTCTGCTAACGAATCGAAGTATTCGGCTGTGATTTCCGGTGAGTATGGGCCTATGTTCGTGATACGTTTTGGCTTCTTTATGAACGTTCGTGGTGGTGATGGTGATCTAAAATTCGGCTGCACTTGCGGCTGTGCATTTCGCTGTTGATTCTCTTCCTTTGAGGCGTTAATTTCTCCCCTGGTGAAGTTCGGTTGCGCTTGCGTTTGTGCATTTCGTTCTTTATTTTCTTCATTTGATTCGTTAATCTTTTTCTTGTTAAAGTTCGGCTGCATTTGCCGCTGTGCATTTCGTTCTTCATTCTCTTCATTCGATTTGTTAATTTTTCCCTTGTTTTTGTTATATTTTTCCGTTGTTGCTTCATCTCGTGTCCTTGGTCGTTTGCGCCTGTTTTTCGTCTTTGCTTCCTTTGTCATATTGTTCCTTGTGCGTTTCCGGGTCGTTATATTTTTTGTGAGTTCCTCCTCCGTTGCTTCTGTTTCTGTGATGACGGCTGTGCTATCTTTTCCTATATTTGTTTCCTCTTCTGTTTGGGGAGATTCATCGTCGATTTTTGGATCTGATTTATGGTGTGTGTTATTTTCATGTTCGTTTTCACTTTCTGTTTTCTATTCGTCTTGTTGTTTCTTTTTGGGTGTTGGGTTGCCTGATTCTTCGTCTGAATCAGACAGAGCGTTGTCGTGTGTTTGGTTGGTGTGAGTGTTTCGGTCTTTTTGAGGTGTTTTCTTCTTTTGAAGAACTGTCTCTTTGTCTGATAGGCATGACGGCAATGGGGTTTCTGGATAGTGCATCTGCGACGGGGTTTAATTTTCCGGGTTGGTGTTGTATTTTTAAATCGTAATCGTTGAGGGTCATTTGCCAGCGCTGAAGCTGCTGTGGCAAGTTGGATTTGTTATTTAAATATGTTAAAGCTCTATTATCTGTAATCAATGTAAATTGTCTACCGTATAGATACGGGCGAAAATGTTCTACCGCGAAGACTACTGCTAACAATTCTTTTCTCATTGTGTCGTACGCTTGTTGTGGTCTCGAGAGTGTTTTTGAATAGAATGCTACGGGGTGGTTGAATTTATTATATTCCTGACTTAGGACTGCGCCTATTGCGTAGTCTGAAGCGTCTGTGGTAAGTGTGACTGGTTTTTCAAAATCGGGATAACGCAAAATTGGACGTTCTATAATTTTGTTTTTGAGTAATTCGAATGCTTTTTGGCATTCGTCTGTCCATTGGAATTTCACATCTTTTTTCAATTGTTTTGTTAGTGGTGTTGCGATTTTTGCGAAGTCTCTAATGAATCGTCTATAATAACCTGCAAGTGCTGTGAATTGTTTTATGCTTTTTTTATCAGTTGGAGGTGTGAATTCTGTTATGGATTTTACTATTGTGTTGTTGGGTTTTACGCCTTCGTCCGTAATTGTGTGTCCTAAATATGTG
The DNA here is from genome assembly GCA_964007305.1 of Netelia melanura. Classification (NCBI taxonomy): domain Eukaryota; kingdom Metazoa; phylum Arthropoda; class Insecta; order Hymenoptera; family Ichneumonidae; genus Netelia; species Netelia melanura. The sequence continues at coordinate 3,619,117 of OZ023260.1, forward strand.
ACTTCTGTTCGCAAAAATTGACATTTATCGGTTTGCAAGGTTAGACCTGCTTCGGTTAGGCGATTCGCTAATCGCCGAAATTTTGTCGCATGTTCCTCGAGAGTGTTAGCGTAAATAACAATGTCGTCCAGGTATACGAACAGGTCATTACCCTGGAGTCCTGATCATACGACGTCCATCAATCTTTGAAATGTTGCGGGTGCATTTTTCAACCCAAATGGCATACGGTTGAATTCGAAATGTCCGTTTGCCGTTGAAAATGCGGTTTTTTGTTTGTGGTCGGGATCCATTTCGATTTGATGGAAGCCGGACGCTAAGTCAAAAATGGAGAAGTATCGCGCTTTGCCCAATTGGTCCAGAATATCTACGATACTCGGTAATGGATAAGCGTCGGATATTGTTTCCGCATTCAATTTGCGAAAATCGATAACCATTTGCCATCTCTTTTTGCCCTGGGAGTCTGCCTTTTTGGGTACGACCCAAACTGGTGAGTTATAGGGTGAGAGGGAAGGTTGGATGATGTTTTTCTCCAATAAATTATTGACTTGCGTTTGGATCTCTTTTTTGTGTTCAGCTGGAAATCGGTATTGTTTTGTGTTAATAGGTTTGTTGTCTGTCGTGGGAATTTTATGTTGTTTTATTGTTGTGTGACCAAGTTCGTCGTTTGGTAGAAAAAAGAGTTTTGGGTATTCGGAAACTAGTTGTAAAATGTGTTCTTTCTCTTCGTTATTGAGGTGGTCTAAAAGAAGCAATGATTTGAGACTTTGTAGTCGTTCTTTGTTATTTTCGGATACGTTTGTTGTATGAATTGATGCGTTATTGTTTTGAGGATTGTTACAAATGTCGGTTTCGAGTTTAAATGGTGTGTTTGAAATTACCTCAATTGGTTGCAATTCTATTGTAGGAATTTCCAATTCTATTGATTTTGGTTGACGGTTGACTACTTGTAGGTAGGCAATTCCGTTGTTATTTTTGACTAATGCGCCACCGTAACGTATACCTTCTTTGGTTTTGTATGGTGGGACATAGCCCTCTGAAATTTCATTGTTTTTGATTCTTATGTGCATTATTGTTTTTGATTTTGGTGGGATTGCGATATATTCACGTTCGGAAAATGGTATAACATGACCATGAAAGGTTATGCATCCTTGTGTATATAATATATCGGCTGGGATCTGTTTGAAGAATGCGTCGCCGAGTATCGCGTTTTCCTGGATTGGAAATGCGTCGGTGACAACATGAAATTCTGCTTTTACTGATTTTATTTGGATTGAGCATTTTCTTCGAGTGTATGTTTTGCCGTCAGTTATACCTGTCAATTCGTAGAATTCTCGTGTGTCGATTTTTGTTGTGTGATTGAGTACGCTTCGTTTGATTAAGTTTATTTGTGAACCTGTGTCGATTAATAACTTTGTTTCTCTGTGCGGAAAATCAGGTGAGTTTAATGCTATTGAGGGAGATTTGTGATTCCTCGAAATTCCCAATTTAAGCGTTGCCTCTTTGAATTTAATTCCGATTTCTTTTAATTGATCGCGGTTAAAGGTCTTTAGTGCTCTGATAATGAGTCTCGTGTCGCACTTTTCCGCGAGACGTTGTCTTAATTTTTTAGGTCTACTTTTTCGAAAAGTGTATCAATGTGTTCTGTGCTGTTCGTTCTTGATTTTGTCGGGGTATTTCTACCGGGTGAATTATTTTGAGAATTTCGTTGCTCGGCATTTGAGTCCGTATTAGGTCGTTCTTGATATTCGTTTTGGTGTTGGTCAAATGAGTTATTTCTGTATCGATTTTGGGAATTGTCTCTGTGTTTATCTCGGAAGTAGTTTTTGTGTCTGTCGTTCGAATTACTTCTGTTTGAATAATTGGTATGTCTGTCGTTCGAGTAATCTCGGTGTCTGTCGTTTGAATAATTTCTGGATCTGTCGTTCGAGTATATGTCGTTTGAACGATTTCTGTATCTGTCGTTTGAGTATCAATCGTTTGAATAGTTTCTGTATTTGTCGTTAGAGTTATCTCTGTACCTGTCGTCTGAATAATTTCGGTCTTCGTCGTTTGAGTATCTGTCGTTTGAATATCTGTCATTTGAACGATTTCTATATCTATCGTTTGAGTATCTGTCGTTTGAATAGTTTCTGTATCTGTGGTTTGATCGGTTTCTCGAATGATTTCTATATTTGTCATTTGAGTAATTTCTGTATCTGTCGTTTGAGTCGTTTCTGTATTGGCCTCTAGAATTTCTGGTTTTGTTTTGAGAGTATCTGTCTCGTGAATTATTTCGGTATCGGTCGGATGTTTCTTGTGAGCGCCAAGAATGCTTACCTTCGCGCATGTTTTTTATTGCGAAGCAGTCTTTTGTGTCGTGTGTATGTGATTGATGAAGTTCGCAAAATTTTTCTGGGTTTTTGTGTTCTGTGAAATGTACTTTTGCGGTGTTTCTGATATCGAGTGTTCCGCGCATTCGCTTTTGTTTCTCGATTTCGTATTCTATTGTCTGAGCTCGATCTATGGTATTGTCAAATGTTTCTGCGTTATGGAGAATCAAATGAGAACCAATTGCAGGCATTAGTCCTCTAACGTAAGCTCTTTTTGCCCTAGCTGTTACCTCGTCGATTCGTGTGTCTAGAAATGTTCTCTGTGCGACTGCGTTGTATACATCCGATAATTTATCTATTATATTATTAAGAATGTCGCGCGTTCTCGCTGCGTATTCAATAACAGTTTCACCATAATTTTGTGGGGATGATTCTATTTCGTTTTCTAAGTCTGCCAAATCTTTATTTTTACTGAATGTTTTTTTAAATATTTTTGGGAGTGATTCTAGAGAATTTGGGGGGTTTGCATCGATGACTGAGCGTGCGATGCCATTCAGTTTGAGTGGGATCATTTTTAATAATTTAGATCGTTCGCCATCTGAAAGGCATTCATTGACTCGTTTAATTGTTTTTGCGTACTCTTCTATTTTTATATTTTTCCCATCGTATACGGGGACAACTTTAAAAGCGTCTCTGAATGTAAATGTATTGTTATTTTCAGCCATTGTAATAATTTGGTATTCAATGTTTGGGTAAAAATGTGGGGGTACTGAACATCGCATATTTGTTCTACGGGGTGGTCTGGTCGGTGGATTGGAGATTACGGCGCGATAAAATGACATGGAGACATGTGTATTAACTTTGAACTGTGGCTCCTAAATGTACATTTTTATTCGTTGGTGGTTAAATGTTAAAAAAAAAAATTTCTGTCGAAAGGTTTTCGAGAGGGTGAGACAACAAAAAAAAATGTTTATATTCCGTGTGTAGTTATTAATGTTTGTGTGTGAATTACTTCCACCATAACGAATATGCGTTTTTTAGAGCTAGCATGCAAAAGATTTTTGAGTGGAGTGTACTTACAATGCCAGAAGAACGATGGTGAGCGTAAGCATCAGCTGATCTTTTATGCGCTGGGACGGTGGCTCACGCGTAGCGGCTGAGTCGTTGTGTGCGTGCGTCTTCGTTGTTCCGTCCGTGTGTTGGCGTAGTAGGTCTGGTGTGGCTGAGGTCGTGTCGTGTGTGGCTCGTTCGTTGTTCCTCGCTCGTTGCTTCATTGTGTGTGTTATCGGTGATCGTTGCGTATGTGTTCTTTCTTCTTTCTTTGCTGCTTCGTTTCCGTGTACGTTGTGTAGAGTATAATGTATAGTGTGGTCTGTGTTTGATGTGATTTGTCTCCAACCTTTTTTTTCCACTTGTGTTAAATTATTATTGTTTTTTTTAATTTTTTTTTCTTCGCTGTGTCGTTTGTGTAATTTATTGTTGTTATTAAAAAATTTGTTAAGATGATTCGCGTTGCTCGAATCCACTTCTGACACCATGTGACGGATGGTGAGCGGCGATGAATGAAATGCACGTATAATTATGCGACAGAATTAGTTTATTAATTCAGATGGAGCGGTATAACGTCTTGATAGTTTAGGTGTTGGAGGAGGACTGATTTAGATGATGGAAGATGCTGGGAGAAAGGGTTTGAAAGAAAGAGTTTAGGAGTGGAGGGGATGTCGCGTGAGGGTGATAAGGGACCGTGGGACTGTGGAGTCAGCGGAATTGGGAGTTAGCGGGAAAAGAGATTAGGAGTAGGTGAGAGCGGTGGGAATAGAATGCGGGACCGTTATAAGTTGCGTACACATTTATTGGGACCCTACGAAAAAATCGGCGCGGCAATCCAAAAGAAGTAGTGAACCAAAAATTAAAACGTGGAGACTTTATCGCGCGAGAAAATAAAAATGGAGTAATCATCTTAAAGTGGAAAGATAAGAGGGATGTGTTGATGCTATCAACGAAACATTCAGCAGAAATGACAACTATACAGAAAAGAAACTGTTCAAAAGAAAAGTTAAAAAATGGTAGTTGACTATAATTTAGGGAAATCATCGGTCGACTTATCTGATCAAATAGTTGCTTATAACTCACCACTGCGCAAAACTATAAAATGGTACAAGAAACTGGCAATAGAACTTTTACTAAATACTTGTGTTGTAAATTCGATAGTGTTATTCAAACAAGTAACCCGGAAAAATATTTCAATCCCTGATTTTAGGATGAAATTAGCAATGTATCTAATTAAATGATCCGATAATGATTGTATTTCTCCAAAAATAAGCGTACAGAGCAGACCTCGTCATGAATTAAAAAAAAGGCGGGATATGTATAAAATGTAAAGCAATTTTGTAAGGCGTGCTATAAGAAAAATTCAAAGCAGCTAGGAAGAACTGAAGCAAAAAAATGTATTAAAAAAGTGATGACATATTGTTCAGATTGCGTTGATTCCCCTTTTCTTTGCCTTAACTGCTTCAATTTGACTCATCGCAAAATGAACTGAGAATATGTAGATTTTTCGTGTGCTAATAAACTTATTTTGTATGTTCTATATTGCATTCATTTCTTCAAACCATTATAGTAACAATGGTATTATTGAAAAATTGATCAGTATCCATATTTACTATAATTATGTACTTTTAGTGTGGACCACGCCGCCGGTCACTGGTGACCCCCACGGCAGTCAACGTGTTAAAAAAAAACAATTTACTGTTCGTTCCCCAAGATTATTACAAGATTATTAAAAAATGTCGGAAAGGTATGTTAGAAATTATTATTCCCGGTTTGAATATTCGTGGGCAGCGGCAGGAGGCGCAGCGAACAGCGGACGGAGTTCGTTGAGAAGGCGGCCATATTGGCCCGGCGACGGTAACCGGTTCGTCGAGAAAAGCCGGTAGAGACCGTTGAGTCGTGCAGAAGTATAGTCGTGTAGAGAGAGAGAGAGAGAGAGAGAGAGAGCGAAGCTGTGTGCGTGTGAAAAGACGTTAGGACTGTGTGTGTGAGAGAGAGCTAAGTGCATCGACGAAAGAGAGCTGAGTGCAGCGACGGAGTGAGAGAGCTGTGTGAATTGACGGAGAGGAGTGGTGTTCGAACTCTCGAAACGAGCGGACGTATTTTCAAAAGTGAAAGTCTTCCGATTATAACAAAGAAAATTCACAAAGTGTTATCATAACTTTAATTAGAGTTGTCACGTGCTGGCATATTAGGAATTACAGAAAAATTCGGCCAAAAACCTTCGCAGGTCCAGATATCCTTCCCGGTGCTAAACTTCCTCCACACATCAGCTTTCCTTGTTGCGCTCGCCGCCCAGGGCGGGAGAGGGGTAGGTAAGAGAATAACAATGACTAGCCAGACAAGTCCCAATATCCCTCCAGACGAAGGCACTACATCTGAAAACAAAGAGGGCCAAGTCCACATGGACGTGTCCCCATCAATAAACTCTTCGGTGATTGCCGCAAAATTACACAAAAAAAGATCAATCCACGAGGTATCTGATAATGAGGATCCCTTCTCAAAAAAGAAAACCCAAGACACCCAAAGCAGACAAGCCCCTCTACCCTTTCCACAAAAATCTTATAAATACGAAAAATACCACGCAGGACCATTCCAGGTGATAATTCAACCGAAACCCTCTTCCAGTATTAACCGGCTGCATGATATCTCGTTAGGCAAGTGGCTAGTCAAATCATACCCAAATGACATATCGGAAATAAAACAATCGGGTAAAGCGAAAATCACGGTCACACTAAATAGTGCATCGGAAGCAAATAAGCTAATCTCGGATCCAATTTTAACATGGAAAAATCTCACTGCATTCATACCGAAGCAATTTGCCACTAGGCTGGGGGTCATCAAGGGTGTTCCCACGGACATCGAAGACGCCGAAATAATAGAAAATGCAGAAACAACATTCAAGATCATCGAAATTAAAAGATTTAGTAGAAAAGTTAAAAATGACAATGGTGACATTTCCTACATTCCCACACAAACATTGCTACTAACATTCAGTGGACAGTCTCGCCCCTCGCACATCTCGGTCTATAAAGTACGTTACAGTGTGGAAAGCTACATTTCACAAGTACGTATGTGTTTTAACTGCCTCAGATTCGGCCACGTTAGTAAAATCTGTAAGAGCGCTGCTAGATGTGCCCATTGTGGAGGCGCAGGACACACAAAAACAATAGATTGTCCTAATGCAAATTCTGTCCCCAAATGCGTTAACTGTAATGGCCCATACAAGGCCATATCAAAAGAATGCCCTGCCAGAGATGTTCAAAACCAAATCCACAAACTTGCTGCCAGGAATAATACCTCCTTTATGGAAGAAATGGCAAAGTACAAAGAAGCGCAGCTTAACCGCCTTCATTTCAAATTTTCCGAATTCCCCTCTCTCTCAGACTCTTCCACTCCCGAAATTTACACCGCCCCCTCGACAAACAGTCAATCTTATGCCTCGATAACACAGACAAGGAAACCACACACCCCCAACCACCAAACCTCTAATACTTCAGGCAAATCCAATTCTCCCTCTGCAAGACAGGTTAACAACCTAAGTCCGCAGCACCTTGACTGCTTGATATCTCCCAATGGCAGAGATAAATCTTTTGGAAACAATATTACCATTCTTTCCCAAGAACAGAATCAATCATTCCACCTCACAATTGAGAACACATTGCTGAATCTTTCTGACATCAACAACATTATTCAGACCCTAACAGCCTACTTAAAAAATTTAGTAGTAACAACCTCTCACAACCACGATCCCATTCCAATATCATAGTCACCCACACCCACACCCACTACATCTACCCCCACATCCACCCACCCATCTTCAAACGCCTCTTCTTCTAACTAACCTCCCAATCTTATTTCTTCCCATTATGGCCTGCAATAACCTACACATATTTCAATGGAATTGTCATAGCCTGTGCAATAAAATCGATCAACTAGCTAACATCTGTCATAATAATGACATAATAATCCTAATTGAAACTTGGCTTAAGCCCAACATCAAAGCCAACTTAAAAAACTTCAATATTATACGTAAAGATCGCCCCTACCGTGAAGGAGGTGGCATATGTATAGCCATTAAAAAACACTTCAACTTCTCTATTGAAAGCATTACTCCCAACTGCAATAAGGATCTAGAATACCTATTCGTCAATATATACTCACAGTCCCTTGAATTACTAGTTGGGGCAGTTTATCGACCCCCAAATATCCAAATAAAGGAAACTGAATGGAACAGTCTATTTAACTCCATCTCCACCTTTCCCGCTGTATTCATCGGCGGCGACTTCAATAGTGAACATCTGGCGTGGGGCTCGTATTATAACTGCCCTAACGGCGATCTGCTACATTTAGCAATTTCAAATTCGGATCTAAACATTATTAACGACGGATCAAAAACATTCATCAATACTACTAATCATTCAGCCATATACGTGTCACTGATCTCTTCCTCCCTACTTACAATTCATAGCTGGTTCACCTTAGATGACTCTATGTCCAGCGATCACCTTCCCATCATTACCACAATCTTCACCCACTACCAATCGTACCACCAGCCTCCCTCCCGAAAGATAAACCTAAAACATATAAACCTGAATAAATTGATAAACAACCTAAACACTCCCGCGCCGACCTATGCCGCCAACCCTCCCATCCAAGATCCTCCTGCTAAGTATGCCCAGCTAATGACTCACCATAATAACAACATAAACTCTTCTTATAAATTCTCACGCAACAACCCACACAGATCCAAAACAACCGTTCCTCCTCCGACTGTGTGGTGGGATGAAGAATGCAATCAGCTAGTAGCCCATCGCAAATCCGCTCTAAAAACCTTTCTATCCACTTCCAGCCTGGACAATTTCATAGAATACAAAAGAATTAATGCTCTAACCAAAAAAGAATTAAAGAAAATCAAACAACAAAAATTTATAAAATTTACAGAAACCCTTTCCAGAAATTCACCCCCCGACTTCATTTGGACCACGGTCAAAAAGTTCAAGCATAGATTCCTTCCCAGTAGAAACCTTCAGACAGAAAATCTCCAAGTACTAAGGGAAATTCACAGATTCATTGAAAATATGTGTCCCCCAACCTGCTACATCCCATTCAGTGCTCCTCAACACAACCCAGAGTATATAGATCCTTTGTTGTCACAACCGTTATCATTTCCTGAAATAAAGCGTGCCATAAGTGCTCTAAAGATAAACACTGCCCCAGGGTTGGACGGGTTCAGTAATGGGCTCAGCATGGGGACAGCAGATCCATCCCCGAGGATTGGGAAAACTTCCTTATTCGACTTTTCCCCAAAGATACTCCCAACAAATTTCGTCCCATCTCACAGGCTCCCTGCTTCCTCAAACTCACCGAGAAAATGTTATACACCAGATTAATACATTATCTGGAAAAAAACAGGTTGCTACCGGACTGCCAGTACGGCTTCCGAACCAATAGGTCCTGTTCAGACTGCATTTTCATACTAACCACCAAAATCTACTCTGCGTTTGCATCTAATCAGGTAGTAGTCTGCCTTTTCCTAGACGTCAAAGCGGCATTTGATAATGTCCACCCCCCGATCCTAGATCAAGACCTAAAAGAATTAAATATTCCAATTAATATGAGAGCATTCATTTACAATATAATATCGAATAAGAAACTAACCTTCAAATTAAAAGACCGCACTATTACAACCACCTCCACACTGGCAATTCCACAGGGTCTGACATTAAGCCCCCTCTTATTTAATATCTATACGAGATAGTTCCACGAACACATCCACCAGAATTCCTCCATCACACAATTCGCTGATGACACGTTCATCTGTTCCACCGGTAATAGTATCACTGAATGCATTCTGTCCATCCAGCTCAGTATCGACAGACTAGCCTCTCACTTGCAGGATAAAGACCTCGAAATTTCATCTGAAAAAACCAAACTTATAATATTCTCCAGAAAGAAGAAAATCACAACTGCACCTACCATCTACATACAGGGTTCTGCGATAAAGCCATCGCCTTCGGTTAAATACCTAGGCATGGTTTTAGACGAAAAGTTATTATGGCATCACCACATAAATCAAACCATCGCCAAAGCTTCCCGCTCGCTCAACATGATCAAATGCCTTCGAGAAACCTGGTGGGGCGGACACCCACAAATCCTCCTAAATATTTATAAGGCCCTCACGCGCAGTATCTTGGATTACAACTCATTCAACATGGCCGTAAACAATAAACATTACATTTACAAACTAAGCAAAATCCCATACAAAGCTATCAGACTAGCCCTAGGCTATCGCTCATCCACCCCAACCAATATCTTATTAGCAGAGTCCGGCGAAACCTCCCTCCCTATCAGATATCAAACCCTTGCTGGGAAATACATATGCAGAGTTTCGAGTTATTCTCTTCACCCGCTTATAAACCTTTTATACAATCTACGTTACATACTACGCAAATCCAATCGCTATAACCTAGCAACCAACCTTCCCCTCTTTGGAGCTTTCACAGGAACTGCACATAGATTCAAACATATTTTCAAATCCGAGATTCCTCTTCTATATAAATATGACCAACAGGAATTAATTTCATCCCAAATGCTTCAATCTCTAATGGCGTAGAGATTAACCGCCATAACAACCCCCACCTAAAATATCTCCAACTATTTGCCAACTATTTTAATAAGCATACCATCTTTTTCACGGACGGCTCCAAAATCAGCAACTCCAACCATGGAGGGATCTCGATCTTCTCCCCTACTCTAAACAAACGCTTCAAATTCAAAACTCACTGCTATGCATCCATCTTCTCCCTAGAAGCGCTGGCCATACTATTCACGATTAGGTTCATCTACTCCCTAAAAATAAAAAAATCCGTCATATTCTCTGACTCACAAAGCGTCATTACTGCACTCTCATCCCAAGCACATCACACGAGGCACACTTATACTATACTGGAAATCAAACAATACCTCACACGCGCACAATCGGCACACCTGATTATTAACCTGGAATGGATCCCTGGTCACAAAGGAATAGGCAACGAAACTGCGGACTCGCTGGCTAGAGAGGCTATTAGAACGGGGAACCTACTACACTCCCCCCTTCCACCCCAAGATATCAACGCATACTTTTCGGAGCACCTCCGCAACCGCTTCAATATTGCACTGAAACGGACCGACGAACGTAAAGGCTCCTATTACTTCACTCACTACTACAAAGATACCAACAAGTCCTGGTTTAATAAATTCTTAGCACACCGTTCCCTAATAACCCAACTTAATAGCCTCCGAGCCAACCATTATTCTCTACTAGCCAGCCTATACAGAAAAAACATAGTTTCATCCAACCTTTGCAACTGCGGCTCACCCCTGAATATAGAACACCTCCTCTGGGTATGCCCTTCCTTTATAAATTCACGTAAAATCCTCGAGACAAAACTAATCAAACTTGGACACTCTGTACCATTCGACTCCAAAATATTTCTCAAAAACCCACAATCCAGTACATCATTCCTCCTCTCCGACTTCCTAAAAACTACACTATTCCTAATATAAAATGGCTTCCAACAAGCAACCTGTTACCTCTGCGAACTCGGCCGATACTCAATATTCCTAACGCTCCAAATATCACTAGCAACGGATAGGATCCCTATTCTACCAAAATCATTCGCCGAAATACCTGGTTATGGCTTAAGACTAGATTCGTCATAGCCACAAAATAATAATAAGAAGAATAAGAATTGACGGAGTGCAGGACTGTGTGGTGAACAGTTAAAAGGGACGGCTAAGTGACTGTGTGAGCGAGGGGCGGGGGTAGAACTGAGTGACGGTACAAGGACTGGAGAGCTGTGTGCGCGTATGTACGGAGAGTAGACGAATTAGAGGCGAATATATCTTGTCATCTCATTATCTTGGTCTTAAATAAAATAAACTTGTTTTAATAGGTAATAATTTTATTGTAAATGAAATAAGACAAGAAGATTTTGTATCAACAAGATTATTAGAAGACGCAATTTTTAAAAGGGTAACGAATTCTGATGGAGAAACAATAAACTGGTTAAAAATATGTTGGTTGCGTTTTGTCAGAAATGAACCGTATAAAATTTTCTATAAGACATCAATGAATAACAATGAAAATTTTTAAGTCCTGAATTTATTACCACGTCGGGGTTCCAAGCAAGTTCGAAAATATTGTATTGACACCACTGTATACAAATATCAGATAAATTACAACAGCAAAATTCAAGGGCATAATGTACCTATTACGATATATACCACCGGAACATCATGATTTCTTCAAATCCCTTTCACACGCACTAAAAATGTAGATGAGTAGTAAATTGTTTCGTAGTAAATTTATTTTATGTAATTTTGTACGTTATGTAGTTACAAAAATTTTTGAATCACATAAATTATGTTTCCAAAGTGTTTTAAATATATGTAAAATAAATTCCCCGGGTTCCCTGCCCCTCGTAAAGAGATGCGGGGAGCAGGGGTGAGACCAACCGGGCGCGTCCTTGGGTGGCGGATAGAGGGACGTCCAGAGTGAGAAACGACCCTCAAACGGACAGGGAAAAGGGGCGCCATGGCGACCGCGACCTTGGACGGGGGGGGGGGGGGGGGCGTGGAAGCCTCTGGTCAACGGGTGCTATAAGGAAACCGTCCGGCGTAAAACCTGGACAAGGCGACCGAAGGCCCCGTCGCAGACCACTCCCCAAGCCAAGGTGGAAGCTATCGTGCCGAGGGCTGGATGGCACTTGGGTCAAAGTGCCTTGTACGATGCCCTTGGGGTACCAGCCCCCCCCCCCCCCATTATAATTAGCCTTATCACCGGAACAGGCTCTGCGGTGATGGACCTCTAGTTCCTGTCTACTCGTGGGAATCTTATGGAGACAAATAAACCACAAAACACAGAAAACAGCGCAGTTGCCGAGATCCCGAAAGGGGCACTGGCCACTGCTCAAACGGCCGAGGGCGAAGGCAGCTCGGATCCCGTTGGTCTCATTACGGTGGGAGCGCGGGAGCTGATTGTCGAAGCCCCAGTCAAACGAGTTGGGGAGAAGGGATCAGCGTATGCCCGGACCACAGACCCAACGCAAGCGGACCACCGCAAAACCTGCCGCAGTGGAGCGGCAAAGAGGAGGGCTCGCAAGGCTAGATTAGCTGCGATGGGACCGTCCTCCTTGCCTGCAAACACGGACAAGGCGAAGGAGGCACCCGAGGGGCACGGCTCTAGCAAGAGGCACAGACCCTCGGATAGCACGCCTCCCGAAAATTACACGGTTTGGGAACAGTTTGCTCCCAAAAGGAGCAAACTGTTCCCCAGACCTACTGGCTACGGAGACACGGTCGCCGGGGATAAAAGGCTGGCCATCGCTCCGGCCAATTACCCCGGCACCACTCTCGGGCAGGGGCAGGACCAACTGGTGACGCGGGTGATCCTCGGGGCGCTGGACTCCATTCCTTTGGAACAGGAGTCCCCGTACTTTGAGGGTACCCGCAGCGACCAGGGCGTCCTCTGGGTGACTTGCAGGGACGACCGGGCAAAGGCCTGGTTGCGGTCCACCATACCGAACCTGGCACCCTGGGAGGGCGCCAAACTCCAAGTATTGGAGAAAGAGTGCCTTCCCAGGTTGATCAGAACGACCGCGGTGTTCCCTGATGCTGGCGAGGACTTGCACATCCTCCTCGCCAGGATGCAGCGGCAGAACCCGGGACTGCGCACTCCCACGTGGAGGGTGCGGGACCGAAAGGTTGTCCGAGGGGCAATACACGCGGTCATTGGGGTAGACGCCAAGTCCCTCGAAACGCTGAAGGAGCGGAATCTCGCCCCTTACTACGGGCTCACCCGGGCCCGTTTCTACGAGGTCCGGCAAAGGACCGAGGGAGCGCGGCGGGAGTGCGCACCCGAGGCCGCTGGAGAGGAGGCAAGCAGAACGCAGGAGGGATCGATCGACCCTGCGGTAGAGTCGGAGTGTGACCCCGCCGTAGATGCCACCTCCCAACCGGAGAGGATGGAGCAGGGGCCCGCCCATGCGGCACCGGCGGCTAACACCGTGGGGTCCGCAGAGGCAGGGGACCTCTCCGGGCGTCTGGGAAAGCGGGGGAGGAAGGCCATCAAGGGCACAAGGCCTTGCTAGGATGGGTCAGCTGGAGACGCAGAGAGGAGTCCAAAGGACACTTGTAAGGTCTCTGGCAGGCTCACCCAAATAACTCAGGGGACTGCTGAGAAGTCGTCGGACCCTGAGATGCAAATAGGCGAGGGAAATGGCCCGCATTAGCGCGCTTGGCCACTCACCACCCCACCAGTCCCACTCCTCAGCCCGTACCCCACCCCACAAACTACCCCACCCCACGCCTCCCAAATCCCACTCCCTTTCCCCCCTCCCTACACAAAAAGGAGAAGGGCCAACGTTGCAGACACAATGGCTGTAACGGGCACCACAATCTCCCAAATAAATCTGCAACACTGCATTGCGGCCTCAGCTATACATAGCCGGGACCTTGCAGTGGGGCAGACAGACATAGCCCTGATTCAAGAACCCTCGATCAACAGGGGGCTGGTGAAAGGGATAGATCAGAGGAACGGGACCCTGATATACGATCTCGCGGAACCCGGCCCAAGGGCCTGTGTCTTTGTAGCTAAGAGACATAGCGCCCTGAAGCTGAGCAGATTTTGTAGCAGGGACGTGGCGGTGGCATCGGTCGGGCTGAGGTTGGGCGGGGGGCAGACGGATCTAGTAATCTGTTCGGCGTACCTGCCCCACGGCCCGGCCGAGCACCCACCCCCTGAACTAAAGGCGGTAGTGGAGCACTGCCGCAAGGAAGGGCTAGACCTGGTAGTAGGGTGCGACGCGAATTCGCACCATCTCATCTGGGGAAGCTCGGACACAAACGAGAGAGGCTCAGTCATGCTGGAATACCTCTCGATAACGAATCTGTAGATCATGAACAGGGGATCGAGTCACACCTTTGTCACCGCAAGGAGGCAGGAGGTCATCGATCTCACGTTGGGCTCCCCAAAAGTGGTGCAGTGTCTGAGGGAATGGAGAGTAGAGGATGAGGACACTCTCTCGGACCACCGCCGAATAACATTCAGCCTAGCAGCCGAAGGGGCCCCCACGATGAGGTCACCTATCGCAACCCAAGGGCCACCGACTGGGACCTATACAAAGCGGAACTAGAGGACAGGCTCGGGGAGGCAGAAGGATGGCTGAGGACTGAATGCAGGATCGAGGGGGGCGTGAGCTCGCTCACCTCCTCCATTATCCAAGCCTATGAAGCAGCATGCCCCCTCAGGGCACGTAGGCAAGAAAAGAAGGTGGCATGGTGGAGCAAGGAGCTTAGCCGACTACGCTCCAGCTCCCGCCGCCTACTCAATAGAGCTTTGAAAACAAAGACTGCAACGAACTGGGCTGCGTATAAGGATGAACAGCGGACCTATAAAAAGTCCACAAAGAAATCCAAATTGGAGGCCTGGGGAAAATTCTGCAAGGAAGTCGAGGCTCTGCCAACAGTGGCCAGACTTCGCAGAGTCTTCGCTAATGGTCCGCAATACAGGCTTGGTGGACTCACTCTTCCCAACGGGGAAGTGGTTGAGAAACACGAAGACACGGAACACTTGCTGGAGGTGCACTTCCCTGGCTCAAGACTGGCGGAGCGAGACCAACAAAACGGGGAATCGCTCGCCGGCACCAGACCGGGCGACTGGGGCAACGCCGCGAGGGTGGTCACTCACGACAGGATCCGATGGGCATTGAACTCCTTCGACAAGTT
Source organism: Netelia melanura (assembly GCA_964007305.1). Lineage (NCBI taxonomy): Eukaryota > Metazoa > Arthropoda > Insecta > Hymenoptera > Ichneumonidae > Netelia > Netelia melanura. The sequence continues at coordinate 3,634,248 of OZ023260.1, forward strand.
CAAGAGCCCAGGGGCCGACGGGATCTTTCCGGCCCTCCTTCGGGAGGGGGGGGGGGGGGAGCCTGATCAGGCACCTAAACTGCATCTTCAGATCCTGTCTTGCACTAAGATATGTGCCAAAAGCTTGGAGAGAGGGCATCATTGTGTTATCCCGAAACCGGGAAAGACCAGATACGACCTGGCCAAGGCATTTAGACCTATCAGCTTGACGTCATTCCTACTTAAGACCATGGAGAGACTCGTTGACAGGTTCATAAGGGACGGGGCGCTGGTGAGAGAGCCAGTGCACCAGTCCCAACACGCGTACCAGGCGGGCAGGTCCGTAGAGACGGCACTCCATGGCCTCGTCCGGGAGATAGAAGGCGCACTTAGCAGAAAGGAGGCTACTCTATGCGTCTTCCTGGACGTCGAAGGGGCATTCGACAATACATCTTTCGACGCGATCTGTGAAGCAGCGAGGGACTTCTGAGTTGAGGACACGGTCATCAAATGGATGGACTTCATGCTTCGATCGCGAATTGTAACGGCCAGTCTCGGCGGGACGAGTGTCAGAGCGCACGTCGGTAGAGGGTGCCCACAGGGAGGAGTAACCTCACCTCTGTTGTGGCTCATGGTGGTCGACGGGCTCCTGAAAAGGCTCGCGGGACGGAAGGTCAATGTAGTAGGCTTCGCCGATGATGTTTGCATCGCAATCAGCGGCAATCATCCGGGAGCAATGACAAGCGAGATGCAGAAGGCACTCGACATTGTGGAGGATTGGTGCACATCAAAGTCTTTGAGGGTAAATCTCAACAAGACTGAGATGGTACTATTCACTAAGAAGAGGCGCTTCAAAATGAGGCCCCCTTCCAGAGGGGGCCTCAGGGGGGCAGAGCTTACAGGCTGATGGGATTAGGGATGACAGGTGCAATGCGCACTACTCCCACCCTGGCTATAGGAGTCCTGCTTAATATCCCTCCGCCGCACATTGCGGCAGAGGCGGGAGCAAGAATCGCAGCCAGCCGGCTGCTTATATGCGGACAGTGGAAGGGCGCAGCTGTTGGGCACGCAACGATCCCTTCGAGAGCGGGGGACCTAGAACAGGTAACCCGACTCGGTGGCGCCTGGTGCCCACGGGAACACCATTTCCAACACAACTATACGGTCCTCTATCCCGACAAACAGACGTGGGTCGAGGATCATAAGAGCATACTGTCACCTGAGGGACTAGTCTGGTACACGGACGGGGCTAAATCAGGTGCAGGAGCGGGGGCAGGCGTATGGTGTGAGGGTCCACGGACGGAGGAGTCCTACACCCTGACGAGCCCCGCGACTGTCCTACAAACGGAATTATTCGCCATCAAGGCCTGTGCCCGCAATATCAGGGACAAGGGCTACACTCATAAGCATATCTACATATGCAGCGACAGTCGCACCGCGCTCGGACTTCTACACAGCGTACTGGTAAGGTCCGGGCTGGTGAGAGACTACATAAACCTGCTGACACTAATAGGAAGTGCCAACAGAGTCAAGGTAGTCTGGGTGCCGGGTCACAGCGGCATCCGGGGCAACAACAGGGCGCACGAGCTCGCCAGGATCGGTGCTTCGCGGCCCGACATGGCGGGCCTATGCCCCATAGGTATCACCCAGGAGTTCGTGCGACGGGCGACCTCAAAGTGGGTCGAGGAACGTTTTGCGGACCTCTGGGAGCGGAGCCCTGGGATGGGGCACACTAAGGCCTTGTTCTCTGTCCCCAAGGAAAAGCTAGGCACCGAGCTGTCATGCCTCGACCGGGCTCAATTGAGACTGGTTGTGGGGTTGATTACGGGACACTGGCATACGGGAAAACACCGAACGCGTCTGGGGCTCTCAGAGGACCCGGAATGCAAGAGATGCCATGACGGGATGAATACACCTCTCCATCTCATAACGAGCTGCGCCGGGCTCGAGGAAGTCAGAAATGACGTCCTTGGGGCCAGTGTCGCAGATGGTTTCGACCTGGCGGTCGCGGGGGCGACAGTACTCCTGAGCTTTGCGCGGCAGGCCGGCTTGCCCTTGGGGCCAACACGGTAACGGTTTGCCCTCAAGGGGCTCGGGCACAATGGTCCTAAGGACTGAGTGCCCGGTCAACACCAAACAAAAAAAAAAGTAAAATAAATTCACTATTGTTTTTTTTTTAATTTGAAGCATCTTAAATAATGTTAAATGGACTTGGGCACCTTCAAATTTTATAATGAATCTGGTTGGTAATTTTGAAAGTGGCCTAACTCCATTGTTGATAAGGAAAAGCATATTATTGACTAAATAATTTCCACTATTTTAATAGGATCTATAAATTTAACACCCTCAGATATACCTAAGCAGAATGACTCATTAGTATCCTATACGTGTATTTTTAAATTCATTGTAACGCAAACCATTAAATATGTCGATTTGAAGATAAATGGAGTTAGGCCACTTTCAAAATAAACGGCTCTTATATTGTTTTCCAGTGACCGGCAATAAAGCGCGAGCTTGACACTTATGTATATAGCTCGAGACACGCAATATATCTTACGAACATTATTCTGAATTCTCATTCTCGCAAAGTATTTTAAAAAATACCACAATTGTAAGTTATGAAGATTTCGCCGCTTCTGCACCAAAACAATTATTTGATTATTTTTTAGTCGACATCTAAAGCATAAATCTGATTTTAAACGAATTTGGTTAATGTATACATACATATATTAATGTATTGAAACGGTTCGTTTCATTAAATGATGAGGTTCGGGACTCGAAGAAAGACTGAATTGTATTGAACTCAGGGTGAAAATTAACAATGGAATTTATTCCGCGATGTTGCTGTGAGGTTACAATCTCGTACTTATCGGATTTTAATGAAATACTGAATGGTCCTCTGTTGGTCTTTCTTCTGACGTTGTTGATCGTGAGTTCGATCGTTGCGATCCACTTTTTCTTCTAAGCAGCTTCTACGCAATCGACAAACTCGCCTACGCTGTTGCTGCGCTGCCTTTTCCTTTGTCTTGCAGTAAAGAAACATCCTCCGCTGTTGCTGCCCTGCCTTCTTCGCCAGGACGGGACGTTCAACGTTTCAGTATACACATATTAACCAAATTCCTTGAAAATGAGGTTTATCCTTTAGATATCGACGAAAAAAGAACCAGATAATAATTGATGTACCAATCCTATATTGTGGTATATTCAAATAAAAATAATCGGTTATCATCATTAAATGATTAAGACAAACATATCTATTTTATCTCATACATAACAATGACCGTTGCCGGTGGGCCTGGAAAAATAATTAATATTTATTTTCAATATGGATAACTAAAATATGGAAATTGAAAAATCGAAAAAAAACAGATCTCGTCGTTATCTCATTATCTATATAGGCTTAAAAGTTATGGAATGAATGACAGTTTTTTAGAAAAAAAATTCAAGAAAATCAATCAGTACGTATTTTTTGTGTCACGTGCAACAGAATTTCCAACGACTGCGAACAGCCCATTTTACTTTTCTCCTCTCCTCTTCTCAATATTTTCCGTATTTTATCTCACAAGAGACTATGGCAGAGTTAAACTTTTATGTCTTTTCCCCGAAATATGAAAATACTCAACTAGCCAAAACCGACTTTGCCACCTCGCCGTAATAGTCTATCTCTCTTTGCACCTCCTGGAAAGCGCACACGTGATGCAAAATAACCATGCCACCATAGAACGAAATACTTGTCACCCAAAGTACAAAAACATTCGGGCTAGTTGACCCGTATGTGCACCCACCGAGCGAACTATGTTTGTCTTTCTCTCTCCTTCTCGAGACACGCGCCGCAGCACCTAGACAAACACCCGCACGTGCATAGAAGCAGGAGACCTCTTGATGCGAACTGCAATAACATCTAAAAACTAAGAACACCTAAACACAGCAGCCGCTGCTAGGTCATAAATTTCGATCTTTATTAACACCTAGCAGCAGACCTAGCAAACACTCGAAAATCCGAAAAACGTACATACCCAAATATGCAAAACCATCCCCCACTCAGGGTAATTTTTCTATATAAACTCTACCCTTTCCTGCAATAGACGCACAGTTTTCTCTGAACCTTGCACCGTGTTGCTGTATCTTTGATTCCGGGTCTTCCGTACGAGAGAGCGAATTTCAAAGTCATACTTAGTCGTGGTAATTGGGCTCCTAGGAGTGGTAATCGTAGTCACTTGAAATGACTACAAAACGTGTAGTGTGCGCGATTATTTTATCCGACAACAAAATAATACGTGTACAAGGGAAGTCCGATACATAGTTATTCTGCACAACTACAGACCACCTTCAGCTCACCAACCTCATCAATATTCAAAAGCACGACACATCTTCGATAAGGTAAAGCGCACTATTGTATCTAAAACTTGTGTCATTAGGTTAAGTAATTGCTAACAATCAAATCTTACTACAATAAACATTTTGTATGGCTGTAATTGGGATTAGAACCACTCTTCTGATAATTACTAACTCCACCTCCGAAACTAACAAGACTTCTCGAGGTCTCTCAACAAACGAACCCACCACCCTCATTGTCCATTGACTCTTCCTCGACGGACCATAAAAAGAGTCTGCGTTAACCGCTCGACGTACGACTCGATTTTCCCGTCACTATCCTCGGACGTGACATTTGTAAATCAACAATTTATATTAAAAACTTGAAAATCTTATAGAAATATGATTTGACAATTTTATTTCATATTTTCTTATCAGAAAAGTGTTTAAAAGAAAAATTTCAAAAGAAACGTCCACTTTGGCCCATTTTTCGGAAAGTTATGGACGTATGAAAAAAAATAACTTCACTTTTGAAAGATTAATATCTTAAAATCGGGTCGACAAAAAAAACTTGAAAAAAATCGCGTAGACCTCTTTCAACCAATACTAGAACATAAAAAATTTTCCAAAAAAATCGGAGGTGCAAGAGGTAACAGCTGTCCGATTTGGTATGGAATGCCCCATATGTATATATAAAATTTACCAATCTATCAATCTACCAATTTACCAAAAGCTGGAACATATAATTAGTAAATTTGAATTAATAAAAAATATATATATATATTGAAACGTATTGCCGTTTCAGTATTTAATTTTGTTCGTGACTCGGGCGGGAACTAAAGGAATTCGTAAAACCCACACATAAAATAGACGGAATTTATTAATTTTGGAAGTATATTTACAGCATTCAATTTAAATGGTACGGCAGCTGATATTTTGTGTATGTGTATCGTGTTTATACCGAGATGGGCTGTGTGTCTGTACTGTTTTCGTAGCCGAGTAGCCGACGTGCGGGTCGTTTGTTCGGCCGTCTCTCTCTTCCTTAGGGATCGCTGCATCGTTTCTCGCTCTGGCTCTTCTGATCTCTTTCTTCGATGATCTATGTATCCGCCGGTGTATGTGTAGGTATGTTGTGTCTGACGGTGTTGGTGTGTCCGCGTGTGGTGTCTCCGGAGTCTCTCGATGTTCTCGTCTCTCTCTCTCTCCTTCTACTGTCGCGAGGATGGCCGCGAGAGATCCAGCTGATCGTACGGTGTACTGGTCAGTTACTTGGCCTTTTAAATTTCCCTGACTTCTTTTCGCGAATAGTTTGCTCCGGCTTACCGACACATGGGACTCTCCGATTTACCACTTGCGTGATAAAGTCGGACCTCAAAAAGTCACCCACCGTTGTACTTCTATAGCGATCTGAGTACTCGTACTCTCTATCGAGCTGAGAATACAGGTAGCATTTGTGCGTTTCGTTGCCCTTTTATTTATCGTTGGACGCCTTGTCAGTGGCAAGAGCGTATTTGTTTATTGTCCCTCTATCGGTATTTTCGTGTACTGGTTTGGGTAATTTATTGTTCGGCTTATCGGTGGTGCCGATGTGTGATCTCCCGTCACATTGTCCCCCAGGGTTTTTGACCACGTAGGAACCACGTTGTTAAAAATCCTCTTTATCTCCTTTCATTACCATTCCATGTGATCCTTAATTCCGACTTCCCTGAGGCCTTTCTCTTATCTATTCTAATACGAGTTGTTGTTATTCTTATTCTCATATATGTTTTTTCTTTTTTTTTAATTTAGGCTTCTGCGGTGCATTTCACTACTCTACTACTTGTAGTTATGTTCTTCCTTTTATTCTTCTATATATTTCTTTTTTTTTAACTAGGGTGTTGGGAACTGATGAGATGACTAGGTTTGATTTTTATTTTATTTTTATTTCCTATCTATTTTACATACTATGTGTGCGTGTGTGATTATGTGGGTGTGCGTTTTTGTGTTTTCGTTTTACAAATTTGTCTCGTCTTTATCTGATGAGTCCTCGTCGTTTTCTACTTCTTCGTGAACGCCGATCCACCCGTTACTTGCTGGCCATTGAGCATCAAACCGTTCTTCGTATGATTTATGGTAGGCTGTTGTTCCTGTATATATCTCCTCGTTTTTCTCTGACTTTTCTCGAGGCTGCTGAGTTGGGGACCTTCCCTCATCCACCGAAATCGGTATTGGTGTCTTGTTCTTCTTGCTATTTTTAAGTTGTTCAGAATCTTGGTGTAGGTTAGTTTTTGGTCGGTGGTGTTTTGGAGGGCCCCCCATACTGCGTCGGTTCGTCATTCTGCGTCGTAATGACGACCGAAGTACAGGGCTATCCCTCGGATTCCGCAGGGAATGACACTGTACGGTAATCAGTACTCCTTTACCTGGGAAGATTTCTTCCTTGATACATTGATGCACTTCCTCGTAGTGGTATGGTATGGATTCGAATGTCCTGGGATATAGCCGTTGGTCGATTCCGGGTAATGGCATCCATATAAAAACTTGTTCTGGGTCCAATAACTTCACAATCCTCACGCCTCGGTATACTCCTTTCAGAACAGCCACGTCATAGTTTTTGAAATCCATCGTTGGCTTTTCAGTGTTTCTGCTCTCGTGTTTGAATGATATCTAATTGATTTTCGGGTTACTTGGCGTTACTTTTCGTTATCCCCACTCTCAAATTCCTAACGATTTGCCGGGATACTAATCACGAATATTGTCGTTGGTGATAAGGGTCAGCTCGTATTCCTTTTGGATCTGGAGCCACTGCGCCTTAATCTTTCTCTGTTGTTTCTTCAGCTTGCGACTTCTCTTCCTCTTTCTTGTTTTCGTTGGTGTAGGTTTGGCGCGTGCCTTTTCGGTCTCTTGGTGTGCGTTGTGAGGTGTTAACGGCTCCATCGCTTCTGTATTTCTGATTTCTTATTTGGCGGTTACTCGTTCAGATCACCTGAGTTTCTCCGTTTGTGCTTGGTGTTTTTCTATTTCTTGCGCAGTGTTTACTTTGGTCCTCCATTGTTCTCGGGCGGTTGGCTTGAGCTTTTGTTCTCTGGACGTTAATGTGATTATGATTTATCCGATTTCGGCTCGTTGTCTTGCTACTGTTAATCGTTCTTAATTTTATTACTGTTTGGCTCAATATTTCCTATCATTGGAATTTATTCACTTCGGTTTAACACGTTGACGCCGGCATGACCCACCGGTGGCCCATCCATGTCTGTTCCATAGGGCGGCATGACCCACCGGTAGCCCATGCTAGTTTGTTCCGTGGGGCGGCATGCATCACCGATGAGCCACGTTTGTATATAAAAAAATACGTAGTACAAAATGTAATTTTATTGATTTAACATTATACATTAACATTTCTACCTTATAATCAAACATTTAACACAAGATATTAATTAGGGTTTTTCCCCAATTCATGCCACTGGCCACCGTGGGTCCTACCGGCAGGCCAGACCACGCGCGGGCCACGTGAGAATTTTGGAAATTAGGTCTATTCGAATCAGCTAGTGGGTAACAGTATAATTTGGTGCCACCCCGCCCCATGCACGGACCGCTAGTTAAGGTGCCGACGCATGGAACGGACCTCGAATATCCGCGTCGGCGTCAACGTGTTAATCGTCTCTCTATTTCGTCCTTTTTCTTATCTGGCGTTGTATTTGTTACATATCTCTTTAGTAGGCACCCGTGAAATTTTCCTCTTTCTCTTTTTGTTTCCGGGTCCTTGAGGAGATATGTCGCGAGGCCGACACATTTTTTTATCCGATATGGTCCTGCATATAACGGAAGAAATTTTGCTGTGATTTTCGCCTTTGGATCTGAGACATTTACTGCTCGTGTCAATATCAGGCAGGCGTGGTGCCCGGTTTCGGTCAGGCACCATTCGGGCGTGACGACCCCGCCTTAGCACAGTCAGGTAAGGGAGTCCGTAAATTTCCCCGTCTAAGAGGGTAGACGTTAAACAAAGTAGCGAAGAGAAGAAGAGGAGAAGAGAGGAGGAGAGGAGAAGAGGAGAAGAGGAGAAGAGGAGAAGAGGAGGAGAAGAGGCAGATGGCAGGAGTAACTGTGACTTGGTCGCTCCTCGAGGACATTACACTGAAAGTCCGGTGTAGGACTCTTGGCGATAAGCTACTGACGTTTACGGTTCCTGAGGACCCGTGGCAAGAAAGTCGGCCACGGACTCGCACTAGTAAGCCACGAGGTGGATATATCCGCATGGTGCCCTTAACCACCGGTCAGGTACTGGTGGGACGGGCAAGTGTCGTATGAAGCTGGTGAATGGGGGGTCAAACCTGTTACGCGGCGTCAGTAAAGAGGAACATGACAACTCCTCTTTGGGCCTGGAAACCCAAGCTACCTAGGTGTGGTGTCTGGCAGGACCGGTCAAAGAGTTATAGTGGCTATGCATCGAGTATGGCCAACCAATCGTCATTGTAGTAGTGACCAGGCATACAGATCATAGCTGCAAGCAACTGCCTAGTGAGATGACGATTCAATCGTCGAAATGGAATAGACTCGAACGTCGTGTCAGAGTGTCAAGGTGCCAGGGGCACCTAGTACTGTCTCTCCCGCACTAATGGGATCGTCCGAACGGATCTGCGCCTAACCCTCGACGTCACGGAACCTCCCACAAAAGTACGCAAGTACTGGGAGCCCCCAGGCCGGGGCGTCGTGTAGTGAAGGGTGCGGATTCGTGATGGCGGTCGTGGGGAGAGACACCTGGGCTGTCTGAGTAGGAGCGGTGAAGGCGTAGAGTTGCAGGGGGAACTCAACGCGCCTTCTCCTCCTACAGGTTGGGATCCTCTTGGCGATTTAATGGTCGCACTAGGGGATCTTTCAACAATTGAGTCAAAAATACCTAGTACTGGCTCTCCCGCACAAATGGGATCGTTCAATCGGATTTGCGCCTAACCCTCGACGTCACGGAACCTCCCACAAAAGTACGCAAGTACTGGGAGCCCCCAGGCCGGGGCGTCGTGCTGTGAAGGGTGCGAATACGAGATGGCGGTCGTGGGGACAGACACCTGGGTGCTTAAGTAGGAGCGGTGAAGGCGTAGAGTTGCAGGGGGAACTCAACGCGCTTTCTCCTCCTACAGGTTGGGATCCTCTTGGCGATTTAATGGTCGCACTGGGGGATCTTCCAACTATTGACTCAAATGTACCTAGTACTGGCTCTCCCGCACAAATGGGATTGTTCTATCGGATTTGCACCTAACCCTCGACGTCACGGAACCTCCTAGGAGAGTACGCAAGTACTGGGAGCCCCAGGCCGGGGCGTCGTGCAGTGAAGGGTGCGAATACGAGAGGGCGGTCGTGGGGAGAGACACCTGGGTGCTTAAGTAGGAGCGGTGAAGGCGTAGAGTTGCAGGGGAACTCAGCGCGCTTTCTCCTTCTACACGTTAGGACGCTTTTGACGCTTTTTGCACTCTACTGGGCGCTCCGTAAGGGGCGCCTAGGGCACGCTGGGCACTTTTGTCCACGCGGCCTTCCATTTTTTCTTTTTTTTTTTTTTTTTTTGATTCAGGAACCCGCAGGGAACATCGGCTTCTCCGATGCTGGGAAGCGACGCTCCTACGGCCCCGGTCAACCCCCATGGCCAAGCTGAACCGTCGTGGTAAGGGCCTCGGGACAGGAAGGGGTTTCGTTCCTGCCATTAACGATGGGGACTGGAGCGACTGGCGATCCTCGCAGTCCTTAAGCAACAAACTGCCCGGGTGGGACAAGCGGCTCTGGACCACTGTGTGAATTTTACTTCCGCTTTTCTCGTGGGAACAATATGAACACTTACTCAGAATTAAGGACGATGGTGACGAGGAGTAGTGCGCGGATGGCAGCCCGGCCATCGAGAACATCCAGCGCTGGAGGATCAGGTCACCACGAAGCCGGGTCGAGCACCTGCGGGGCCTCAAGGGAGCGCGCGGCCCCAGCCCAGATTCCTCCCCCTCGTCCATCTCGCGATCAGATCGGTTGTTCCCCACGAGGCCCCCAGCGAGCTCGCCCGCGAGGTGGCCTGGACGGGCAGGTTCTCGGCCTTCGTGCCGTCCGAATTGTTATGAAAAGGTGCGACAGGGCAATAGGGCAAGGCGCGGCAGCCGCAAACGTCGCGGCGGCTCACAGAATAGGCGCGAACGGCGCGAACAACGCGAGTAGAAATAGGCGTGACGAAATCGAAACCCGGCCACCGGTGGCTGCTCGCGACGCAGTGATAGGACCGACACGACAAAACGCGATCGCGAACCCCCACCGAAACCTAGATAGGGCCGACGCGCCGGGCGACGGCAACACCACGGAAGTTAGGGTGCTGCAGCTGAATATGAGGCGTTCAGCTGTGGTAACAGGAGAAGTTCGTGCGCTCACTCGGCAGAAGCGACTGGACGTCCTGTTATTGCAGGAACCATACGTCCGGAAGCAGGGCCAGAGCCACACTTTCTACGGATTAGGAACTGGAATGAGGGTGGCCGCGGTCTGCGGCGAGACCCCTTGGGCGGCTGTGGCCATTTGCAACCCCTCATTCCAGATGGTCTTCGTCTCGCAGCTGAGCACGACACACTGCGTATGTGTGGAAGTGACGGCACCCGGATCCTCGTTCTACGCCATCTCCCATTACTTCCAATGGAAAGATGACATCGAGGATCACCTCAGACACCTCGCTATGGTGCTCCGTTCTCTGAGGGGGAAGAGAATATTAGTGGCGTTAGATGCGAATGCGCGCTCGTCCCAATGGGGACCCCAGAGGACCGACGAGCGCGGAAGCAGGCTCGAAAGACTCATCGAGGAGTTCGACCTGCGAATAGTCAATGATAGTAGCCAGCCTCCAACTTACTGGACGCCAAGAGGATCGTCTTTCATCGACGTTACCCTTGTGACGTCACCCATGTCCCAATTCGTCAGGGAATGGAAGGTAAGGGAGGACTGGACGACGAGCGACCACAATGCCGTGGACATCAGGCTTCGCACCCCAAGAACCGCGAGAAATGACCAGCGCTCCGGTTCCAGTCGGTTCAACACTCGTAGGGCCGACTGGGAGCTGTTCGCTGCGACTCTCAGGGACTTATCGGCTGCGAGGCTTGAGGAACTCCCACTCTCGTCGGCAGCGGAGGTAGAGCATATGGCAGAGACTCTCACGAACGTCCTCACGGACGCTTGCACCGAGTCCATGCCAAGAAGGAAGCATTTTAGGAAGTCCAATCTGTGGTGGACACAGGCACTCACGAACCTAAAAAAGGGAGTGTACAAACGAAGACGCGCGTTTCAGAAGGAAAGGGTCCTGCCCGAACGTCTCGTTAAGCTGCAGCAATATCTCTCTTCTTTGCGTCTGTATAGCAGGGACATGCGAAAGGCAAAACTCGACAGCTGGAGATCGTTCGTTACGTCGCACGGGAACTCGGAGGCCTGGGGATTCGTTTACAAGCAACAGGCTAACAAACTCCGAATTGAGAAAGTGCTCAGCACGATCCGGCATAACGGCACGACCACTATTGACATGAAGGAAACTGCCAGCAGCCTTCTTCAAACGCACGTCCCAGACGACCAGGAAGCAGAGGACACCCCCCAACAAAGGGAAATCAGAGGTCGTGCAAGCATCGCACCGAACTCTCCCGACACCCTACCCTTCACAAAGGGCGAGATCGCGGCGGTTGTGCGATCCCTCAAATGTGACAAGGCTCCGGGACCTGACCTTATCGAGGTCGTGGTTCTGAGACATGCCTTTGCTTCCGTTCCAGATCAAATAGTTAGGCTCTTCAACGGGTGCATTCAATGGGGCGTCTTCCCCTCCGCCTGGAAGGTAGGTTCCTTGAGAACTCTCCTGAAAGGGGAGGATAAGGACGAGAAGGAGCCGAAATCGTACAGGCCAATCTGCCTTCTATCCGTGATCGGGAAACTCTTCGAAAGAATCCTCAAGGGCCGAATCGCAACGACAGCGATGACCCCCGAGAGGATCTCCGCGCGACAATACGGCTTCGTTTCCGGAAAGTCGACGGATGACGCGATCTTTGAGCTGCGGCGAATGGTAGACGCATCCAAGGAGACTTACACCGTCGCCCTGCTCTTCGATATATCCGGAGCCTTCGACAACGTGTGGTGGCCTCTGGTGCTAGATAGTCTTAGGAACAAGGAGTGCCCGCGAAATATATTCGAAGTAGTCCGCAACTACTTCGACGATAGGAAAGTTCAGATTACGTGGGGGGATGAAGATGTTTCCAAGCGCGCCACTCGGGGATGCCCGCAAGGCTCTGTCCTTGGCCCGGCATGCTGGAACCTCATGTTCGACGGACTCCTCAGAATCCTCGAGGATATAGTCCCGAACAACTTCGTGGCCTATGCGGACGATCTTCTGGTCCTGATTAAAGGCAAATCGCGTAGGGAACTCGAGGTACAGGGCCAAATGGTCGTCGACACCATCACACGATGGTGCCGGGCGGCCAAACTGGAGCTGTCCGAGAAAAAGACGGAGGCGATCCTCCTTAAAACGCGATGGGTACGCGGGGCTCCTGCGGGTAGGCGGGGTGGGGAAAGGCCGGACCGCCGTAGACGGGTCCAACGGAAACCTAGCTTAGGAAACCGATACCCGGTCATTAGGATCGGGGACAGTAGAATCTCGTTCAAGGATAGTGTTAGATATCTTGGCGTCCACTTTGACAAAGGCATGGGTGTTAGAACCCATTGCGAACACCTTAGAAGCAAGACCGCGACGATATTCGGGAAATTAGGGAAGATGGCGAGAGCAGGATGGGGTCTTAGATACAAAGCTCTTAAAACTATCTACAAAGGAGTCTTCGTGCCGGTAGTCGCCTATGGCGCGTCGGGGTGGGCAGACCTTTGTACGAGAAAGGATCTCAAAATCCTTAGAGCGGCACAAAGACGCACGCTTATAGCGGTCGCCTCCGCCTATAGAACGGCCTCATGGCGATCGTTGTGCGTAGTGGCGGGGGCTATCCCCATAGACTTAATTCTACAGGAATACAGGGCGCGGTACGAAATTAGGGCAGGCAGGGACGCCAGGATAAACAATGTTGTTATCCCGAACGGGGATGACAATGCAGTGCAGCGCATGAAGGGTGAGGTGATGAACATGTGGCAGGCCGACTGGAGATCCTCAGAAAGAGGCCGTACCACTTTCGCCTTCTTCAGGAGCGTTCAGGAGCGGATGGCTGCGAGATGGTTCTCGCCGGACCACTACAGCTCGCAGGTACTCACCGGACACGGGAATTTCCGAGCGCGGCTCGCGTCTCTAGGACTCGTGGAGGGTGAGGAATGCAGCTGTGGGCGGTCGGATACGCCAAGCCACTTCCTCCTCGAATGCCCCAACTTCGATCCGCAGAGAGTAGCTCTGCAGGAGTTCGTCGAGGGGCGGGACTGGCCAGAGGCGGCGCGCCAATTGGTGTCGTCGGCGGGGGCCTTTTCCGTCTTCTCGGACTATTGCCGGGAATCCCTTTGGCTAAAGGGTCTTGAAGCAGAAAAAGAGGTAGGACGGGGGGGGGGGGAGGAGATAGAGATAAGTACGCGCGAAGAGGCGGTGTCACGAAATTGCGCGCTGCCTAGTCGGGAAGTTGTCGGACTTTCCGGCGAAAGACGGGGGGGCCCGTAATCTTCGCGGACCACCCTCCCATCACGACAGCCCAAGACACCGCTATGGATAGGGAACACACACACACACACACACACAAACATAAGCTGGGCTAGTGTTCGGGCGGAACACTTGGAGCAGGCCTTCCCGAGGTTCCCCGTGAGTGCACCGGCGGTCGAAGCTGCACGCATCGTGATCCTTGAGGTCCCGGTGGGGGTGGAACGAGCGCTGGTGTAGCTAAACTGCTCCTCCACTACTCACGCCAGTGGAAGCCAAAGGATTTTTCTATCGCCCGCTCCCGGGGCGGTCGGCTCCCGCTACCTAGTAGATGGATGATCGTAGCGTATGCCTATAACGGCGAGGTCGCACAGGGCGAGTCTCCCCCGGGAGGCCGACCTTCACATTGAATGCTCGTGTCAATACCATGTCTCCTATCTCGAAGCACGTGATACGGTGTTTACCGTTGAAGTGATCCGGCCGCACGCGTCCTTTTCTTGTTATTCGTTCTCGGACTATCTCGATCTTTTCCTCGTGTGTTAAGCGGTCAATCTCTTTATCTTTTAATGCGAGGATCCATTTTTTCCATACTCTTTAAGGTTTTCTTTTGAGCTAGAGTACCGTTGGAGTAACTTCAGTTGTTTCGTGGTATGTCTCGTTTATGCATGTTTCGATTACCGGAAGCCACTTTTCCCACCCGGTATGTGTGTTTTCCAGGAATGTTCGGAAGAATCTCCCTAATTCTCAGTTTACTCGTTCTACTATGTTTCCTTGAGGGTGTCGAATCGATGAAAATATTGGTGTTATTTCTTCCTTTTTTAGTCGTTCGAGCCATTGTTTTGAAGTAAACTGTGCGCCGTGGTCGAACTGAATTTTTGTTGGCTTGCCATATTTCGGAATATAGTCGTTAAAGATTTTCGTGATCGTACGGATCGCGTTGGCTTTTCTTAGCGCATACAGTCTATCGTATTTGGTGAATGCGTCGATCGTTATGAGGATATGTTTTACTCCACCCATTGCTGCTGGTAGTGGTCCATAAAAATCGATTGATAGGAGATCTCCTGGACCTTTTGGTATGATCGTTTGCATCTTTGCGTAATTCGTTTGCGTCGGTGTTTTGTTCCGCTGCCACTTGTCACAATTGCCGGTGATTTGCCGAATTTTTCTGGCCAAGTGGGGGTAACTGAAATCTTCCTCTATCATTCTGAATATTTTTCTTGATCCTACGTGGCCGTACATCTCATGGCATTCTTTTATGAGACGGTCGATGATCTGTGTTGGTACTAGAATTTTCCATTCTTCTGACCTTGTTGTCTTCTGTAAACATCCCTGATATATTCTATACCTGGGTTTTTCGGCCGTATTTTTCTCGATTTCCGTCCACAGTTTTTGTAGATTCGGATCTTCTTATTGTTGCTCGGCCATTTTCCTCATACTCTCCGCGAGTTGTTCACTCGGCTCTTGCGCCAATATTGTTGCAATAATTACTCGCTGTGGCGTTTTCTCCGGATTGTCGGGTGGACGGCTTAGAGCGGCGGCCACCTTGTTATCTCTACCTGGGCAATGCTCTACTTCAAGATCGTAATCTTGTATCAATAGGGCCCATCGGAGAATTCTGTCTCCAGTAAATCTGCATGTTCTTAGGAATGTCAACGCCTTATGATCAGTGATGATTTTAATTTTTGCTCCTAGCAGGTATTTGCAAAATTTTTGCAGTGCCCATACAATTGCAAGGAGTTCTTTTTCGGTGGTCATTGTATCCCCTTTCGGCTCCTTTCAATGTCCGACTCGTGAAAGCGATTACACCTGTTTCACCTTGGTTGTCTTATTGGCCTAGAATTGCTACTAGGGCGTAGTCGCTCGCATCTGTGGTTAAAATGTAAGTTTTTTTGTGTCCGGATGTTTCAGCATAACGTCATTGGTAAATGACTGTTTCGTTGTTTGGAACGCGTTACTTCTTGTCGTGGTCCATTCCCAAGTTACACCCTTTTTCAGGAGTTCGAGTAGTGGCACTGTAGCTTCTGCGTGGCGGTTTGTAAACTTTGAATAAAAGTTTATTAATCCGCAAAATTACGAAGAGTAAGGGGAGCACGCTTAGGTCTCAGTGCGCCGGCCGCAGTACAATGAGGCCGCAGAGTTCACCGGACCATCTTAGGAAGAAGAGGTGAAGTTAAGAACGCGAGAAGAAAGTTTCGAAATCTAGTGCGACGCGGTGTATGTTCCAGACACGTAGGTGAGAATACCTATCACCGATTATGACAGAGGATGCCCAGGGACGAGGTAACGAAATTAATTATCAAGTAAATACCTGTTGCAGTAGTCCTGCGTTTCGCCATAAACCTCGTTGCGATAGTCTCGCGTTTGCCAGCTAAAAGCTGAATTTTTGTTTCTGTATCACGCTGCCCGACACTCGACTATCCTCTGTCGGATCATAAATTACCGTCGGCTCAATTAATAGTATTCTCAGGCGACCTATCCTAAATTAATAGTGGTTCCCTCAGTATCATACGTCGTGTGAAAGTTCCTATTCGCCAAGACGTCGGCTTCGCGTATACCGCGCGACTGTCCTCTACAGCGGTCGCGCGGTAGTGTTTACACCTCTTATATAGAGTCGACGCACCAAGTTCTATGTCGTCTCCCGAATGTGTAATATTATAGTAAAAGCGTAGTCTTTCTCTCGTCGCGTCGTACGATGTTAGAGCAGCTTACCGTCGTTGTATGGATTATTAAGAGGCTAGCGATAATTGATAAATTCGCGTCATGAGGGTTACCTAATATGATTGGCTATCTACAGGGTGCTACATATTATCATTATGTCTCGTCATGGGGGTTACCTAATATGATTGGCTATCTGCAGGGTGCTACCTATTATTATTATGTCTCGTTATGGGGGTTACCTAAAACGGTTCGCTACCTACAAGGTGCTATCTATTATTCTTATATTTCGTCATGGGGTTACCTAGGATCAGTTATCATCTACAGGGTGGTACCGAAAATGGCCTACTTTCTCGGGCGAGGTTGTCGCCAAATCAGGTTAATTAGGCTAACGACGGGTCCATGTTATCTTCCGCTACCGAGCGGTTAGGAGTAAGAGAGTGGACATCGGGATTCATGTAACCAGTGTCACATACCATATCCAATGTTAAATAAAATTGCTACCCTAGCGGAGTTGACTAGTGTCGTTCAACATGGTGCCCGATCACCCCAATCCTCCACGTCCACACCCCTCTGCCTTACCGACCAGCCGGCGGGCTGGGCTAGCCGAATTGAAGCCCGAGGCCCCGCGCTCGCCTCTCGGGGGGGGGCTTAAATAAAGCCCGTCCGCACCCGGTTGCCCTCTGCTACGTCAGCAGTACCTGCTTCCCTTACGCCGGAGCGGGGAAAGCTAACGCTGACGAACGCACGCTCCTCCTCGGGTCGCCGGCCGGGAGAGCCTCGGTAGGTGCAAGGAAAACCCGTTACATCGTGTATTGCTTTTATTTTTTCTGAGTCCGGCCTTATCCCTTCCGATGATAAGATATGACCTAGGAAAATTACTTGTTTCTTGAAAAATGATGATTTCTGGAAATTCAAGGTCATGCCGTGTTCTTCTATTCTTTTGAAGATCTTTTCTAAGTGGTTGAGGTGTTCTTCTGTCGTCTTTCAAATACACAGAAGGTCGTCGACAAAATTTATGATTGAATTGCCCAGATTTTGCAATACTACGTATAATCCTTTTATCAGACTGGCCGTGCTTATTTTTAGTCCGAATGGTGTAACGGTGAATTGATAACATTTCCCTTCGTGGAGAAATGCTGTGTATTTCCTTAATTTTAGTTCGAGTGGGATTTGCCAAAAACTACTCGTCGTGTCCAGACTTGACATGACCTTTATGCCTCCATATCTTTGGAAAATCTCCTCAGTCGGCGGTGCTGAGACATGGTCCTCAATGAGATATTGATTTAATTGCCGTGCATCGAGGCATAATCTCACCGATCCCTCCTTTTTTATCAGCGTTACCATTAGGTTGATGAAACGGCTAGTCGTTCTCTCTATTACGCCATGTTTCATCATTCTTTATATTTCTTGACGCACCGCTTCTCGATATTGCATCGGTATTAGATATGAACGATGCACGTATGGTTCGGGCTTCTCGAGGTACAATTTGTGTACGTAGTCGCTCATTCTTCCTGGCCGTTTCGAAAAAATATTTCTGTATTTATGGATGAGTTCTCTGAACTCACCCCATATATGTTCCGGCATACTTTCGCTTTCCTCTATTTTCTTATCTACCTCTTTTTCTGTTATCATTTCGTCCTCTACCGCTTCGATTGTCATTACTTCAACGACCTCCACTTCTTCTTTACGTTTTCCTTCCATATGCACTCGTCAAAATATAATGCTTCTTCTTCCCCTACTCGAATTTTTCCGTTCAGGCTATCTATTTGGATTTTTAATCGAAGCATCCCGTCGATTGCAATGAGTCCGTCTCTGCTTAATTTTGGGATCCCCATTAGCGGCATTATCTCCTTCGCATCCTTTATCCTTTTGTTCCACGAGGAGTTGATGCTTTATCCTACCCTTATTGCCGCTAAAGGCTCCCTTTATTTCTCCACGTACGACCGGTAACATTGGACATCACTCGATCTTGTTCTTCATTTTCTCTTACCATTCTTCGGAAATTCCTGACACCTCGCTCCCACTGTCTATTAACATTTCAATTTTTACTCTTTCTATTTCGGTTCGTATAACCGAGCATTTCGGAAATGCTTCTTTTTCAGGTGGTTTTTTACTGCTTCCTCCTGTAGATAAGTTCTTGGGCTTTCCTATGTTTCATTCTTCTCGGACGGCCTCTTTTTCTTATTTTCCTGTTATGTGTTGACTGATACTTTTTCATCTTTTCCATGTTTCTCATTTTTGTTTATCATACCGATAAGAGTTTGTGGTTCTTGATTTTTGTTTATTTCTCTGACCTTCTGTCGAGTCAGTCTTTCTTTCTTCTTTATGTTGCGTGTTCTCCGCCATTCAATTTCTGCTAACGCTTCTTCAACTTCTTTGTCATCTGTTGCGCCTCGAGTGTCTTTGCTTTTCTCGAACACCTTTAGTTGGGGCGCAATGTTTAGGCGTGGAGCTTGGCACTCTTCCGGTTTCTTTGCTGGAGCCCATTGGAACTGGGTCGGTATTGGCTGCTGGGCTGCGTTGTTGCCTGTTGTCCTGGGCTGTCCGTTGTTTCCGTCGTGTCGCCATCTTGGATATTATGGTTGCTTTTCCCCGCCCACGTTCCTGCATTTTGGTTGGTAGGAGCCCATGATGGTCCCCCATCATATTGAGCCCTCTTTGGTTGTCGGCGTTGCGAGTTCAATGGTCCTGCACCGTCCAAACTCTCCAGAAACTCGAGAAACTGCTCGATTTTCTTTACAGTTCCGATCTGGACCGCTGATCTGACGGTTTTGTTAAAATGGTTTCCGAGATATCTAATAATTTCCTCGTTTGTCAAGTTTTTGCTCAGGTCCTTGGCATTCCCGAAAATTCGGATGGCGTACTCGGCACGTGTCGCTTTTTGTTCATCGATCTCGTAAGCTCCGAACTCTAGGTTGCGACTGACTTTATCTTGGATTTCTCGACTCCAATATCGCAGTTTAAACTTCGCTGCGAAATCCTCGATTGTTTGTACTGTACTTATTCGCACACTTATCTGGATTGAGGAAGGAGATTGAGTGTAACAATATCGCACGGGACGAGCCGAGTACTGAGCGCACTTTTCATTCAAAAAAATATGTTTATTCCACTGTCCGACCTTACAATGCCAGGGTCAAGCCGGAGGTCGTCGTTGGGGTTAACACTTAAAGAATAGCCAAGGTCGATATAATAACAATTTTAAGGATTTAGGCCCGAGTGCTAGTCGTATGAGTTAACCGTGTAGAGCCGTATCCGTTATAACTGAAAATTCACTGATTGATATATTCTATTATATACTTCTTCTCGATGTGAGCACAAGCAATTACCGGAACAGAACGAATCTCTCGAGCCGGCTTCCGGGGCGCCACGCGGAGAGCCGGCGAGGGTGTCGCTTGGATCGATTGACGTACTGACTTCACGTCGAGCTGAGCGACGAGTTGCGCGTTACCGGCCGTGGCCGGAACAGTCGTCTTCGACGACGCTCCACCAGTCCTTCGCTGGTCCCTTCAAAGATTGGCTAATCAGGTAATGGAGATCCGCAACTCCTGTTACCCTCCAGAACTGTTGCAGTTCTTTAAAGAAGCGCATTGGTCATTCCCTCCCGTCACCCTTAAATATCGGAGGTTGTTGTTTCGCCACATACATCTGACTCATGTTCAGGCTACGTTGCGTGATATTCATTGTCTGTGAAAGTCTGGTTCGGAATTCCTCCTCGCACGTTCCGATTCTATTCTGGTTTTCCTTGGATAGAGCTACTGTATTTTTAGTAAGTTCCTGGACTTGCGATATGCCTGACATAGTCCTTTGCAGCTTTTTTTTCCAATGCATCGAAGTCTGCCTTTCTCTCGTCATCGGCCTCTTGAATTTTTGCCGTGACTGTGTCTTGCGAGATCGTTATTTTCCGGTCGGTTTGTGTGCTACTCGATCTAATTCCTCTTGGAATTCCAGTCGTGCAAATTTTTGCGTTTGTCGGCATCTCAGAACGCATTTTTCGTCCTGATCCTTTATGTTTGCCGCGGTCATCAGACGCTCTCGTGACTGCCCAATTTAGATTTCTTTCATTTCTCTCATCAGCAGGCGGATGGATTCTTCTAACTCGTCCTGCATCCTGTCTGATGGAGTTCGCCGAACGTCATTGAGCGTGTCCTCAAATACCAGTTCGTCGGATGATTTATTCGGACTTTCTTCTACTGGATCCCTTGGATCGTCCATTTTGATTTTATGTTTTTACGTGCGTTTCAACTACTTTTGTTTGCTCGAGTCCCTGTTCGGGCGCCAAATGAAACGTATTGCCGTTTTACTATTTAATTTTGTTCGTGACTCGAACGGGAACTAAAGGAATTCGTAAAACGCACACATAAAATAGACGGAATTTATTAATTTTGGAAGTATATTTACAGAATTCAATTTAAATGGTACGGCAGCTGATATTGTGTGTATGTGTATCGTGTTTATACCGAGATGGGCTGTATGTCTGTATTGTTTTCGTAGCCGAGTAGCCGACGTGCGGCTCGTTCGTTCGGCTGTCTCTCTCTTCCTTATGGGTCGCTGCATCGTTTCTCGCTCTGGCTCTTCTGATTTCTTTCCTCGATGATCCATGTAGCCGCCGGTGTGTATGTAGGTATGTTGTGTCTGATCGAGACGGTGTTGGTGTATCCGTGTGTGGTATCTCCGGAGTCTCGCGATGTTGTCGTCTCTCTGTCTCTCTCTCTCTCGCACTCTCTCTGACGCCACTCACCACACTGCCTACAGTGACTCGTGGCTAGATGTTGTTATTTTAGACAATCAGGATAAGCTAGTTTCGTTTAATAAGTCCTCTGTCCCAAATTTGTGTGCCTGCGTATTCTACTCGTTATGTTACTAAACGTAACCTAACCAAATTTATTGATAGTGAATTTCTCGCTACTGCCGTCTCCTTATTGTCGTCAACTGTAAATTACGAATCGCCAACTATCGCGACTGCTGCTGAACTGAATGCTAGGGTTCATGGCATTACGGAATCCCTCTGTCGTGCATTTGATAAACATGCACCGTTGGTGAGGTTCTATGCTAGGAGACTGCCTTTACCGTGGCTATCCGACGATCTCAAGCGCAATATTAAGGACAAGAATGACCTCTATAAACGGGCTAAACGGTCAAATAGTGCTCTGAGTTTTGTCATATATAGACGGGCTCGAAATCAAGTAACGCGTGACATCAGGTGTGCTAGGAGCAATTATCTGCTCACCAAGCTCAACTCTGTAACAGACCCGAAGCTGATCTGGAACGAGCTGAGGCGCTGTGGCCTTGTTAAGCCTTCAGCGGATTCGCCTCTTCACTTCTTCACGCCAGATGAGCTAAACTCGCACTATGGCTCCATCTCAGCTACTTCACCCGTAATAAAAGGCGATCAGTTTCAGTCCATATTGTCCCAGCCTCCTAGTGGACGCATTCTTTCCTCTTTCTCGTTTGCTGAAATCACTGAAGATATCGTCCTGCGATACATCTGTCGATCAACGTCCTCATCACTTAGTGCTGGCCCCGATGGCATCTCACGATTCCTCATTGCTAAGTCGCTTCCTGTATTGGCCAAACACTTGGCGAAAGTCATAAATGGATCCATACAGCTCTCACTCTTTCCTGAGCTATGGAAGCGGACTGTCATACGCCCTCTTCTTAAGGTTAGGACTCCGATGACGCCCTCTGATACCCGACCAATTGCAATCTTGTGTGAGTTTTCAAAAATATTCGAAAGGATAATTTTTGACCAGATCTCTCGCTATCTTGATGCTCACAATATTCTTGATCCTAGGCAGTCAGCTTATAGACGTGCGCATAGCACACAAACTGCACTTTTAAAGGTCACTGACGAAATTGGGCGGGGTGTTGATGAGCGGATGCTTACTATCCTCGTCCTCTTCGATTTTAGTAAGGCTTTCGACACGGTGCCTCACTTTAACCTCCTCAAAAAACTGTGGCTATTGGGGTTCTCTGATCCTACCTTGCGGTGGTTCTTTTCATACTTGACAGGCAGGTCCCAGGTGGTAGCAGATGGCAGAGGAGGCTGCTCTAATTCTATTAAATTGTCTACGGGTGTACCGCAGGGGTCTGTCCTCGGCCCTCTATTGTTTTTATTGTACATCAATGACATTGCCGCGAACTTGACCTATTGCAAGCATATTATCTTCGCGGATGACACGCAGATATATCTGCACTGTCGTCCTGCTGAATTGAATGAGGGAATCGCCAAAATTACCCATGATGTCAATGTCATTGTTGGGTTTGCGCAGTTAAACGGCCTGACGCTAAACATCAGCAAGTCCAAGGCGCTTATCACTGGCAGTAGGGCGTATGTCAGCGAGATTGACATATCGTCCGTTCTCCCGATCACCTTGGGCTCCTCCGTCCTGCCATTTGTTTCTTATGCGAGAAATTTGGGTGTTATCTTGTCAACTGACCTGTCGTGGGACAAGCAAGTAACGGTCGTCTCTCAAAAGGTCCACAATGTTCTCCACAGGTTGAAGTTTCACAAGCAATCACTCAGTACTGAAGTCGGGACTCTGCTGGTCAAATCGTTGATGTTACCTCACTTTGACTACTGCTGTTTGGTGTACCACGATCTGACTGAAGTCCTCAATGCGAAGCTCGAGGTATTGCTTAACAACTGCATTAGGTTCATATATGACCTACGCAGGGACGAGTCTATTACTCCGCACAGAAGGGCGCTAGGGTTTCTAACCGTCAAGGGTCGACGTCTGTACTTTTTGGGTTGCTTAATGTATCGATTGCTTTATACGGGTGTTCCACCGTATCTGACAGAAACCATGCCTATGGTTGACTCTCAGGTACGTAGATCGGTGAGGACTGTGGGACAGACGCCGTTTCTTATCCCTGCGCACCGTACCGAGACGTTTCACCGTGCCTTTCAAATTGCTGGGCCACGTCTCTGGCACTCGCTGCCAGTGGTCGTTCAAGGGGCATCTTCCATCGAGGCATTCAAAGCAATGTTTTATGCTTATTTATTTGATTCGGAGGGCTGATGGCTTTTGACTGCATTCTGGTTGGCCACTGTGTTGTGAGGAGAGCAGCGTGTCATTTGAATTACTATATCTTATCATTAGCTTATTATTCTATCTTTTTCGCTACATGATAATTTTTCTTTTTCCAATTGTAGTATAGCTATAAGAGGTAGAACTTTGGTCATCTTGTTTATACACTGATATTGTATTAGTTGTAAGATTGCGTATCTTGTGTGTATGAGATTTGTATTACTTGTGTGACTCTAACTCTGCACACATTATATTGTAAATTTTATATTGTAAATTTTTGCCCCATAGCTCGCTAGGGCATAATAAATATTCCAATCAAATCAAATCAAATCTCTCTCTCTACTGTCCGCGGATGGCCGCGAGAGAGCCAGCTGATCGTACGGTGTACTGGTCAGTTACTTGGCCTTTTAAATTTCCCTGACTCCTTTCCGCGTATAGTTTCCTCCGGTTTAACGACACATGAGACTCTCCGATTTACCACTTACGTGATAAAGTCGGACCTCAAAAAGTTGTACTTCTATAGCGATCTGAGTACTGGTACTCTCTATCGAGCTGAGAATACAGGTAGCATTTATGCATTTCGTTGTCCTTTTATTTATTGTTGGACGCCTTGTCAGTGACGAGAGCGTATTTGTTTATTGTCCCTCTATCGGTATTTTCGTGTACTGGTTTGGGTAATTTGTTGTTCGGCTTTTCGGTGGTGCCGATGTGTAATCTCCCATCACAATATATTGTAACGGCCCAACGATGACTCACCACGTGACCTGTAAATAAAATAAACAAAGGTTAGTTCAACAAACAAACACCAGATGGCGAATAAATAAAATATATCGCGTAAACGATAAAGCTTGTATAACAATATAAATGGGCAAAAATAAATAAGAAAAGGGGGACCTGAAATCGGTTCTGATTCGAGCAAACCACTCGAAGGCAGCAATAACCTCGGCGGAGCAGCACAATACCTCGGTATTGTGACAGCGGAGTCAGTGGGTGAGCAACCTTGAGGGCAAGCTCGAATCAGATCAACTCACCGGTGTCGAGGTGGCCTGAGAAGCAGTACCAGGCTGAAGCAAGCAGGCGCAGCAACAAGCAGGAGGAACACCAAGGAGGCGCAGTCCAGATATCAGGCTGAAGCAAGGAGGCGCAGACCACATCTAAGGCACCGCATCAAGAAGGCGCAGTCTAGAAGCAAGGCGCAGCAACACAGCGCAGTCCACAAATCTGTCACCTGAATAACCACAGTTTCATTAAGAAAAAGGAAAACGTCAAATGTGCATTATAACGCAACTTACCTTCTGTTAGAAGGCGAGAGGACGGAAATCAGCAACAAATCACGTGTGTTGTACCGCACGATTTCCGTACTGCACAGTATGTTTAGGGATATTCTAATTAAGGGTTAGAACCCAAGTGAAACGTCAAAGTAAAAATAAGAATAGTTTATTTACACAAGAACAAGAGAAAGGAAAGACGGATTTCTTACGTAAATCCGTCGTACCGCACGTACAGGTTTTAAAGTTTAAATTCAGACTGCCTCAATGTTGGCTGGCTGGTCCTTTTATAGGATTATAAGTGGAACAGCTTAGTCAACATTGTTTTTGTTTTTGTGCTCCAAATCTGGTTTACATTATTTTCCCGGATTTGGAGATTCTTTTTCGAAGTAATTTTAATTTGGAACTCGGCTGCGTCGCCGTTCGCGCGGCTTCTGATAATTGCGCAATGCCGAGTCAGCGCAATGTTTAACCTAGACGGTGTATGTACTACTTAATACGTACTACTTGTTATCGGGGTACAACACGTGCAAGAAGCGTACACAACCGGCTGAATAACGGCTACGAAATACAGTACCTGAAAATATAAAACACAGCATAAAATAACAGAACAAATCAAACACGCGCACCAGAAAAACACTCACCGGATTGTGGCTGTCCAGAAAAGACGACCCAAAGCACTTTCACTGTACTAAAGAACTAAAAACGGCACAAAAACAACAATTACACACGCGCGGACCTGTCACGGCCGCAGCCATATTGAGTCACGATCGACACGCCGCCGATCAACGGTGTCAGAGTTGACACATATCCACGAAGCATCACGGCGCCGATGCGCACCGAGCGACTAATTAGGTGAACCGTGGGCACATAAAGAGACTACGCACCACGGCTCACGCGACATATTTTGTATATTAAGACGAGTTAATAAAACCTGACTTATCGACACCTTTGTTACGTCCCAGCATGGGCGACCCTCACCTCCAATTAATAAAATAGAATATTACCGTACCTACTGCTAAACCAATGAAACCTGCCGGTAAAATTCAGACAGTCTGTGCAACTTTTTTCTCTTATTACCATTTGATTACTACATTTATAAAACTACGCCTAAGAAATAACCAGCACTTCCACTCCAGATACGAAACCACGATTTCCTAGAATACCCATAAAATACTTCCCGAACATTCAAAATCCCGAAACCCAATCTATTTACAGAAACAACTACGCGGAGCAACAGGAAACGCTCCTTATCCTCACCATCACTCGTCGATCATAAACTCTTAGTTAATTAACAATACCATTTATTCTCAAGAAACTAAATAGACTGAGGGAAAGATCCCAACTAAGATTACCAGGGTACCACGCTCTCATTACATATACACACACCAAAGAATTCAAAACTGTAACCAAATATATGCACCCTAGCAATTTATTAACACCCTGTCCGGCGAACATTTTCTTTTATATTTTTTTCACGAACGTCTTATGCGACACCGCCGCTCGATAACCCAGTTATAAACAAACTCTGTACCATTCTCCGAAATTATAATTCGAAACCTTACTTCCTTTCCCACAAGGCGACTATCTTGAGTCACCTCCGTGTGATCGAGATAATCCCCTCCGCTAAGTAAAACAAAGGCTCACACAAATCCGACCAATCAAAAATCGACCGCCCTTTTTTGTAATCTGCCTCTGCGAGGCAGAACGGGTAGCGCTCTGAAAAAACTTAGCAGAGATCATACTCCGCACTCATAGAGTCCACATCTAAAAGAAACTCCAGCTCTGTAAAAGAATGGAATCAACTTCGAACTTGAACAGATTCTAAACGAACAAGAATCATTTGAAAAATCGTTATAAGTTCAACTTGTAATTCCAAAGTTACAATTTCAAGTCAAATAAAGTACAAGTTGTTTTGTTAGTGTATGTGAAGTGTTGGTGTTGCAATCAATATTTTTCCCGACAAATTCGTCCACACGAATCAATAGTGAGGACTCTGGGGAAATACCAATCGACAACAAGAACGTCTCCGAAGAGGAATCATCCTCGACGATTAATCCTAAATCGTTGAGTTAGTATAGCGAGCACAAGTAAGTCCCAGGCGGCGAGCTCACGTCCAGCCGAATAGCGCTAACCGATTCAAACATCGCGCGCACATCGAATTATCGACGGAGCTCCATTCTCTTACCCACTTGAGACGTAACACCTTACCTTCGTCTCGTTTCTATATACACTACCGGCGGAAAGTTTCCGGACAAAAGTTGAGAACAGTGCCGGAACGTTTTTTTATGCCATTTCCCCGGTAGTTGATCTAGGCCAATTTAACCAACGCCATTTTAAAGAGCAGGGATTTCCCTTCATTTCGGCTTTTTAAACAAAATTTTACGATTTTGTTTACAATTGGCACACAGTTTTGAAAACGACAATTTTTTGTCGTTTTTTTGTTCTTTTGCAAGTGGACCCCGTTTTCAGTAAACAAATGTTAACGAATTTCTTTCATAATGCTCATAAAGGGAGAACTCTAAGCTTCAAGTTCATTTTTTAGAAAATTGTCTACGATTTTTTTTTTTCAAAGATGTGTCGTTTTTTGAGAAAAAATAAACAATTTCAAAATTGCTCCATAGGACGAAAACGATGAGGTTTACAACGAAACCTCAAGATGGCAAAAAGTTGTATTACTTTTTGCTGAGTTCAGGAGAATTTTTTCAGATTTTTTTTCCGAAATTTTGTTTCCACCTATTTCCGGTCAGTTCGATTGACCTGAATACCATGAAAATAATAGAATCAAATTGTTTACTTACATCGAAGAAACTCCGTCGCCGAAGAAACCTCCGAAGAGACCAAAGTTTAATATGTAAGTAAAAAATTTTATTCTATTATTTTCAGAGTCCATTTTTTCTCAAAAAACGACATATCTTTGAAAAAAAAATCGTAGACAATTTTCTAAATAATGAACTTAAAGCTTAGACTTCCCCCTTTATGAGCATTGTGAAAGAAATTCGTTAAAAAAATTTTAACTTAAACGGGGTCCACTTGCAAAAGAACAAAAAAACGACCAAAAATTATCGTTTTCAAAACTGTGTGCCAATTGTAAAAAAAATCGTAATTTTTTTTTTTTAAATGCCAAAATGAAGGGAAATCCCGGCTCTTTAAAATTGCGCTGGTTAAATTGGCCTAGGTCAACTACCGGCGAAATGGCATAAAAAAACGTTCCGGCACTGTTTTCAACTTTTGTCCGGAAACTTTCCGCCGGTAGTGTATTGTGACGAGCTCTTCACCTGAAAATTTCGCGAAACAGGGTGGCGAGCTGCCAGCCAAAAATCCCTAATGACGCCCGTTTACTTCGCTTCCAAAAGTTTATCTTCACCGTCTTAGGGCGCCAGGTATTTCTTTCGCCCCGAAATACCAAGGGGTTCTCTTACTTTACCGACTCGCCTCGGCTTAACTCAGGGAAGGACGGGGGTATTCGGGGGCACATTCGAATACTTAATTTATCTATTGTAAATAACGGGTGAGCACCGAATACGCGAGACTAAATGACAATAATCTTTTATTTTGGTTACGCACTACAAATTTTCAACCTTCAATACTCTCTCTCACACACACACGCTCACACACCGGGTTCTGTTTAACCTGCTGACCCCCGGAGACGCCGGGGGGCACAGCCTTTTGAGTCGCGGGGCGAGGGGACGGGGCAAGGCACTCTCTACTACGTCGCGATATTCAAGAAATGGTGCACCACGTGCGCCTACCTTGTTCCGACGTTTTTCGCCTCGCTCGCGCAGCTTTCCTCCCTCTCGCTTTTTCGTAGGCCGGTGGCACGGCTTCGCTCCCTCTCTCTCGCTCACTCGGCCTCGCAGGTGGATCGTCCGTCGCTCTCTCGGTCTCCCGCTCGCTCTCTCGCTTTATCCTCTCTAACTTTCTCTCACTCACGCTCCTCACTCTCTCTCCACTCGACTCGTTCTCTCTTCACTCCACTCTATCGCTAATTCCTCACTCTTTACTCTCGACTTCTACTTAGTTCTCACAACTATTCTAATTCCGCTATTTCCGACCGTACTCTCTCTTCCAATTGCTCAAATCTAACTGTCTATTGCCCATGCTAATTGTTCCTTGCCGGCCGGCTCTCCGGTCGCTCGCTCCCGTGGTGGGGGAAGGTCCGTCCGATGATCGACGATCGACCCTCGGCGCAGCCATCTCTCTCGCCCTGCCGTCGGCCGTCGTCTCTCTCCGTCGTTTTCCGACGTCGTCGTTCGCCGTCTTCCTGTAATTCACGAAGATTTTCGACGACAGTGCCCGTTCGACCGTACTTTATTTACACCACGGGTGCGAGACGGCGCGACGCTGCTGCCTACCTATCGTCGTGACTGCGAGGCCTATAATGCCTCGTCACATCCCCCCACTAGGCTATTGTCTACCTCGCGACGGGTAGGCACACGCCGATACACCTTTCTTCACGTCGCAGCAGAGTCGTGCTCATCTCGCCCCCGATCGATCCCACCACCAGTCGAGTCTTCATTAACACTTTAGATCAACAACAGAACAGTCCGACTTAACCTAGGAAAATCAATATCGGATCCACAAAACAGTTTTTCCCCATCACCAATTTTATTTGCACACTTATCACTAGATCGACAATCTTGGTCGTAATTTTTTTTTTTTTTTTTTTTTTTTTTTTTTTTTGTAACTATTATCAAAATAAACATGTTTCCGTATTTTTTTTTCAACTAATAACTCCTATTTTCTAATTGACTGAACGCAAAACTTTGGCTTACTGACTAAAAAAAACTAAAACAAATCAGTCTCTGGGTTTTTTTTCCCTTTTTTTTTTTTCAGTATCGTCGGCGCCGGCGGGGATGACAGTCCGGGCAAGTGTCCCGGGTGTAGCCCACTCTGTAGCAGGTAATGCAATAGGGCCTGCTAGGGTCCCACGGCAAGGAACAGTCCTTCGGGCCATGGCCATCCTTGTAGCACCGAGGACAGGCCATGGCGCCCGGGTACTGTGATGCCGGTCGTCTCCGTCCTTCTCGCCTTTCCTTTTCCGCCCGGTTGTGGGCCGCCCTCTCCAATCCGTGCGGGCCCGGGCACCCGGCGGTGGTGACTCCGTCACGGTGGCACAGCCGACAGAAGCCGATGCGAAGCCGCTGTGTGCACCGCTTCCAGGGGTGGCCCGGGGATCGGCAGTTTAGGCACCCCCTTGGGGCCGCCGCCCGTGCCTCCTCGATCTCCCGTCTCCGCTCCGCATCCTCTCTGGCCTCCCTCTCGGCGTCTCTCCGGGCGTTGCTCCCTGCTGGGGGCACTCCGGGGCTCTCCGCTGGGGTGGTGCGCCTGGTAGCGGGCAATCCGGCCGCCCGTGGCCCTCGGTGCTCCTCGTAGTCGTCGATGGTCAGCCCCGCGATCAGTTCTTCCACTGGGTCCCTCCAGCCGACGCGTCGTTCGCCGGCCGGCAGGGTCCCCCGTGGTCTCGGGGCTGGACTGCGCCGTGCTGGGGTTGACGGCCCTGGCGTGGGTTCCTCTCCCGACGCCGCTTCTTCCGTGGGCAGTGTCCACCCCGTCTTAGTTGGCGGCGCTTTCCGCTCGACATCTCTGGGCCCCGGTGTTGGCACGGCCGTCTCGACGTCTGGACCCGCTGCTTCCTCCTCGGCATTCTCCGTCGGTGTCACATCTCCCTCGGCGCTCCGAGCTGCGCTGGATCTCGCGTCGTGATATTTCCTCGCCGCTGCTGCCCTGGCTGCGGCCAGCTGCTTCTCCGCAGACGGTGCGGATTCTCTCGCCGGGGGTGGTGGCACGGCCTCTTCCACCCCGTAGTATTTGCGGCGCGCCTCCTCGCGAATCAGTCGCAGCTGGTCCTCGCCCGGCATATCGCACAGCGCTCTTTTTTTTGGTTCTAATTTATCACACCCCAAAAATACATTATTACCTAGGTTATTACACGACATCTCGACTGGTTACGCCGAGCTCTCCGCATTTCGCTTTTTACCCGTAATTTTTAGGTCTTTGACATGCCAGGTCCCCGCAGGTCGACCGGCATTATCGGACAACTCGACGACGTTCGGCGATTTCATCCGCGTTATGACGAACGGGCCGGCGTATTTCTTCGCGAATTTCGAGGTTAAATTGTTCGCGGCCTTTGACAATACACGGTATCGCCGATACACGCGATCCCCGACGTGCAACGGAACATCTCTTCTACTCCGATTGTAATATCCTGCCTGTTTGGCTGAAGCTTCGCGGATCTTACGCGTAACGAGATCTCTTAGCTCGGCCATTTTTCCCATTCTCGCGACCCATTTTCCCCGGTCTGGCACGTTCGGAACGTCTTGTTCCGCGATTCGCGTCCAGTATTGAGCTGGCCGCGGTTCCCTGCCGAAATTTAAAAACGCTGGGCTCACCCCCAGAGATGAATGCACGGCGGTATTGTACGCGAACTGAAATTCTGCTACGCGCAAGTCCCATTCGCGGTGATCGGCGGAAACGTAACTCGAGATCATTGTTTTGAGGTTTCGGTTAACTCTCTCCACGGGATTGGCTTGGGCGTGGTACGGTGGTGTCGTCACACGTTCGATACCGTATTCGTCCGTCAGTTTCTGTACCGTCTGATTCACGTACTCAGTCCCGTTATCTGTCAAAAGTCTACGCGGTGTTCCCCACCGACAGAGTATTCTCGCACGAAAAGCGTCCATGATTGTTTTACCCGTGGCCGCCGCTGCGGGCACACACTCGATCCAGCGGGTAAACATGTCTTCGAATACGATCAGGTATCGATTACCCGCTTTAGATCTTGGGTACGGTCCCATTACATCGGATGCAACCGTATCCCACGGTTGTGCAACAACCCGTGGCCCCATTAGTCCCATCGGCCTGGCTTGGTTCGCCTTGTGCAATGCACAGGTGACACACTCTGCCACGTAACGCTTCACGTCTCTGTACATTCCTGGCCAATAATACCGGTTAGCCAGTCTCCGGTATGTGCGGTCCACCCCTGGGTGACCGGCTTGTTCCGCGTCATGTGCCTCCCTCAAACAAGTTTCTTGCTCCCCGGTTGGTACTACTTGTTTCCATGCGTCAACGTCCTCACCTATCGCGCTTTTGATCGCGTCCGGGCGGTGGAAATAAACGGCACGGCCTACTACTCGCCACTCCGGAAACTCACCAGGGTTTCGGCGGATAGCGTTCAGCCTCTCCTGATACCAGTCGATTTCGAAGCAGTCTCCCAGGGAATCGACCTGAGCATCACCATCTAATTCCACGTCCTCGAACATCCGCGATAGTGCGTCCGCCGCTTCATTTTCGGTACCCTTCCTATACTCGATTTTCATTTTGTACCCTGATAATTCAAATGACCAACGCGCGAGTCTACCAATCGGGTCCGCGAGATTATACAACCACCTTAGGCTGCTATGGTCGGTTACCACGGTGAACTCGTACCCTTCCAGGTACGGCCTGAATTTCCGCACGGCCCAAATTACCGCGAGACACTCTTTTTCCGTCACCGTGTATCGCGTTTCCGGTCCTACCATCGCTCGACTCGCGCATTCGATTAACCGTTCCGAATCACCGTCTCGCTGTGTTAGCACAGCCCCAATCCCACGATCGCTCGCGTCCGTGTACACGATAAATGGTAACTCGTAATTCGGGTAGGTCAATATGGCAGCGTTCACAATCTCGTCTTTGACCGCTCGGAACGCAGCCTCTTCGACGTCTGTCCAGTCCCAAGTCACAGTCTTGCTCGTCAGTCTGTTCAATGGCCCGGCGACCCGCGAAATATTTTTCAAATGGCGATGGTACCAATTTACCATCCCATTGAACCGTCTTAACTCAGTCGCGTTTCGCGGTCGTGGATACTCGGTAATAGGCCGAATTTTCTCCGGGTCTGGGCGCAGCCCTTGGCTGTTCACCAGGAACCCGAGGTAGCGTACCTCATTTCGACAGAATTCACTTTTCTCGTAGTTTATTATGAGGCCGGCCTCTCGAATTATTCCGAATATCTTCTCGATCCACTCGAGGTGTTCCCGGAACGTCCTATTTACGATTATGATATCGTCTAGGTATGCAAACGCGTGCGGTTCAAGCGCTGGGCCTATCAACCTATCCATCAGCCTTTGAAATGTGGCTGGCGCGTTGCACAATCCATAGGGCATTCTACGAAATTCGAACAGGCCTTTGCCTTCTACAACGAACGCGGTGAAGTGTTTGCTAGCCTCCGCCATCATGATCTGGTGGTATGCCGCGCTCATATCTAACGTGGTGATGTACACGGCCTCCTGAAGCTTGCTCAGGATCGTGTCCATTCGCGGTAGGGGATACGCGTCTTTCCGCGTTACCTTATTCAACTCGCGATAATCCACGCAGAACCTCCACGTACCGTTCGGTTTCGCGACCATCACCGGCGGACTAGCCCACTCGCTTTGTGACGGTTCGACGATGTTACCGGTTAACATCCTATCTACTTCGGCATGCAATGCGTCTACCACGACGGGCGAGCGTCGGTACATCCGTTGTTTCACGGCGCGGTCGGTCGTTACCTCTATCACGTGTTGCGTGAGTGGCACAGCCACATTGAAATCTCTCGGCATCGTCGGGATCACTCCCGAGAGCATCTTTTCTAATTGATTTTTTTCATCATGGCCTAACTCCTGCAGACCGCAACATAGCCCGATCGCGGCGAGTTCATCGTTCGGCTTCATTATCGGATGCTCTATCCCTACCTCATCCAACGACCAGACTCCGCGCCCGGCACAAACATTTACCCCGAACGCGTGCATGAAGTCCATGCCTAACAGGCAGTCTGATTTTAAATTCCGGACGATTATGGTGGGGAACCACTTTTGGACCCCGTCCAACGAGATCGGGAACAACGCTTCCCCGACTACTCTCTCTACCGTCCCGTTGGCCATCGTCACGCAGTCAAGTCTCGTCGTCGGGTATTGTCGGTACGGTATTCCCAGCTCATTGACAATATGGCTACCGATCCGCCCAAACACGGAAGTGGTCGCCCCGCTGTCTATCAATGCCTCGAGACACCTTCCACCGATCTCTAGCGACACGAATACCCTTTGCCGACCCGGTTCGCGTTTCCACTCCCTCGGTGGAGCGGGAAACGCAAAGGAGAATCTCGTGTTTATCTCGACCGGAACTTCTTGTTCCAACGGTTGACCCCGCGCCGCGTTCTCGCGATCGTCGTCCCCCCCCTCCACGGTTTTACCGCGGTCGGCTTCGTTCGTTTCGCCAACCACGCGCGCGTCCGGCATTTCTGCCTCTGATTCGTCCGAATCGTCGAGCGTCCAGATGCCAATCGGCCCGTAGTGTGACTCACCTTCGTCGAGTTTATCTACGCTTGCCGATGCATTTGCGTACGGAGAGCTCGCTGTACCTGTAAGAACATTTTTCCCTAACTCGGTGCTCACACGCTCTATCCTATTTACACTCGACTGATCGGGAGTTGGGGACAGGGGGAGAGGATTGGGTCTCCACTCGTCACCTTCCTTCGGCGGAGTTTCTACGCGGAGCGCTGGCTGTCCCGCCGTGGCCAGGCTCGGTTCTCGTTTTTTGAGAAGGCGCAGCCACAGTTCTCGGCCGTCACCTCCTTCCGGCCACAGCCTATGCAAAGCTGCACCTTCTGTTTGGTACACTCGCGACTGAAGTGACCCGCGTCACCGCAGTTAAAGCAGAAC
Source organism: Netelia melanura (assembly GCA_964007305.1). Taxonomy (NCBI): domain Eukaryota; kingdom Metazoa; phylum Arthropoda; class Insecta; order Hymenoptera; family Ichneumonidae; genus Netelia; species Netelia melanura. The sequence goes on from OZ023260.1 coordinate 3,668,752, forward strand.
AGCGGAGTTCGTCTTGCTGAACTCCCCGCTTCTCGCGAAGCAGCATTTACGGTTGTCCGATCCCTTGGATTCGACCGGCTGCTTCCGCTGTTCCCCCCACCAGACTGCTGTTGCGTCTGGTGAGCGTTGGTGGAACTTGCTGGGGGTTTTGCTGCAGCGTTGGCGTACGACGTTGACGGTGTCGTTGCCTCCGTCGATGCAGCCTGTGCGCCGTTGCTCTCACGCCTCTGTCGTCGGCGTCTCTTCGGCGCAGCCTCTGGCTCAACACTGTCGTGTTTCGTTCCGCTGCTCGTCACGGCGTTCACCTCATAGATCGGACGTCGCTGATTCAACGATCTCTTCGGTTCGGTCGGCTTCGTGACGGCGCTACTTTTGGCGACCCACGCAAACTCCTTGACGTGGCATTCGCCTCTTGGTGGCGGTGGTCGGCGTGTCTTCGCTCGTGCCCACCGTCTCTCGATCTGCGACGCTCGCGCGACGAGTTGAGCATACGTGCGTACTTCGTCGCGCTGCAGCTTATCCCAGTATTCTGGCCGCAAGCCAGCGTACGCTCGGTCTAGCTGGCCCTTCAGACTCTTCTTCCTGCGCAGCCGGTTGTATAGTCCCTGGATGCAGATTAGATAGTCTTTGGCCGATTCGTCCGAACCCTGCGTTCTGGCTCGGATGTCATCTTTCAGGCCTTGCTGATCGTAGTCCGCTCCGAACCATGCGCGGAAGTCATGTAGAAAGTCGCGCCATTCTTCCCACTCGTAACGATTTGACCGGTACCACCGAACGGCACGGCCTTTCAGGACTTCTGGCAACACTTGGAGACGTTCGCTGTATCGAAGATCCGATCCGTTGATCTTCTCGTAGAGTTGTTCAATGAACTCCTCACAGCCGAACTCATCGTCTCCGGTGAACTTCAGTTGCCATTTTCGCGCAACTTCTCCCACGTCACGTGTGCGTCTTCGAGATCTCGGTCGGTTACGCTCGCCATCGTCCTCCGAGCTCCACTCGTTCCTTCGATCGTCGTTTCTTCTTCGTGGTCTACTACCATTACTCCTCACGTACGATCGGTTGTTTGGTGCAACCCTTGATTCGAGTGACGATGACGACGAATCACTCGAGTATTCCTCAGGATCTCTCGAGTGTCGTGTAAGTGGGGCGGAGCCTTTCCTCGCTCCGTTCTTCTGTTGGGTGACACGGCGTTTCGAAATTGGCTCGGTATCGGTGGATTCCTCCGGAGGCGTCCGTCGGCGGGTTTTCCTCTTTTTTGGCAATTGCCATTCGCCTTGCTCGCTGATATCGCTGTCGGTCTGGACGCCGATCTCTCTATAGGTCGGCGCAGGCTTTTCTTCCGGCCTCAACGCAGCACGCCTCTCCTCACCATCCTGCATCCCCCCTGGCACGTCACCGTGGACTCTTCTCGGGGCCTTGCTCGGTTGACGAGATTGGTGCGCGTTTTGGTCCGATGTCCATAAATCCTCCACCATGCGCTGATCCTCGGCGCTTGGTGCAACCGATCTTCTTCCGCGATTCACTCTCCTAGGCGCAGCCGACCCTGTATCTGCGAGCCTGCCTACCTTCCCGCTTGTTGCTGGTCGTCCTGTGCTCGGCTTCGTGCTCCGTGCTCCCTCCGCGGGGCTCATGGCTCTCGAGCCGCCATCTTGGCTCGTGGCTCGTGATGCGCTCGCCACCCACTCTCGCAGCCTGTTGCGAGTCACTGCCGATACGCCCGTGGGGTTGATAAATAACGCCTGGAGGATCTCGCGAACTTTTCTCAAATCAAAGTCCTCTATTTGTGCGAGTTCTTTTTCTAAGCCAGCCTCTGCAATTTTATCGCATTCCCCCCACGTGATGCTTGAGTATCCTTTTTCGCGGAGTTTACACCTGCGAAGTCGGTCGCGAAGCACTTCGCTCGGTCCTTCGGTACTCGCGCCCGCCGCGCGTAATAAGTGTCGCACATCGTCTTCCGATATTACTTCTATCCACTGCAAGATGTCCGGCACGCGCGGTCGCCTCTCACGCGTGGTTACGTTCGCCATGTCAACGTCGACACTCGCGGCCAAATTGGGGTTGCTTCCACCCCCCTCGGAAGGGCAAGTCTCGCTCGTCGTCGCGTCCCCAGGCATTGTACCAGCCGTCGGTTACGAGAGTTAATAAATTAGCGATTTACTCGAGCGGTTTAATTTTCGCGAATTTTGACACCAATTATTTTTCCGTGTTAGGATTTGGTGAATTATCCGCGGCCGAGATTTTATTATATCTCCCAATTAATCCTCGCCACGGTCACTTTATCTTATTCTCACGCGAGATTATCTGTCGGTGTCAAAAATTATTTCGTTCCGGTGCGAGTCGTTCGTTGTGAATCTCATAAAACATTTATTGATCGCGCAATTTATTTTTCGCGAATCCCCCAAAAATTTTTTTTATTCACAGTGCGAGTGATTTTTTTTTTGGATTTCATAAAATATTTATTTATCGCGTAAATTATTGTTCGTGGTTGTCCAAAATATTTATCTCCGACAATTGTTATTGTTTTGATCAGACAATAGTTATTTTCGTCGGGTCGAGTTGTCTCACTCAACCGAACGCGCACTGTACCGTACAGTTAAAGTCCGAACGTCGTTGAGAACCTCGATCCGCACCGAAAATCCACGATTATAATTTTCGTACAACGCTTTCTGAAATATTCCAAATAATATTTCGTACAACGCTCCGACAACTCCTCGCGGTTGTCCGCACAGCGTGTCTTCTCGAAATTTTATTGGAATACCACCGGGAATCAAGTAACACTTCTCGAAACTTCGTCGTTTATTGTCGAGAATTGCCGGTCCGCACGCAACTTATTTTTCGTGACTCCCCACTTTATTTATTAAATGGTTTGTTTTGTCGATTCTAGTTTACAGATTTCAAAAATAGTTCATACACCGTGCGGATTATTGTTGTCGGGTCGAGGCCTGTCACTCAACCGAACGCGCACTGTATCCTACAGTCCAAGTTCACACGTGGTTGAGTACCTCGACACAATGAGAACCCCGGATATAATTCCCGATACAACGACTTTAATGCTCTCGGAATAATATCTCGCACAACGACTCGACAATTCTTCGTCGTCGTCGCACAGCGTATTTTCGAAATATTATTCGCACTATTTTTTTTTTTAAGTCCGTGCGACCGTGAGAGCGAGCGCCGTGTTTACATCGCGCGCGACACTCTCGCTCGACTCTCGTTGCTCACGCGAAATTTCGTTCTCGGCGTTCAGCACAGCCGTTCGAGTACACGTGCACTCGCAATACGAAATTTTTGTTGCCACTGCCCCACGTTGGGCGCCAGAAAATTGTGACGAGCTCTTCACCTGAAAATTTCGCGAAACAGGGTGGCGAGCTGCCAGCCAAGAATCCCTAATGACGCCCGTTTACTTCGCTTCCAAAAGTTTATCTTCACCGTCTTAGGGCGCCAGGTATTTCTTTCGCCCCGAAATACCAAGGGGTTCTCTTACTTTACCGACTCGCCTCGGCTTAACTCAGGGAAGGACGGGGGTATTCGGGGGCACATTCGAATACTTAATTTATCTATTGTAAATAACGGGTGAGCACCGAATACGCGAGACTAAATGACAATAATCTTTTATTTTGGTTACGCACTACAAATTTTCAACCTTCAATACTCTCTCTCACACACACACGCTCACACACCGGGTTCTGTTTAACCTGCTGACCCCCGGAGACGCCGGGGGGCACAGCCTTTTGAGTCGCGGGGCGAGGGGACGGGGCAAGGCACTCTCTACTACGTCGCGATATTCAAGAAATGGTGCACCACGTGCGCCTACCTTGTTCCGACGTTTTTCGCCTCGCTCGCGCAGCTTTCCTCCCTCTCGCTTTTTCGTAGGCCGGTGGCACGGCTTCGCTCCCTCTCTCTCGCTCACTCGGCCTCGCAGGTGGATCGTCCGTCGCTCTCTCGGTCTCCCGCTCGCTCTCTCGCTTTATCCTCTCTAACTTTCTCTCACTCACGCTCCTCACTCTCTCTCCACTCGACTCGTTCTCTCTTCACTCCACTCTATCGCTAATTCCTCACTCTTTACTCTCGACTTCTACTTAGTTCTCACAACTATTCTAATTCCGCTATTTCCGACCGTACTCTCTCTTCCAATTGCTCAAATCTAACTGTCTATTGCCCATGCTAATTGTTCCTTGCCGGCCGGCTCTCCGGTCGCTCGCTCCCGTGGTGGGGGAAGGTCCGTCCGATGATCGACGATCGACCCTCGGCGCAGCCATCTCTCTCGCCCTGCCGTCGGCCGTCGTCTCTCTCCGTCGTTTTCCGACGTCGTCGTTCGCCGTCTTCCTGTAATTCACGAAGATTTTCGACGACAGTGCCCGTTCGACCGTACTTTATTTACACCACGGGTGCGAGACGGCGCGACGCTGCTGCCTACCTATCGTCGTGACTGCGAGGCCTATAATGCCTCGTCACAGTATATATATATATATATATTGTGACGTGATTTTCCCGATGTAGGGAAAAGTCACAGTCCTAAGGCCGTTATCGGGTTTGCCCTCGCTGCACAAACCGTCGATTGTTATGCGCTCCCGATTTTGATTTTGTTTACTGACGTCGTGGATATCGTTTATGGTGACAGTGTTGTCAAGGAGATGGCTTTAAGGAGGAAACGGCACGGCGTTCGATCCTGATGAGGAGAAGAGTGCTCAACGTAACGAGTTACCCGTCAGGAAAGAACCGCCGGCGAATACGCTCGGAAAATTGATGCAGGCCCGGCTCCAATACCGGCGCCCCGCCATTAGGTGCATCGTGCATACGGGGAAGCGGAGGTTTTGGGATTGCGGGCGAGAGCGGGAACCTCTCGTGCCGCCGATGTAAGTGCTCCCCGGTGCACGATGACCGTGGGGATACGATTTTCGGCGTACTCGCAAGATCTCGAGTAACGTCGATAATTGCGATTTCGTTAAGGTAAGTACTGTGCCGAGCGAGAGGGCAGTATCTCTCGGTGATAGATTTCATATTTCGGCTGATCGAAAGTTGATTGGCTGAAAAACAGTCGTTACCGTGTCGCGCTCGAGACCAGAGGTGTCTCGCGAAGCATCGTAGAGAGAGCGAGGTGTCTCTGTCTCGCATACGCGCCATGCGTATGCTAAGCTCTCCCTCTACGCACTCGCTCTAGAGTCGTTGGTCGTCTCTCGTCGAGGTGAGAGGTGTAAGTTCGCGTACGGGCTATAGGGAGTTCCGTGTAGACCTGGCTCCCTATAGAGGAAATAAATTCGTGTTTCTCGATCGCTCTCGAAAAATTAGAGATTAAGTTATCGTTCTTGGGACGTTTTAGAAGTTTTGTTGTTCGTGATAACGGTTTTGCCCTGAGGTGTTTTCGCAGGTGAATTCACGACGATTTACGTTCTCGTTTTCCGATCGAGGCTTACCCCCTCGAGAAAGATTTAACGTCTTGGTGCCATCTCGGAGTGACCAACCCCGACCCTCTCTACCACAATCGACAACCTGAGCGGCCGAGCGTTTCCGGTTTGTCGATCTCGCTGGCGCATCCAGGTGGACCGGATTGTCACTTCCGGCGAAACAAAAGTGACCCGATCTATGTGCCTTAATCTATGATGTATCTACGGCTAGATGGTGGTGGGCGGCTTCAACGCTTCTCGACGCGCTCTGATTGGACCAACTTTAAATGTTTATATCTCGTAACTTATTAACAATATCCCTAATGTTTATTTGCAACTTTTGTTTGTAATGGCCTCATCTACTTCAGAATTCGCTGTGCGACACTTTATGCGATTCACGCTGTATATATAGATCGCAGCAATCGAGAACCGCGTGGCGTTGGACGAGGGCAGTTGTTCAGCTCGGCTGAGATGAGTGTAATGCGGTCCGCGACGCGAATTATTTTTCTCCACGAGTTAACGTTTTTTCTTTTATTTACTGTGTGTTTAGTGAAACAGGAGATATCAGTGACAGTGAAAGTGATGTGATATGAACGTGACAGTGATGGGAGACCATTGGTATGGCGAATAGCCACAACAAGCGCAAGAGACATACGCGGAAACGCATTTATTTTAATCGGTAAGTCTTCAATTGTTTAAAAAATGTTTCATTCTCGTCCATTGTCATTGTATTTATCGTTTTGACGTTCCCGTTATTTGGACAATTTTTAAGATCGGTCTGATAATGGGCAAACAATGAGGTCTCTTTTTATCGAAGTTGAAATTTTCGCGTTCTGAGTTGTCCCTGTTGAGAATATATAATAATATTAGTTCAGACTCGACAGCTACATTCAATGTTATTTTTTTTAAATGAAATACACACTTCTTAATTATGTTGTGAGCGTTGACTAGTACTTTCTATTTGAAGATACCACAATATATCATTAATGTATTACATTATACATGAATGTGTAAATTCATTCATAATACTATACTGGGGTATCTTCAAATAAAAATTGTCGGTCATCGTTGATGAAATAATTAAAATATATGTATTGTTATTACGGTATGCATTAATATATTAGTACTGATGTATATGAGTGATTATTTTACAAACCGTACAGATTTCGTGAAAAAAAAACTTGACATTTTAAAATCGCATGAAAATTTGTTCACAACTTATATTCATAAAATCAGTTGACACGTATCTAAGCATTTTTCTGAAAAAAATTTTAATTCAGTAATATTCACGTATGAATTTTTGACAATTTGCTGGATTTACTGGAACCATCGCATACATGATATTTATTATCTCCAGTTCTATTAATCGGATCGACGTTTTTCCTTTATAGTTTTACACTGTATTTCGTAAACTTTCAAAGAGTATTTTGAACTACATTTTAATTGGCAATAAATAAAAGATAATAATAATTTGATTGTTTAAATAGTTGTAACATGCCCGCCCACCACCTTAAATCGATTTAAAAAAATACCATTTTGTACCTTATTGTCTTATCTACAAAATGAAATTTGGAAGAAAGTGAGGTCTCTGTTACATTGGTAGATATTAAATATTTTCACGCGCAAGGCACGCACCTCGCTCCACATACGTCAGGGATATCAGATGCCCGCATCCATTTGTCAATTTTTTAATATTTTCCATATGGTATTGTAGTTTAAAAACGTTTGTTAATTTGGTTTAGAGAATGAAAATAATACAAATAATTCAAAAAAGTGATTTCGAGTACAAAAGAAAATGTTCAAACGTTAACTCTAGAAGGAACTTAAAAATAAAAGCAATAAATACTCTGGAAAAATAAGGAATTTTTATGAATGATCTAAAGTAAATTAAAATGTACAGAAATAAATGCGTGAAAATAATTCTCTTTAATTTAATTTATTAAGTCATAATTAAGCACATGAGATATTTACATCGATTTATCACAAATTGTTCATATCATTTCATAATTGTAATTACAAAAGAATGATTATCGTCTTGCAATGAAAAGCGCTTTACTCGTACTTTTTTTGGCAGAGGTATAACGCAATGAAATTTGAATGTCCCTTTCACGGTTATAGCCCTTTTGAATCGTGCATCTAATGTTTGTTCTTCCTCAACATATGTTCCGTCGTAACATTTGTGTGTGGTGTGCATGAACGTTTGCAGGAGAGAAAGGAGAACAGGGCGGGTTCGCATGGCCGCGGCGGATGTGGCGGCGCTGATCACGCTCGCTTGTCCGGCCAAAACCGAGCGAATCCGCGTTGATGGAAAGAGGGGGGCTACCGGCCACGGTTAAGAAAAAGAAAGAAAGGGCAGTCGCTTTTAGGACATCATACGAGACGGTCAACAACGGGAGACGTGAGAAACCGGGATCACCTGATCCCTCGTTACTTAGTAACGATCATATTCACTCTACCGAACGTAGTAAAACATCAACGACGGCCGTCGAATTCAAATCATTTAACTGGTAGAAACCCAGGAATCGTAGTTCAGTAAGGTTGTGCGAATGCGACGCGTGCTAACAAAGCGAATTAAGAGGCAGTGTTACTGGCGACGTACGCTTCGAAATTTCGATCAGTAGTCCTGCGAGCACTAAACAATCAATCAGCTTTAAAATTGGCAGGTACACAGAGAATTATGGCAAAATTGGGCTCTTGGTATTTTTTTATCGAAATATTAAAAAAAAATTTGCAGTTTTGTATTATCACGGGAGTAATCACAGATTTACGTATGATGCACGGATCGGATCGCAATTTCAAGAGCAAGAGCCACTCCGCAATTAAAAAACACACATTTCGGGCTTTATTTCATTAGATTTTATGCAAAATTGAATGAATAAAGGCTGATCGAAATTGTTGACAAGAAGATATCGACAATTTGACCGACATACGAAAAAAATAGTGTAGCGAAATTCGAAGAGAAGGCGCTGGCGAAATTTTCTCAAGAAACTCGTATGGTAAGCGGTGAAAGCGGAGACAAATGACGGAAAGCTTTGCTGCTATATATATACTTATATATGTTTAGCCCGCAAGGCCTTGCCTCCTCCGTCACCGACTGTCGCCCGGCCTGACTACCACAGGGATCGCGCGTATATATATATATATATATATATATATATATTGAAACGCAATTGGTCTCAATAGTATTTTTATTGTGTGTTGCGCGAAGCTCTGACTATTTGTGAAGGTTGTGTGAGAGGTGGGGTATATTGAACAAGACTTGATTTTATTAACCAAAGTATTTATTAAGGTATTGTTTCTTCAATGTGGCTCTATTGCCTTTATTTATCATTTAATGCTAATATTTTATTATAAGATCCTTATAAATCGATATTTTATGTTACGGGCATGTTGCGCGTAGCTGTATTTGATTTGAATTTTCCCGCCCTGCTTGTAGTTTTCCCGTTCGATATGCGCTGGCGAGATAATCGATCAGTCGCTCGATCGTGCTGCCCCTTCCTTCAGTAGGTAATCGTCGGCGTGGTCAGTTGGTCGTCCTCGACCGTGTTTGCGCGAATTTTAGTGTGTTGTGCTGGTGCTCGTCGGTGGTGAGTGTTTATACCCTCCACGTCAGTGTGTTACCTGAGTGTTGTCTCAGGTATGTGTAGTTTTTTCTCTAGGAGTCGATTGCGACCGTTTTTCTTAAATTTTTCGGGCTCAGTGCTCCGAGCAAATACCCCTTCCCTCTCCCTAAGTCCGTCGTCTGCTGTACGATCCTCGAGTCTCTCTTGTCCCCGTCGCCGTAGTGACAAGTCGATAATTATGTTTTTAACTTTCAGGTGTGTACATCCAGGGAATTTCGTCACATGAGTTCTTATTCATAACTCATGTGGGAAATTAAACTCTTATTCAGAGTTTATTTGGAGACCCCAATGTTAACTCTTATTCAGAGTCAACTTATCGGTGAGTAACCAATAAAATTACTGATTTCTCGTGCTTTTATACTGTGTCTCTTCCAGGTTGCCGGTTATCGCTGGATGTCGCGCCGTTGCCACGTCGTCTCGGGGGATCCTGAGTGGTCCAATGAGACAAGTCCGGTGTGGCGCGGCTTTACGAATTGGAGATGAGACGAATTCCGTCTCAATATATACATAAAAGCTACGACAGCGCAAGCTACATATTAGGCCAACATCAGGCGCGTATGGGTGAGACTCGCATGATACTCATTCATTTCCTCCCCGAATGCAATGAAATAAAATGCAAAATGTGCGTATTTTGATTACGCGTTAGCTGTCTATTCAAGAGCTATGATAATGTCAATACAACTATCGGAAATATTCATCGTATAGTTATTTATATATAAGTGTTACAGGCAACGTACGCTTCGAAATTTGGATCAGTAGTCCAGCAAGCAGTAAACAACCGATTAAAAATTTGAAAATACACAGAGCATGATAGCAAAAGTGTATGTTGGTATTTTTCCCCCAAAATTTTTGCCATAATTCTCTAGGTACTCTCAAAAGCACTCAGTGCCGAAGTAAGTGCAGCTGGGTGTTTTCGAATCGCTGGTGGCCTGCAACTGCAATGGAACTATCAGGAATATTCATCGCATATATATATATATATATATATATGTGTGTGTGTGTGTGTGTGTGTGTGTGTGTGTGTGTGTGTGTGTGTGTGTGTGTGTGTGTGTGTGTGTGTGTGTGTGTGTGTGTGTGTGTGTGTGTGTGTGTGTGTGTGTGTGTGTGCAATGAATATTCACGATAGTTGCATTGACGTTGCCATTACATAGACAGCTAGCGCGCGATGCGGCTATGGGTACGCATGTACGAATATATGCCGATTCCAACGGCCGCTCTCGTCGAGAGACGCGAAGCTACAATTCAAACAAACCTTACGCCCGCTATGAGAAACCGATCGAGCTGAAATTTTGACCCTGCATAGACAAAGGTGCCAGAGAGTGGACCTTGGTCTGTCTGAGAATTGTCGATTCTCGGTCGCGAATTTTATTGTCGAACTCGGCATTACGTAGATTTGTTGACGCTTGTATATGTGACTCTCGCTGACGAGAGCCGTCAGTCGCCGAGATCGCACTCTCTCGGCTGACGTTGACCATACGTCATCGACGATGCTTTAGGAGCAAGCATCGTTCGACGAATAAAAATATTCGAGTAAAAAATCGACCGAGAATTCGCGATTCTCGGTTGTCAGTTTCTTACTCGCAATATTCTATAGATTGCCTGAAAATTACATGCCTGCTCCAAAATATTTTAGGCGAAACTCGACCGAGAGTTTTCGATTCTCGGTCGCGAAATTTATTGTACAACTCGGCATCACATAGATTTGTTTGTTGACGCTTATATTTGCGACTCTCGCTGACCAGAGTCGTCAGTCACCGATATTGCATTTTCGGTACAAGAGAGATGTTTGGCGAATGCAACAAGCCGAGTTGAGACAGGATCGAAAATTTCCGATTGCCGTTCGCACATCTGAATCTCGTCAGCATTCGTACATTTTTTACACATATTAGAAAGCATTGCAGCTTATAAAAAATATTCACAAAATAATATAATTCTTCAAAGAAAGAAATTATCCCATTATACAGATCATATATGTATAGTGTATGTATGTATAGATATATATGTATAGTATATGTATGTATAGATACATACATATTTCTGTATATATATGTATATCTGAATATATTCAGATCAGAAATGATATATATATATATAGATACATATTTCCGAATGGGTTTATATATATGGTGGATGATATCAATATATATTGTGACGTTGCACAATTTCCCTCCCCGCCGACAGCCCTCCAAGGCGACCGTTCCACGTAAAATGTGAAAAGTAAGTGAACCATTAGTATTTTTATTTGTATTTTTTTCCTAATTCTCCCCCCCCCCCCCCCCCCCCCCCAATTATTGTACACTGTGTAAGCACTTATCGCCGCTACGAAGAATACCCCAAGGATCACCCGCAGCCATTCCTGCCGTCATCGCCATCGTGGTCGCCGTGTCGTCGTCGTTGGCCGTCGTCGTCGCCACGGACACTGTCGTCGTCGTCGTCGACACGGCTATAACCAAGGACCATCCACCGTTACCAGGACGTCCTGAAGAGGAACTCGATCACCACACACACACGCACTCGCACTCGCACCGAAGAAAATTCCCACCAGAAATCAAACAGGCCGCCCCGTCCGCCGTCGCTAGCCATCCATCGGTATAGCGACGGAGAGACGAGTGAGATGGCAGCAGCGCGCACAGAGCATCATGAATTACCCTAAATCCCGATATCGATAAGGACGACCCTGCCATATCGATCGTCCTAATTACACCCATCTCCCAATAGATCTCCCTAGTACCGTCCCGAAAATATCGATCTCCCCACCCCCCGTATCACCTGACCCGTGCCGCTGCTGCCCAACGGAAAATTTGAACTCACTTGGAGTTTGGCTACTGGCGATTACAGAGAGAGAGTTATTTTTGCGAATAGTGAGAGTTTGGAGAAGAGTGTGCGGAGAGTTTGTTTCGAGTGAGAGAAAGAATTATATAGTGTGGAGTGAGTGAAAGAACGAAAAGAGGAAAATAGAATTTATATGCGAATTAGAGAGTGAGAAAACCGTAAAGTGCTAGGTGTGTGAAGGAGTGAGAGAGAAAAGGCGAGAGATAGAGTGAAAAGGAATACGAGGATAAGGAGAGAGAGAGAGAGAGGAATACCGAGCGAGCCACCTTGGATCACAACTGTAAGTGCTTGCACAGTTTCCCTTTCAAAATTTCATCGGCACATCTTTTATTTTTGTATCCCCCTTTTCTTACCGCAAAATACCATTTAGAGTACCCCTCCCCCAGTTTTTCTTTTTGCGCATCATTGAATATTATTTTCGATTCGTTTTCTTTTTCTTTTGTGTTTGCGATTAAATTAAGTAGTAAGATATTAACGTGGAACGGTCGTGCAGCGTAACAGTAGAATAAGTAGGATTCCCCTTCCCGTGCTTCCCCTCTCCCGTCACAGGTCAACCGTCGCTGGCGAAGCGACGGTGACAACAATTTTTTTCTCTGCCACTGTCCTTCGGACAGCGGCAAGGTATAAGTCGACCAAGATCCCAAACTCAAAATATCCACAGTCCCTGATACAGGGCGTCCCAAAAGAAATATTATCGGTGGTAATTATTAAGAGGCCACATAGAGTCGGAGAACCCCCTTCCCTGAGATACCCCTCCCCTCCCCTTAGAGCCGTTATTCATAGTTGTAGTATTTGTGTGTTATTTTTATTTTCTATCATTTTGTTAATTTTTAATTATAAATTAACTGGCGCCCAAACCACCCCAATATAATAAAAATACCTCCCCGGAGATAGTCCGCCGACCCTAGTATCAAATTAAAGATTATTGTTACTGTATTATTTTTTTTTTTTAAAAAGCATTTTTTTTTAGTGTTAAATAAATTTTGATTTATGGTTATTTTTCTTTCGTTTTTTTCTTGTATTGGCGTTTATTGATTAATTAATTTCAGGAGCCCCCCCTCTTTACCACTCCCTAGTCACCACCCCACCACAACCCCTCCATCGGCGTGACAATATATATATCAATCATGTGTATACAATATATATATATATTCGGACAGATGTATGTATCTGTACGTATATTCTGTCTCTATATATATATGGTTTCTGATCTGAATGTATTTATATATATATATATATATATATATATATATATATATTGTGACGTGATTTTCTGAGTCCTGGTAAATCACGGTCACAAGCTATCGCTCTCGTTATAGTTAGCCTCTCTCTCGACCGAAGGGAGAGGGCAGTAGTTACCGGCAATGAAAATTTGGCATCATATTGATGGGTGTTTGCGATTTCGAAGATTGGGAATCAATCAGTTTACCGCGAGTCGTCGAAGCGTCGCGATCGAGACAATAACAAGTCCTCGCGTACGCTCGGTGTCGGACACTCGGTGTCTCACTCGCTCTCGCGTTACGCATCGGAGTTGAGTCGGTCTCTCTCTCCGTACGCGAGCTCTAGTATTGCCTCTCGGTCTCTCGTCTTTCTCTAGAGTGAGAGGTCCGATCTCGTCGCGTACTGTGATCGTTCGTGTGAGAGTTTCTCGTTCGAATTACGCGTTACCGAATTAAGAGTTCTCGCCGATGAAAATTCGCGAGTGCCTGTGATCGAGGCCGAGCTTCGCATAGCTCGCGCTCTCTCGGTACTGTGCGAACGGCTCGTTCTCGCTCGCACTCGCTGAGGGCACGACGCGTCCCCGCGTCGAGTACTCGCGTGCATTGTTTACGTTCGTACTCGTCTCCTAAGACGAGTCATGTGTTCTCGTGCTATATGGAATAATATAAGTTTCGTACTGTGGATTCTCGAGCGTGGTGCCAGCGATCGCGCTGCCTTCGTGTTTTCGTGTCTCGGCCTGATCGGATACCCCTGGCACCGCTCTGTCCGAGCGAGGTAAGCTACGTCGGAGGGATCTATGAGGAAGGTGAGCCAAGGTCTTCGGCAGCTCGGTGAGTCGTTTGATATTTACTTGTCCGATGCCAAGTTGCGTTCACGTGTTGTTCCCGGAGAATAATATCGCTCGAATACAGAGTACTTTCGATCTCGTACCGTTCTCGAATAATAATAAAATCCCGATTTAGTTGCGATTCCGATTCTCGTGTTCGGTAACGCGCTTGAGCCGATGGCTTGCGCGAGTTGACGTTCCCGCATCCATTGTCCGCCGACCCCGACCCTCTCTGCCAAACCTAGCAGACTGAGCGGCCGAGCAATTCCGTCCCCGTCGTGTGCCCGCCAACGCGTCCAGGTCAGCCCGGTTTCGTTGCTTCCGGCGAAACAAAAAGCAACCCCTTCGGTCATCGGCCAGTTTTGTCGTGTTGTCGTCAGCGGTGAGACCGTTCCCGTCTCCCGTCGTTGTTGTTATCGTTGTTAATGTGTCGTTCCGTATTGGCCGATGACCAGTTGGTGCGATCGCGGCAAGTTCCCCCCCGCGATCGCCGGTTCTGCGCCGGTTGTCGAGACCGGCGAAACAAAACTCGACTGGCGCCCAAGTCGGCAATTGCGGACGCGCGAGCGCGGCACCGACGGACGAAGGTGACGATTGCGGAAGGTGTTTGTCCCGACGTTGTAGGGAAGATAAATTCGTCACAATATATATATATTGCTGAATGGGTTTGTATGTATACCCAGATATCTTTTCCAAGAATCATATTATTTTGTGAACAGTTTTTATAAACAGCAATTCTCATAATATGCATGACCAAAGCTGCGAGATTAGTCGCGCGACTCGATTGTTTTCGCTCCGTCGCATTCCCTCCGCGGGGAGGTGCGGGGGAAACGCGGGCGGCTGGCTATCGCTACGAGGCCTCGGCGCTTGGCCCGTCTTGTCAAGTGTCATACTGGGGCTTCGTAGCATACGCGCGCCATGCCTTCTAGCGGTAGGCAGCGGTAGCGCTTAGCAAAATGCTGCGAGCTCTGCACTACCGAAGCCGTCTGAAATTTCCGCTGACTAACACTGCCTCTTAAACGCGCGAAATGTAACCACCGCGTGGTCGGTGCGGTTAGGCGATTATCTTCGTGCGGCTGCGGATAAACAAGGGTGTAATGTGTACGACGCCAGTCGAAAGTGTTAAACAATAAATCTGGGTTTTTTATGCCGTGCCGGCTTTTTCCCATAAATTGGGGCAGTTATTTCAAACCTCCCATCAAACCAGTCAAATTGTAAAAAGAATAAAGAACACAGCGGTTTTATGCCATCGGCGGCATGGCCGCAAGCATTCAACATTAAACATGGTGCCTCCTGTGAGGTTTTGACCTCGTATTGGTAAACGCGGGTGGCGTCGCACACGTGCGCGGCTTGCAGCATCGAATGACGAAATCTCGACGTAGTCGAGAGCAATAGAAGAGTCGTAAAGAAGGCAAAGGTGTCGAAGGAATAGCCAACGATCCTCTAGTCGGCTTGTAAATCATTTTGACGTCGCTCGTCGGAACGCCTGTCCCAGGACACCTCAACACCCAGTGGTCGCCGCATCGAAGCGCCGATGGAAATTTAAGATAAGTGACCGTTTCGTGACATACTAAATTTCGGTGTTGAAATTCGCAATTCCTTTGTTAGAATTTAAGATTTCTTTGTTGAAACGTAAAGTTTCTTTGGCGAAAGTCGCAATTATTTTGTTAAAGGTCTAGATTTATTTGTTGAAATGTAAAGTTTCTTTGACGAAAGTCGCAATTCTTTTGTTAAAAGTTTAGATTTACTTGTTGAAAGGTGAAGTTTCTTTGGTGAAATACGCATTTCATTTATTAAAATGTAAGATCCATTTGATGAGAATTAAGATCTCTTTGTCGAAAGTTGCGCGTCATTGGCTGAAAGAAAAGATTTCTTTGTTGAACGAGTACGATCTCGTTGTCGAAAAATGCAATATATCGTCCGAGTCTGTCAGTCTCTACGTAGACGGGTACGGGTGCTTTTTTGAATTGACTATAGGTTGGTCGAACGGGATAGTACGTGTCGCACGCACGGCATATAGCGTGTCCCTTAGAACAAGGAGACCCCGAACCCCGAACAGACAATAGGCACACAGCCGCCGCATGTGTGCGTAGCGATCGTTTCAGGGTCAGCGCATTGTTTACAGGATTATTCCCCG
The DNA here is from genome assembly GCA_964007305.1 of Netelia melanura. Taxonomy (NCBI): domain Eukaryota; kingdom Metazoa; phylum Arthropoda; class Insecta; order Hymenoptera; family Ichneumonidae; genus Netelia; species Netelia melanura. The sequence continues at coordinate 3,684,775 of OZ023260.1, forward strand.
ACCGATCGCTGAGAGTACAGTGAATGTACCCGTGAGGGTTCCGTTGGTGTTAGGATTGATCGTTCTCTGGTTATCTGTATACCTGGTGGGTTTATCTTTGCTAACGGACATAACGTGTCGGATGTGAGACGGTGACTGAAAAAATCCATATAATATTATCCGACAATAGAACAACTATTTTTATAAACTCAAACAAGGCACATTGCATTGGATAAATTTACTGTTCGATAATTGATAGAGAGAATTCAATTGACGTCGAAATCGGGAAAGCACGGTTCTGTGATAAATGTCATTCCTGGCGGGTTTCTAAATTTGTTTACATTTTCTGATATTGTCCACAACTAATTTCTTAAAAATGGATCTTTCCGAAGAACATCATAAGCGCGTGGCGTATATCGAGCAAAAGGGGAAGTCATTTGAATTTCAAGTACAAAAATTAGAAAATTATTTAAGGGGTGACATTGTGGATCCCACCAACGCCAAAATGTGGTCTGAAAGTCTTGGGGCATTATACAAAGACTATTTAAAATACAATGATGGATTAACTTCATTACTACCAGATGCCCATCAGGTAACGGCCTTTCTCGAAGTAGAGTCGCGGTATTTTGATACAGCCAGTGCAGCCGCCAAATTACAAAGGGTCGAACCCCTCGCGAACTCAACGATTCAAACGAGTAACATCACGGTCACGGAGCGGCAGGATTTACCTAAATTACCTGAAACAAAGCTACCGGTTTTTAGCGGAAAACGTGAAGAATGGTCAGCGTTCAAGAACAAATTCGTGGCGCTTGTGCATTCACGCACGGATGTGAGCGATGCGGTCAAATGCAGCCAATTATTAGATTCACTCACAGGTAAGGCCCTGGCGAAGGTAGCACTATTCGATCCCAGCGATGAGGATTACTCCCAAGCGTGGCAGACTCTCCTCGAATTCTACGACCACAAACGAATCGTGGCAGTCGAACACCTAAACGCGATTCTCGATATTCCCAAGCTTTCTAACGCGACCGCCGACGATCTCTCCGGGCTCCTAGATAGAGCGCGACAACATCTCCACATACTCAATCGACTGGGAGCAAACCCTAGCGATGAACTCGTGGTGAGAATTATAGAGAGATGCCTACCTCCCGCGACAAGGAACAGATGGCAAGATAGGTTAGAGTTAGATGAACTTCCTAGACTCGAGGACCTTTTCAAATTCATGCAGACTTCCATCTTTAAAATCCAAGCGAATGCAACGTCGTCGGCAGGTACTTCTGACGGTTATAACAATAGAAAACGAGCAGGGGGGCCCGTTTCTATACCGCAACAGAAGGTTTTTCGGTCGAACGCTAGATCCTTCATAACGAATGCCTATGCTGCGTCAGCTTCCGCCACCCCATCTATTTGTCCCAAATGCAACGGGGAGCATCGCTTGTTTAAATGTTCATCTTTTCACAAGCTCAGTACATAAGAGCGCGGGAACTTCATAAAGTCCATTAATACATGCCGCAACTGTTTTGGAACTCATCCGTTCCCGTGCAAAAACGAAAAGCGGTGCAAAAAGTGTGACCGACACCACCACACCCTCCTTCACAATGACAAGGGCTCCGGGTCACACAGGCCACGGACAGAAGGTACCAAAAACAATGAGAGCTCAGCGTTGACATCCACCGTCGCTCAAAGCTGACTGATTCATCCCTCGTACGCGTCGGTAGCACTTCCGTCGGATTCTCAATTAATGACTACCGCAGTGGTTAAGATTCGATCTCGACGAGGACATTTCGTAATGGCACCCGCGTTGTTAGATTCCTGTTCTACGGTGAATTTGATCACCGAGAAATGTGCAAAGCTTTTAGACTTACCAATCGAGACATGTGTCGTCAACATAGGAGCCGTTAACAGTTTGCACACGGTTGCAAAACAACACATTCGCGCAAGTTTGCATTCCACGTACAATACCTTTCAACATCAGTTCAATTTTCTAATAGTTCCGAGCGTTGCGAACGCGGTACCTAACGAAACGTTCCCTCGCAACCTCTTCAACATTCCGAGCAATCTTCAACTCGCTGACCCTCAATTTCATCTCCCTAAGTCCGTCGATATCCTGGTAGCCTCCAGCACGACGTTGTCAATCTTAGCTGTAGGGCAGATAAGGTTGCGTCATGAAGACTCCGAAAATATTTTGCAAAAATCTAGCTTAGGGTGGATCATCGCGGGAGGAAGCGAGATCCTCACTTCATCGAAACAGTCGTCGTGTAATGTTGTAAGGTTGGACAAACTCATCGAGCGTTTCTGGCTTATCGAGGATTTCGATCATGAACCGATTCGGTCTCGGGATGAAGTCGCCTGCGAGCAGCATTAAACGACCCACACCAAACGAGATGCTACCGGCAGATATATCGTGCGGCTTCCTTTTCGAGACAGCAAATTTAACCTAGGAACTTCAAAGCAGCAAGCGGTACAACGATATCATGCTTTGGAAAGAAAGTTCACTGCATCGCCATCGTTCAAGGCGGAATATACCAAGGTCATGGAAGAATATATTTCCCTTGGCCATATGACTCTATGCAGTGACGCCGAAGATGGTTATTATCTTCCTCACCATGCGGTAATCAAAGAATCCAGTGAGACTACGAGGGTTCCAGTAGTATTCACCGCATCGGCAAAAACATCTACGGGCATTTCTTTGAACGACACCCTCATGGTGGGCCCTACCATTCAGAATACCATCTTCGAACAAGTTCTCCGTTTTCGTACCCATTCGTATGTGGTCACCACGGACATTGAAAAAATATATAGGCAAATTGTACTTCACCCGGAGGACCGAAAGTTTCAGAGACGCATGTGGCCTTATCAAGGCAGACTCAGAACCTTCCAGTTGAATACGGTCACGTTCGGCACAACCGCGTCCTCTTTTCTCGCGGTTCGCACCATCCAGCAATTAGCGCGAGACGAAGCCCACGACTTCCCACGGGCAAGCAAACTGCTTCTTCGAGACTTTTATGTCGATGACTTTTTTTCCGGTGCCGAGTCTCTCGAGAAAGTTCTCGCCGTACGCGACGAAATGATAGCTCTCTTACGTCGAGGGGGTTTTCACATCAGCCAATGGGCGTCCAATCATACGGCAGCTACTAACACCATCGACAAGAAGAGGTTTGACCTAGATTGCATGGTCAAAGATAAGTCCATCCAAAAAAACTCTTGGGATCATTTGGGACTCCCAATGGGATCAGTTACAATATACACTCAGTCATGTCGATGACACAGTAGTCGTAACCAAGCGAAAACTTTTATCGGAATTATCCAAGATCTTCCATCCGCTCGGCTTGTTAGGACCCATAAGCTTATACGCCAAACTGTTAATTCAGGATTGCTGGAAGGCAAAGATTACCTGGGACGAATCCCTTCCCCAAGAGATCCACACTAAGTGGAAATCGTTGGCAGACCAGCTACCATTATTAAACGAGATTTCATTTCCGCGACAATTATTAATCTCGAAACCAACAAAGATAGACATCCACGGGTTCGGCGACGCGTGTATTTACGGATACGGGGCTTGTATTTTTATTCGGTCGGTCGACTCCCAAGGGAGGGTTTTCATAAAGTTGGTCTGCAGTAAATCTAGAGTTGCCCCTTTAAATGGGCTCACAATTCCGCGCTTAGAGCTTTGCGCCGCGTCTTTGTTGAAAAAACTGTACGTAGAATCCAGAAAACAGTTCGACTTCCACATAAATAGTGTGAAATTATGGTCAGATTCCACCATCGTGCTTTGTTGGTTAAAAAAGGCTCCTCACCTTCTCAGAACATTTGAAGCCAATCGGGTCGAAGATATTCAATCATTACTGGAACAGGTCACATGGAAATACGTAAAATCAAAGGACAACCCGGCAGATTCCCTTTCGAGGGGACAATTACCATCCGAGTTCGTTCACAATGCACTGTGGACGGCCGGCCCCAGTTGGTTAAAGCTTCCCGAAAATGAGTGGCCTCAGTCGGTCGGACCTACTCCGCGTGATGTACCAGGGTTGAAACGCGGTATTTGTTTACTTACCAGTCATTCCGGCACGGATATCTATTCACACTTTGCACGCTTCGAACATTTCGTCAGGGTCGTCGCGTACATTTTGCGTTGGAAGGTGGGCAAGTCCACAAGCCAACACGCGGGGCTATTTCCGGAAATCCCGGACAAGGAAATTCGAATTCACCAAATAGTCCAGCGGATACGGCCACCCGTTTGTTCGGAAATCAGAGTCGCGGAACGTCATATTCTTCAAATGATTCAAAGCGAAAGATTTTCCACAGAGATTCGTTATTTGTCAAAGGCGTCAGAAGGGTCTGCGGAGTTCGGTCGCAAGAGGACTCGGTTCGACAACTTACATCCATTTATAGGCGATCAGGGTTTCCTTCGAGTAGGCGGTCGTTTGAGACATTCCGAATTACCCTACGAGCAAAAATATCCTATGCTATTGCCCAGCAAACATCCGGTCACAGATATGATTATACGACAAATCCATCAGTCGAATTTACACGCGGGGGTACAGGCTACACTATACAATATCAGAACGAGATTTTGGATTTTAAACGGCAATGATCAAGTTCGTAGGGTGATTCGTCATTGCGTAGAATGCATTCGGCAACGGCCGAAGATCGTGTACGCGCAGATGGCCGACTTGTCCAAGGCGCGAGTTCAAGAATCTCCGGTGTTTTGCCACACAGGTGTCGACTTTTTTGGCCCCCTCACCATTAAGGAGAAAAAAACATCGTAACAAGGTATTCATCAAAACCTATGGTTGTGTGTTCGTGTGTATGATCTCCAAGACGGTGCACATCGAGTTAGCAACTGATCTTTCGTCGGAAAGTTTTTTGGCGGCTTTTCGGAGGTTCGTGTGTCGCAGAGGAGTCCCGGAACGTGTCTTTTCCGACAATGGTACAAACTTTGTCGCGGCACAGAAGGAGCTCCAGAAAATTTATGATTTATTCGACACTCCCGAATTCAAGAACTCAATCGAGGCGTACGCCCTGTCGAAAAGAATCGAATGGCATTTCAATCCGCCGTTATCTCCGCATTTCGGAGGAATTTGGAACGCAGCCGCCAAGAGTTTTAAACACCATTTGAAACGCGTTTTGAAAGACCACTATCTTACTTATGAACAACTTAACACTCTGTTGGTTGAAATCGCAAGTTTTAAATTCACGACCTTTATACACTCTGTCGGCTGATCCCAATGATCCTCTAGCAATAACACCAGCACATCTATTGATAGGCCATTCAATGTCTTACTCGAAAAATCTTTTCAGTCTATTCCAGATAATCGGTTATCCACATACAATTTCATCACGAAGGCCAGACAGGATTTCTGGACAAAATGGCATAAGGAGTACCTCCATGAACTTCAGGTCCGCCATAAATGGCATGGAAGTACCGCTGAATTGCGACCAGGATCGGTGGTGATTCTCATGGACGACATCACCACCTGCTCTCGATGGCCACTGGGTGTAATGCTCGAGGTGTTCCCTGAGAGCGACGGTATTGCAAGAGTTGCATCCATCAAGACTTCGACTGGCGTATACAAGCGCAACATTACTCGGCTGTATCTTCTTCCAGTCGCCTAAACATCGAGCGCTAGACTTATTGTAATCACGAGGCAGAAGTTGCGCTCTGTGAGCGAGTAACCGACACTCGGTGATGAGAGAATCTAATCAAAGGAGCAGTCCCACCAAAGGAAACTGAGTCCGAGCACGTATCTAGTCGTCCAATGAGAAAAGTACCAAAGACCAGGGTGGAAGTATAAAGTTTGTAAATATGTTCCGGTTGTAAATACATATGTTCAGCGATACCCGTAGTAAGCATTAAGTCATGTTTAAACAGGGGAGTGGATACTCCCTCTTGTACGGGCATTTGCTCTGATATTTCAGCCTGCGTTACAACGTTCCGTTGGAACTTATATCCGCAGCTGGCACCGGGAGTATGTTCCGTCGTAACATTTGTGTGTGGTGTGCATGAACATTTGCAGGAAAGAAAGGAGAACAGGGCGGGTTCGCATGGCCGCGGCGGATGTGGCGGCGCTGATCACGCTCGCGTGTCCCGCCAAAACCGCGCGAATCCGCGTTGATGGAAAGAGGGGGGGGGGGGGGGGGGGGTTGGCTACTGGCCACAGTTAAGAAAAAGAATGTAACCACCACGTGGTCGGTGCGGTTAGGCGATTATCTTCGTGCGGCGGCGGATAAACAAGGGTGTAATGTGTGCGACGCCAGTCGAAAGTGTTAAACAATAAATCTGGGTTTTTTATGCCGTGCCGGCTTTGTCCCATAAATTGTGGCAGTTATTTCAAACCTCCCATCAAACCAGTCAAATTGTAAAAAGAATAAAGAACACAGCGGTTTTATGCCATCGGCGGCATAGCCGCAAGCATTCAACATTAAACAACATATTCTTCATTCGTTACATATTTTGATGCAATATTAGGGAGAGACTGAGTTGTCCATTCGAATAATTGTTTCCCAAAAACCGACTGATTCATATTTTGGTCTGCTCGATTGCAAGTTTTGACAGGCTTCAACGTGTCGCACGCTGTACACTTCGAGCCTGCGTGCGCTACGTGACTTGCACTCGAAAATATTTAATATCTACCAATCTAACAGAGACCTCACTTTTTTGCAGACTGGGTTCTGTAGATAAGACAATAAAGAACAAAATAGTATTTTTTTTAATCGATTTAAGGTGGTGGGCGGGCATGTTACAACTATTTAAACATTCAAATTGTTATTATTTTTTATTTATCTCCAATAAAAATTTAGATCAAATCCTCTTTCAAAGTTGACGAAATACAGAGTAAAACTGTAAAAGAAAAACGTCGATCGGATCAGTAGAATTGGAAATAATAAATATAATGTATGCGATGATTCAAGTAAATTCAGCAAATTGTGAAAAATTCGTACGTGTGTTACGTCCCAAGGTGGAGAGAATATGGAGCTCCGTCGATAATTCGATGTGCGCGCGATATTTGAATTAAATTGCGCTGTTCGGCTGGACGTGAGCTCGCCGCCTGGGACTTACTTGTGCTCAATGTACCAACTCAACGATTTATGATTAATCGTCGAGGATGATTCCTCTTCGAAGACGTATTGTTGATGAATGATGTTTCCCAAAGTTCTCGATTGAACCGAGAAGATGTATTGTTTCTTGGGAAGATTGTGATTAATTGCAACACCAACACTTCTCATACAATTAACAATAACAACTGTACTTTATTCACGTTTGAAATTGTACTTTGAAATTACAACACAAATTAGACTTAGAATGATTTTACACAATGTCGGAGATTTGTTAGATTAAGATGTTTTCGATTTCGAGATTGAGTCGATTCTGCTTCTCTTGTCGAAATTGGTTGACGATTTCGTCTCGGTTCGGGCGGAGTTACAAAGTTATATAAAACTGATTAGTCGGATTCTTTTAGCGTGATTTTGAGTTTTCCTATCAGAGGTTGTTTCAAAGATATGGGGGTGTTTTGAGAGCGTCGCTTTTTGGACGGCGATCGTGAGAAAGAAAAGTGTATTTTCTGATTATGGTTCTGAGAAATACCGAGTTTGGTTTTCGTCAGTTTTTACGAGCGGTGATATCGAACGAGGCGCTCGTAAAAATGTGAACATAAATAAGGAGAGCAGGGAAAAGTTTTTCCGTGCTTGATAATTATGAATTCGTATATGGTTCGCTTTTAAATTAATGAGTCGAGCTACGAAATCGCGCAAGACGTTCGTGGAAAAGACATTAAAAAAGATGTTTGCCAGAGAGGGTGTTTATGACTGGATGGGGTGTTTTGGTTACGGTTTTAAGTTGCTTGGTGCATGTATGTAATACGAGCTTGGTGCTCTGGTAATCTTAGCTGGGATCTTTCCCCTAATCTGTTTAGTTTCTACGGATAAATGATATAGTTTATAAATGCAATAGTAAGATAGCAATAAGAGAGAAAAAAAGTTGTACATACTGTTTAAATTTTACCGGCAGGCTGCATTGGTTTACAGGTAGGTAAGGTAGTAGTCTAATTTGTTGACCGGAGGTGCGCGTCACCCATGCTGGGACGTAACTCCTCCCCGCGTAAAAGATTGAGCGATCCGCTCAATTTAAAAAAAGATAGCGAGTGCGGCGTGCCGGTTAACATGAGTTTGACAAGAGAAATGCATCATATTGTCTTAACTAATTGTACGCTATTATGGTTATGACTAACGTATTTACTAATTTATCTTCCCTTTATATTCATTATCGCCCCCCTTTTTATTTTATTTGTAACACATTATTATTAATATCATTCTTATCGTTAAAAGATTTTGGATCTGTACTATATTGTTATTAATATTATTTTATCGTAATGTGTTTGTATCGTCTTAACATTGTTTATTATGTTATATGTTTCTGAATATTTGTACCATATCGTTTTAATATTGGATTATCGTGTTATGTACTTATTGAATATTTATATCGTATCATCTTAACATTAGTTTGTCGCGATGTTTTTCTTTGGGTATTTGTATCATTTTAACATTATATTTCTTATTATTCTCCTTTTGAATATTTGCGAGAGAAGCGAGACGTAGGTCAGCACGAATTTTTAACTTGTAAGTTTGTATCTATCTTAGTATTTTCGTTGAACAGTCCAAAAAAAAGGGAGAAAGTAAGGGAAGATCGGAAATAGAGGGAGGAAAGGAAGGAAAAAAAAATTGAGGTTCTAGGGATTTCGTGAAAGTTGGTGGGTGGGCAGAGTGTGAGGCATGCATGTGGCATTTTGTTTTTCGAGCGGCTGATTTCACAATTTTTTTTGTAATTGGTAAAAGGAGGGGGTTCGGCCAAGAAGGCAGAGGGTTGTCTGAGTGTTCCTGCGATATTCATTGTGTCTTCAACCGTGGTGACGATCGCATCTTCAGTGAATTTTCTTATTGTTGGAGCTTCTAAAGGAGTGTGAAAAGGATTGCCTCCTCTTTTTATAAGAAAAAAAAGATAAAATAAAAGAAGATATGGGTTTTGTCTTGCCGTCCAACAATGAGGTTGCAGCGCGTCGTGATCGGGAACCGCACCCTAAACGGCGTTGTCGCGTAAGTGCAGTGTTCTTTTCCTTAAGTTTTTACTGTCTTTTTTTTATTTTTTTTTTTTACAATGTAATTAATCTGATGTATTTCTTTATGTTTATATAGTGTGTGGGATCTCTGTTCCTAGCCTGGAAGGAGGTTCGCGAGGAGAGGGCGGCCTTGCGACTGTGGGTCCGTATGTACGAGGACGCGTTTTCTTTGGGGGCCGACGGTTTCGATATCTTGCAAATTCGATGGCTGTTCGAAGGACGCTTCGGCACTGTGCATCCCGAGGCCGACTGGGATCACCCTGCGTGGGAAAGCCCTCGAGGGATCCTCGCGGCGTACGACGAGGATTAAATTTAAATTACGAATGAAATACAAGTGTTGAAGGGAGATATATTCCCTTTGTTTTGAACATTTTATAGTTATTGTATGGGAGGAAAAAGGAGAGCTGGGGAAGTTCAAAATAAAATTGTATTTTTTGTATTCCTGTGTCTAGTGTGCCTTTTTGTAGTTTAGGATTCGTTTCCTTCACCTTTTCTTATAAATCCCATTGCACTCTATCACCCCTAACTGGGTTATTCGTATGTTCGTATTTCTTTTGCATTTTATTCGTGGGCGAAGATGGTATGAGAATTCGTTTCGCTTATGATTGACACCGTCCATTCTCGTTATAGAGAAATTTTTATCGGAATGGGCTTCGTTGTTGTTGTTAGATTTGTCGTAGTATTGGGTACGTGCCTGGTATTAGTATCCGTCCATTGGTTGTCGTTACGACCGTCGGTATGATGGGGGTCGTCGTCTGATCTGTTGGTATAGTAGGGGCCGGCATCTGTTCAGTCGGTAGGGCGGTGTCTGTGTTGGTCGAGTTGGTGAGTTCGGGTTGGGTAGGACTAGCGTTCGTCGGGTTAGTAGAGATCGTCCCTAATTCGACGTCTCTGTTGGTATGGGTTGCATTTTCTTGCTTCCTTTTGCCTAAGAGAACTAATAGGTGGGTTACGGTGTCCCATATGGCTCCTATTAGCCAGATGCTCCACCCGTATACCGAGTGGAGTGCGTAACCATGCACGATGGTGTCGACCAACAGTTTAATAATTTTAATGGTTACCCATGCTTCGAGCAGGGTGGCGCTAAATGTGCCTACAGTGTTAAAGAAGGAGTATACCTTTCCCCAAGTTTTTTCCAATGCTTGCTGAATTACATTTTCATCTATCCAATGAGAAATAGTTATCCTTTGGTCAACTACCGTTTTACCCGATGCTCCTCTCGCTAGCGTGTGCAATACGGCTGTCCTCTCTACCGGGAACATTATGCTTGCCAGAAGACTGTCGAGGTCTTCGTTTGTGTATATGCCGCTATCTGCAAGATGTGCAGGTGTGATAAATTTCCATGAGCTTTTGGCATTCGGTCCTATTTTTTCAGGCGTTATCGCGGGAGCTAGTTGTGGAAGGGCTTGGTACCACGCATTGTCTAGGTAGTACATGGGCGAGAGGAAAGAGTTACACTCTATTTCGTGAGCTGTTGTTGTGAGGACGTGTGTTCGAGGAGTTATGAATAGTGATTCGTTACCTCTTTTTACTGGGATTTCTTGATAACACTCCTGAGTTTTCCTGGTATTAACATTTACTGGAACACACCTTGCAAGGCGAATAACTTCGCCTGCGACATGTGCTATATAAGCGGGTTCGTTCATATAAGAATATGCGAATTCTGCCGGGGCGTAAGCTGCGAATGATAATGTGTGTCTTAACACTCTCTTCTCTAATTCGCACTCTTGTCTCATGACATCATTATAGAGGTGAGTGATTTGATTCGCGAAGTATTTGGTCATGTAGATTAGTTTGGAGTTTACGTAAGCAACAATGTCCATATTCATCGTCTGAATCCGGGTCTTGGTAAAGAAATCGCCGTTGGCGCTATCCATTATGAAAAGTTTCGGATGTTCTGTCTCGATTAGTTTATACCCGCACAAGTGCGTTTGTTTCTTTACGCTTAATGCAAATGTTATCTCCGCTGAAGTTATTGAATAAATTTCGTTTTGGGGCATGTTTGGTGCGGAACTGACGATTCTATCAGCTCTTCCTTCATAAAGGACTTCATAATTATTGAACTTGCATTGCTCGCGCGGAATGGGGTTCCAGAATGTGTAACCGCTGTAAGGGTCTATACATTCTCCTTGGGTGAGTTTACAATGATAGCCGGATTAAAAAATTACTATGTTTCGGTCGAGGCGCACCTGGCCTAGGTGGTCAGATATTGCTATTGATACTTTCCCGAGCACGATGACGTTTTTCCAAGTACCATAAGGGTCTGAGTAGACGGCGCCTACGCATGAACCGTCGTTATCGATAGATCCTGCAAACATTACGCTGCGCGGATTTGTAGAGTTCGGTTTGATATCGTTAAATATTACGTTAAATAATTCGAGATTGCCTGTTTCGTGAATTCTTCTGCACGATTCTTCTGATATAGTTTTTATGAATTCTTCATGCCCGTTTTTCACTTCTGAGGTGTGGGAATGCATGCCACAGTGTTTGATGGTTCTACTTATTTCGATTCGACATTGGATAACCTGTGTGTACTTAAATTCTACTCTTTGTCGTAATTGTACTCGCGTGTGGATGATCTCCGGTTGTTGTATGGGTATGTCGCACTCAGTGATCTCGAGTAGGGAAAGCGTCGTGATGTTTGTTGCTGGTGCTCCGCAATCGAATGCAATGCGTGAATTCCCCAAGTGCAAGAGAGAGAGAGAGCCACCGCGAGGAAAAGTTTCATGATTGTTTGACACGTGGAATTTATTTTGATTTTATTAGTGGGCTATTTTTGCGCGATCGCAGTGGATAATTTTACGCTTTTTATTTTCTAATTCGATCTCTATGTCGTTTTTCTCTGGAAAAACTTCGGTGATTAGATAAGGACCTTGGTAATTGTCGTCGAATTTTCCTTTTTTTTTATTTTTCACCAAATATATTTTGTCGCCTGGCTGGAATTTAACTGGGTTTATTCTTTTGTCGTAGTGCCCTTTAGATTTTTGCTTAGCGTGTTCCAAGTTCTTTCTAGCTTGTTCGCGGATTCCTTGCATTTCTTTAGCTACTGTCTCTACGTGGTCGTCATAGGTTATTAATTCATCGAGATATGAGAATTGTGAAGGTACACGGGCTACCCTTCTGTAGACTACTTGGTAGGGGGTGAATTTCGTTCCCTCGTGTACGCTCGTATTGTACGCGAACGTTGCTGATCGTAAGAATTTATGCCAGTCTTTCCTATTGGTGTAATGTTTTAAGTAATCTGTTAAGACTTGGTGACTTCGTTCGAGAGAGCCATTCGACTGGGGGTGAAATGGAGTTGTCTTAATTTGCTCAATTTTTAATGTCTTCGTGAGATGTTTCATTACCTTTGCGATAAAAGCAGCGCCCTGATCAGTCAAGATAGCCTTTGGGCAGCCGAAAAAACAAATAAATTCGGTGACTAAAGCTTCCGCGATTTCTTTGGCTGTTGCGTGTAGTAATGGGATCGCGAGTGAGAATTTCGATAAGTTGTCTTGGATGGTGAGAATAAATCGATGGCCAAGTTCAGAATGCGGGTTTATTGGACCAACGATATCCATGGAGATTTTATCGAAAACGTTGAGAGGGGTATCTGTTATCACCATCGGTTGTTTAGTTTTTATCCTTACTAATTTTCTCCTTTGACAACTTTCACATTGCTTGATATAATCTGCAACTTGCTTTTTCATATTTCCTCAAAAGTACTTTTGTCTAATCCGGTTGTATGTTTTTGTTACGCCTTTATGGCCTGCGATCGGGGATTCGTGGTTTTCGCGAATTATTCGTAACCTGTTTTCATGTGGAGGGGCGATGATTTCGTCTCTACAGATTCGGATCGTGATGTTAGTACCTTCGAAAATTTCTTGAAGGATCTTCCTTATTTTCGGCCACGATGCGTTTTTTAGACCGCTTCGGTTTTTAGAGATGGCCGCTGAATTGGTGTTTGATTCTAGCATTTCTTTCTTCAAATTTTTTATCGCGAGGACAAAGTTTTCTTGTATTAAGGGGTCGGAATCATGTTCTCGAACGACTAGCGCGAAGAGTTTCTTTTGTGGGTTCCCGGAAACGATTACGCTTCCGAGTTCATGATGCTGGTTTGGTGCTAGATTATTTAAGAGACCAATCTCGATCATTCTTTGCCCGAATTCGTTTGTTACTGTACCGTCGGCTGAGATTAAACAAATGTAATGATTTCGTGTCATTTCGATATTATCCCTTGTCTCTATTAAGTTTGTTGTATTTTCGAGATTCTGGTTTTCGTCCGATGAGCTGGGAACACCCGGTGCGCGAGAGAGTGGTATGGGTGCTCCGCAGGGAGTATTGCTTGGGACATTCGGTCTAACGGTAACCTGAGTAGCGTCGAGTGGTTGCATGTTTTCTACTGCTGGGTTTTCGTCGCGTGTCGGTGTGTATGATATGGGTATGTTGGCCGTAGGGGTGAGTATCGGTTCGTTTGGTACTCTTACCGTCACGTTATGTATCGCATCGACTGAGAGATCTGGAATTGTCGAGAGTCGGTGCGTTGGTTGAGGCAGAGATCTTTGAATTGCCGCTTTCTCTCTTTTCTTTTTCGACACTGGATTTAATAATTTGTCGATTTTTCCTGTTTGATTTGTATTTACACGTTTGTTCTTTTTCTTTTTCTGTTCATGAGTTTCTTCGTCGGGACAGCAGAAGCATTTTTTTCGTTCTGTCTCTCGGGATGAGCGTCTGACTGTCGGTTCTGTCTTTGTCAAGGCATTTGGTTGTAAATTTACGGCGAAGTTTTCAACTTGGGTCTGTGGTGAATGTTCGTCTCCTGTCACGGTCTGAGGTAGATCGTCCATGATTTCTTTCGGATTTTCAGAAATATTAATCCCTCCGTGAGACTTTCGCTTGTGACTATTGTATTTTGGTTATACGACATGTTTGATTCATCGACTACGATCTCGTCCAGCGTCATGTCACGTTCCGTGTTTAGAATAGTTGGGTGTTTTTGTTTAGAGATTTCGGTATCACTGCCCACAAGTGTTTTCTTTCGTAACCGCCTGGCGGGTGAGGGGGTGAAGAGCGCTAGAGTTTTATTTCTCTTTTTATGAATTTCCCTCAAGAGTTGGCGTTGAAAATTATTTTCTTTTCGCACTCGCGTGGGCGTTTGAAATAACGAATGATTTACGGGTTGGACGCTTGGTTTAGATTCATCGTCCTCTTCTGGGACTTCCTCGTCGTCTGCGTCGCTGTCGTAAGAATTTGGTTCGGGTTCGAGAATTATTACCCGTGCTTCGATATGAGTTTGTTTTTCGCCTAGAGATGGCGAGGAACCGGGTTGGTTATTTATCGATTCAGAGACGTTTCGGTCCCTTTTCGCTTGAGATTTTCTGCTTGTTTTCTTCTTGTGAAGAAAGAATTTTGAATTTTTAGAGGAGTTAGATGTGTCGCTTTCTTGACTCGGGTGATCAAGCCGAGTTATTGAATTTTGATTTAGATTGACTGACACTAAAGGTTCTGGATTCAAATCAACGGATCCCTGGATCGTTTCTCTCGGAACTTCCGATCTGGAGGGATTCGAGGACTGAATTGATTTTGGATTTGAGTTAGAAGATTCATCAGAGCCAGTTCGAGCTAGTTTGGGTCTCCGTGAGAGTTGGCGTATGTCGCCTTCAGATGACGTAAACGTCCTTGCCACACCGGGCACGGGGTTTACGTGTGCTTCACCGCTTGGTGTTTGTTCGACTCTCCACTTGAATTTTATAGGGAGTGTAATTGGATTCCGGGAGAGAGCGTCAGCGTTGGTATTTATTTTACCTGGCTTATATTGTATTGTAAATTCAAATTCTTTTAATCGCTCTCTCCATCTGAGCACTCGAGAAGTGGGGTCACTCATGGAGTTTACCCATACTAAGGGTCTGTGGTCGGTGAGCAACGTGAAATTGCAGCCGTAAAGATAGGGCCTGAACGTTTTTAGACCAAAGACTACTGCGACCATTTCTTTTTCTAGAGTCGAGTAATTTCGTTCAGCTTTGTTTAATACTCTTGACGCTGGGGAAATAATATGATCTTCTCCTACTTTTCCTTGCGAGAGGATTGCTCCGACGGCGTAATTTGACGCGTCCGTTGTTACTATAAAAGGTTTTTCAAAATCCGGATATTGAAGGATCGGTGCTGAATAGAGTTTTTCGCGGAGGGTTGTAAATGTAGTTTGGTGTTGGTCGGTCCAATGGAAAGGTACATTTTTGCTCGTAAGTTCGTTCAAAGGTTTAGCGATTTTTGCGAAGTCTTTGATAAAACGTCGATAATATCCCGCTAGTTCGAGGAATTCGCGAACATTTTTCGGGGTTTTCGGTGTTTGGAAACGTTCTATAGCTTCGATGTTTTTCGGATCGGGTTTAAGTCCGTCGGAAGATATAAGATGTCCCAAATATCTTACTTCGGTTCGTAAAAATTCGCATTTGTCTGTTTGTAAAGTGAGATTCGCTTTCCTAAGCCTTTCCGCGAGCTTTGTGAATTTTATTTTATGTTCTTCAATGGTCCGTGCATATATTACTATATCGTCCAGATATACGAATAATTCATTTCCTTGCAACCCTTTTAATACGACATCCATTAAGCGTTGGAAAGTGGCCGGTGCATTTTTTAATCCGAAGGGCATTCGGTTGAATTCGTAATGACCGTGAGGTGTCGTAAAAGCCGTTTTGTGTTTGTCTACGGGAGCCATGCAAATTTGGTGGAATCCGGACGCTAAGTCGAAGATAGAAAAATATTTTGCTCCGCCAAGTTGGTCGAGGATGTCTGTTATGAGTGGTAGAGGATATGCATTGCCTATGGTTTTCTCATTTAATTTTCGGAAATCGATGACAAGTCGCCAGCGCTTATTTCCCTTAGAGTCTTCTCGTTTGGGAACAATCCAGATAGGTGAATTATATGGAGAAACTGATGGTTCTATTATGTCTAGTGCTAGTAAGTCTGTTATTTGTTTGTCTATTTCAGGTTTTTGGTGAGGAGGGTGTCTGTATTGTCTCGTATGTATAGGTTGATCGTCGGTCGTTGGTATGCGATGGGTGCATACGTTCATGGATCTAAGAGGCTCATCCGGTATGTGAAAGAGGTCTACGTACTCTTTGATAAGTTCATGATTCGCATTACGCTCTTCGACGTTGAGATGGTCCAGGCGCAAGAGATTCATTACATCGCCGATACGATTTTCTCGCGTCCGAGTCACGTGATCGTTATTACGAGTCTGAATCTTTACGTCGCGCTCTGGAGTTTCTCCATTCTCGTCCGTACTCATATCGAAGGGATAAAGAGTAATCACGGGAACGTCCACTTTAACGTCTTTATTTAGGGTGTTGATCGCGTACAGGCATGCCTTGCCGTTTATGTTTGTGACAAGTACTTCGCCTGCATAGATGCCGTCGGGGAGAGGTAGGCGGGGCACGTAGCCTGTCGAGCGTGTTCCCTATTCTTATGAACATAGTCGTTTTCTGTCGGGCCCTGAGCAGAAAAGACTCTGAATTCGCGAATGGGACATGTATGCCATTGAGACGTACCGTCCTACTCTCCCAATCAATCGCTCCTTGATTAGATCCTATCATTTCTTGACCTATGATCGCGTCGTATTCTACTGGAAAATTATCGGAAACGACTTGGAAATTTTCTGATTAATCATGGATTTTTAATTTGATTTGTCCGATAGTCTGTGGTAAGTCTATGTCGGAGATTCCGTGAAGTTCGTAAGTTATGGTTTTGTCGATTGAGTCGGGGTTTTTAACATTTCCATATTTTATCAGATTTAGTTCGGAGCCGGAATCTACATAGTAAAGGTTTTCTGGTGTGGTAGTGTCGGGTGATTGTAGTTGTATGGAGGCGGAGAAGTAGTTTTGACCCGTGCGACCGAGGTCGCATCTGGCTTTTCGGGCCTCGATTTTTTTTTCTCCTACTCTTGGCGTTGTTGTGTCGCCGGACCCGTCGATACGCCCGTTCGAGGGGTCGGTTCGAAGTTTCCCTGATTTCGTTCCGGGGTCTGTGCCTTTTTTGCGTTATTGAATGCTCGTTTTCTACAGTCGTTAATTACGTGGCCAGGTTTTTTGCAGTATCTACACGTGGGCGAGGGGGTTGAATTTTGTCTTTGGTTTGGGCCTTTCGCGAAACAATCCTCGGTGTTATGATTGTTTTTCTGGCAATGCGTGCAAAATTTGTTTTTTGATCTCTGGTTCTCGCTTTTCTTTCGGAAACATTGTTCTAGTGTGTGATTTGATCGTTTGCAATAAGAGCAGAATTTGTCGGATTTATCGTTATTTTCTTTGAATTCTTTCGGCTTCGTTACGAGACACATTTTCTGCGATATATCGTTTTGAGTGTGTAGTCTACTCATTGATTTTTCGACTTCTTTTGCTTCTTTGTACATTTGTTCGAGACTATCGTAGTCTTTAAATGGTAGAGCATAGTAGATGCGGGGGTGGAGTCCGTCCCTGAACGTGTCGGCAGCGACGTCCTCCATCAAACCTAGTGCGTGTTCTTTAATTCTTTCTTTACCGCGTTTGATATCGTCTACGGCCATAGCTTTGAACTGAAGGAATTGATCGTAATAGCTCGTTACAGACTCGTTTGGTTATTGGGTTATTTTTTTGAGGTCGTAGATCCATTCGTGGACGCGTTTCGAAGTGACAAATTTATCTCGAATTCTAGTTATTAATTCTTCGATCGTATTGATTGAATCAGTATTTACTTGGGCCTTTCCCGTACACTTCTCTGTTAGATCCGCGACGATGTCTGCTTCCGCGATATACGTAGTGTATTTTCGCGCGGCTTCACATTTTTTTATGAATTTTAATAGTCTGCAAGTTTTTTCGGTTCCGTCAAATTCTGGCAAGCTTTTTTTAAAGTCTCGATATCTTTGTTCATTGTATGTTCGAACGTTATCTATCGCAACTATTCTAGAAGTCTCCATTGCGTTCGGATCAGGGAGAGGCGCACCCCCTTGGGCCATTTTAATATGTTTAAAGACTTACTTGGTGATGACTAATTAAAATTACTACTGGAACTGTGAGTGAGTCGTTGCCGTCATCTCGGCTTTCGGCTGTGGTTGTGTTGGTCCCTCGCTGGGAAGTCGCCTCGGTGTTGTGTAGGTGAGCTCGTGCAGTGAAGAAATTTGAGCCGTCTCGTTGAGATCTCGTGTTGCTGGGTCGCTGAACTTCGTCTTGTTGAATCGGAGAGTCCCGTGTTGTTGGATTGGAGAATCTCGTACCGTCAGATGAATGAAGATGAAGATTTTGATTTGGTTTTTGAATTTAGATTTTGTTGTTTAGTGTTGAATTTCCTCTGGCTTTTGTTTTCAGTTTTATTGATGTATAGAGCGCGTTGGCGTGGTGTTGCTGATTCGAGTTTTCCGCTGCCACCAGTTTTATTGGTATATAGAGCTGTTACGTCCCACGGTGGAGAGAATATGGAGCTCCGTCGATAATTCGATGTGTGCACGATATTTGAATTAAATTGCGCTGTTCGGCTGGACGTGAGCTCGCCGCCTGGGACTTACTTGTGCTCAATGTACCAACTCAACGATTTATGATTAATCGTCGAGGATGATTCCTCTTCGCAGACGTATTGTTGATGAATGATGTTTCCCAGAGTTCTCGATTGAACCGAGAAGATGTATTGTTTCTTGGGAAGATTGTAATTAATTGCAACACCAACACTTCTCATACAATTAACAATAACAACTGTACTTTATTCAAGTTTGGAATTGTACTTTGAAATTACAACACAAATTAGACTTAGAATGATTTTCGTTCGGTCTCGGTTCGGGCGGAGTTACAAAGTTATATAAAAATGATTGGTCGGATTCTTTTAGCGTGATTTTGAGTTTTCCTATCAGAGAGGTTGTTTCAAAGATATGGGGGTGTTTTGAGAGCGTCGCTTTTTGGACGGCGATCGTGGGAAAGAAAAGTGTGTTTTCTGATTATGGTTCTGAGAAATACCGAGTTTGGTTTTCGTCAGTTTTTACGAGCGGTGATATCGAACGAGGCGCTCGTAAAAATGTGAACATAAATAAGGAGAGCAGGGAAAAGTTTTTCCGTGCTTGATAATTATGAATTCGTATATGGTTCGCTCTTAAATTAATGAGTCGAGCTACGAAATCGCGCAAGACGTTCGTGGAAAAGACATTAAAAAAGATGTTTGCCAGAGAGGGTGTTTATGACTGGATGGATTGTTTTGGTTATGGTTTTGAGTTGCTTGGTGCATGTATGTAATCTTAGCTGGGATCTTTCCCCTAATCTGTTTAGTTTCTACGGATAAATGATATAGTTTTATAAAATCAATAGTAAGATAGCAATAAGAGAGAAAAAAAGTTGTACATACTGTTTAAATTTTACGGGCAGGCTGCATTGGTTTACAGGTAGGTAAGGTAGTAGTCTAATTTGTTGACCGGAGGTGCGCGTCACCCATGCTGGGACGTAACACGTCAATATGTCCGAAGTAAAATTTTTTTCAGCAAAGTCCTTAAACACGTGTCAACTAATTTTATGAAAATACGTTGTGAATAAATTTTCATACGATTCTAAAATGTCAAGTTCAGATTGGTGTACGGTTTGTAAAAGAATCACTCATAGAGGCCATTCCGCGAGAACCGGATCAGTCACGTCTGAGAAATTAGTCAAACTTTGCATATCTTTAGTTCCTTACGCGGTAAAATAGGGTGTCGAGTATTGTTTACCATAACTCATTTCTTTTAAGTAAAATATAATTTTTTTTCAAATGAAATAGTTAGAAAAGGACTATATTTTCTGATAAAATTATTTGCAACATAGAACAAATTATATCGTGCTATTAATTTTCTCAATTATTTTTCAATAATTTTTTTAACTCTCAGGGATAGGTTGAAAAATAAAAAAAAATGTTGTCAGAACCTTTCAATCGTCCAATATTGTAGGAGAATTTTCGGTATTCTTAGGGATAATAAATGAATGTCACCGATTAGATGATTGACGGGTGAGTAATGCAAATATAATATAATTAGATTTAGATCGATACGTACAAAATATCCTTATTGGGGCTCTTTGGTTACGTCCTCTCTATTCTCATATTATAGTATGGCTTCACCACAAGTGACAGAAATTAATTGTTTAATTTCTATACGCGTGATTAAACAATTGTCTTCTCGATAACGAAACAAAACACATCGATGTAAATTGTTTGTAGTATATTGGAAAGGCGACAGTTTCTGACAAGATTTTTTCTATTTTTCGGTCGTACCTCCGACAGTTAAAAAACGTTATTGAAAAAGAATGTGTTAAATGCATAATGCGAAATAATATTTTTCATGGTGTAAATAATGTTATCATAAAATATATACCTTTTGTGACAACTTTAATTTAAAAAATATTTTATTCCACTTAAAGGAAAAAAGTTATAGACTTATTGATTAAAATGTCGGTAAATTTTTCATTATTCAGAAGTCGAAAAATTTCGCAATTAAAAAAAATACTTGATACCATATTGTTCGAGCGAGGATCTGGCGGGTGGATAAGGAGAACGACACACGCACACTCACAATAATATATGCGCAACAAGTTATCGCAACACAGTTGTTCGTTTATTCAGATCTTACAGATCAGTCAACTATACAATTTAGAGTTGGTCAGACGAACAATGGAGATCGTAGCGCCGGTCACAACAAAAACGATGGTCTATTTATTTTAACAGAGATGGGCTCGTATACACAATTTTTCCGTTAGATTAACGCGAAGGTCGGTCACAAGAGATGGTCAGGTTTAATCTCGAACTCGAAGGTCAGAACAAAGGAAAGAACCTCGACTTAATAAACTGTGGTATCGCACGAACGCTAACGCAGTTCAATCGACAATGGCCGCGAAGCCGGTTCCGGCGAGCCACGAGACGAACGAACGCGTGACCTGGAGAGGGGGTAGCAGCGCTGGCATCGATCGAGGGTCCTTCTAGTCGATAGTCGTCTAACTCCGCGCGGGACTATTTAAATCTTCGGCGTCGCCGAAACACATGTTGTATCTCGTTAGGAACTAACGATACGCAAAAATTGATTGATTTCTGATCCAATTCCTGTGGAATGCCTCACAGTCCAGTCGAGTCTATAAATTTGAATCGGAAAAATTGGAAGGTTATTTTTGTGGCAGGTAATTCTGTAGGTGTCACAGGTGCTAAATCCAAGTTTGCATAAAAATAAGGGATGTAGGTTTTGTTTGAGAATAACGGGGGAAGAGGGTGCTAAGCTACAAGCCCTACAAGGTAGGTGCTATGAGACAAAAGGTTCAGAAAAATTCGACTTTCCATTTTGTCCAGAACACCGAAGTCTTGGGGGCTCATTTTGGGGATGAAAAAGTGGGGTGGAGTTTTGAAAAATCCTTTGATTAACTCTTCAGGGAAAATTGGTATAATATTTATTCAAATGGGAACGTTGTAAAAGCCGCGACGATTGAGTTCTTGAATATATCGCAGTGAAAAATTGACGCAAAGGGATAAATAGCAAATACATTTGAAAATTCTGCGAACATTATTCGATCCGAGATAACAAATTATTTCTTGAATAAAAAATAAAGATGTATCATAAATAAACAAGGCCGCTTTAAAAATGCGTTATTCCCTGGTGTTTTTTTTTCAGGCGCCAAACGCCCAAATTATCGGAGTTCAGTCGCAAGGACGCGTTTGTTCCGATTCACAAGGACAATGACCTTGATGTCGCTGCGACACAGATTGCAGCAGGAGACTCCGCGCAGAAGGTAAGTGTTGATAAGTCTACACATACCGCACCAACGTTGTGCGCGATTGGGGACAATTTGAACTTCCCACAACAATTGATTGAAGATCAATTAGAAGATCGGGTTGCCAATGCACCCGAAGATCCGGGAGCTATCTCTCGTGTATCGAGTAGTCTAGTTGACGTAAACTCGATTCTCTTCAACGAAGAGATAATTAGTTGTTCCGATAAAGACCAGGACAACAATTCGCATGCCGGTAAAAGAAAAAATGACGACCGTTGCGAACAAGATTCATCGAGTCTTCCGATAAAACGGCAAAATATAGAATCCCTCATTATTGAGGACTCTCCTATGGACAAAGATCGCATTGTGGAGACCACCATCGTTGGTCGACAGGTTGTTGACATCAGTTTCTTGTCCTCATCCTCCGCAACGCAGAGGTCATCCCAGAGGCACAGAAAATAAAACAACTCTATAGAGATATCCTGGCTCTGCCTGGTCGTATTGTCGGTGACCATACTGGGTGCCGCGTCCTCCCTTTCAATTGTGAACAGAAAGAGGGGGCAAATAATATCGTACCAATTTTGCATGCAGTTGGTATGTACGCCGCCTTTTACGAAGCGGTACGGTATTTAAGCTGCCACGCTAAAATCTTATTGAAAAATGTCACAAATAACGTGGCAGAGGCCTGCAAATCAATTGTAAACAAATTGAATTCAGGCAAAAGAGTGAATCATTGTATGAGGAACTCATACCAAATGAGGTGTTACGGAGCTTTCGTACAACACAACACGCAATCGGTGTTGTCGAAAGTATATACTGAGAGGGGATTCTCATTTCCCTCACCTGCCGGGCCTGGGTCAAGGACTGGCAGGGCTCTTTTGGAAGTTTAATAAATATTTTACTATTATTTTGACAAATAGTTGGGCGCCAGTTAGCTTTATGAGGCTAACGCTCATTAAATATCAAATACATTATGGGACTCATAAAGGGAGGGTACAGTTGGATGACCCGAAGAGTCGCGGAGACCGTTCCCCAAGATTGACAAATCACTTATTACAGTAAACACTTTCTCGAGCTCTCGAGACAAAACAACCGAACTGTTTGACAAAAGACTTGTTAAACAGTGTGGTTTACAATAATTCTGACGGTTGCAATTTAACAGTGGACTACGGTGGATTTCGACAAAAGTTACGATGGAAGAGATTGACAAGACGACAGCTAGACAAGGAGTGTTGAGAGATCTTCGTTCTGCGACACTCTCGCTCTCGTTAATTTCCCCCTCTTTTCGGGATCTAGCCCTACTTAATCGAGGATAAGAAGATCGATATTACGCGCAAGCGCTTTTCCTCGTCAAGGCCTTGTTACGTCCCGAGAGAGGGAAACACCGTACGGAGACGCAGCGCGATCGGAGATAGACCGCGAACTTTTAGTGTACTTAGGTTCTGCGCGAGCGAGTCCTTTGGTGATCGGATGCGACTCCCAACACAACTAAATATTTAATGGTACAGATTCTTTTGAATCTGTGAGATATTGGTTAAGGTTGCGTAGACTCTCTATACGAGAGAATAACACTGTCACACTCGGTTATTTTTTGTTAATAACCTACAACGTAGACTTTATTCAAACTGTTAGTTGATAACGAACCTTGCTCGTTCGAGTTAAGGGTTTTACAGTTTATCGGGTTTTTAGTCTAAGTCTTGTGACTGTTCGTGAATTCTTTTACAGAGTTTTTTTATGTGAACTCGATGAATGCGGAGTATGATCTGTTCTAAGTTTCTTTCAGAGCGTTGCCCATTCTGCCTCGCGGAGGCAGATTACAAAGAAGGGCAGTCGATTTTTGATTGGTCGGATTTGTTTGAGCCTTTGTTTTATTTGGCGGAGGGGATTATCTCGATCACGCGGAGGTGACTCGAGGTGGTCGCCTCATGGGAAAGGAAATAGTGTTTTGAATTATAATTTCGGTGAATGGTATAGAGTTTGTTTATGACTGTGTTATCGAGCGGCAGTGTCGCATGAGACGTTCGTGGAAAAAATATAAAAGAAAATGTTCGCCGGACAGGGTGTTAATAGATTGATAGAGTGCCTATATTTCATTACAGTTTTGAATTCCCTGGTGTGTGTATGTGTAATGAGAGCGTGGTGCCCTACTAACCTTAGTTGGGATCATTCCCTTATTCTATTTAGTTTCCTAAGAATAAATGGAATTGGTGGTTAACCAAGAGTTTGTGATCGACGAGTTACGGCGACTGTGTTGGTATATTATCGACTGTCGAGAGTTTGAGATACCGGCCGAACAGCCTGTGTCGACACCGGTATTACCGGCTAGGACGTAACAGCCTATTATCGGTGGCAAAATATGATTTTAATATTTGACATTTTAGGATTCCTATCACAATACTCACAAATGCTGCGCGATTCCTAAAGCTGTTTTGAGAATGGAACGCTTCAGGAAATGCAAGAATATACGCGACCGTGTATATAAGAAGCGAGAATGCCGTCGTCGGTTGCGCCATTTTAAGGGAACCGATAAAGATTACGGTCCATCGGCTCAAAAGCCAGATGTCGATAAAGACATTTTTGATATTTTTGTTAAAGACCATATGTCCCAATTACAATCAAATCAGCGGAATTGGAAACAGATTGAAAAAGAAACAATCTGTAAATACAATTGCGAGTTATGGCAGCAATTGCGAACCATTATGATAACGGCTTCGAAATTCGGACCAATATGCCGCATGTTACCTACAACCTCGTGCGGCAATATGATCGCGAGTATTCGGTATCCGAAGATACTGGATTCAGCAGCCGTGCAATATGGTCTTGCAAATGAATCTGTAGCTCGACAGCCAATTGAGATGAAAATAGGTAAAAAGACTGTTGCCTGTGATCTTTTCATCGACCAAGAAATTCCATACCTAGGAGCATCTCCAGATGGTTTGATCGATTCGATGAGATCGTCGAAATAAAATGTCCTTTTTCGGCGAAAAATGGCGATTTAGAAAACGCCATCGAGGAGAAACCGTCTCTCAGAAACATATTTGATAATAAAAATAAGCATGCCCTGAGAAGGACTCATGCTTATTATTATCAGGTGCAAGGACAATTGCACATAACCATGCGGGAATATTGCATCTTTGCGCTGTGGAATTCCACAGAATTAAAAATTGTAAAAGTTTACAGAGACGATGAATTCTGGGAGTTAAAGATGAAACCATCTTTATGTAAATTCTGTATGAATTGTGTACTCCCAGAAATCGTCGATAGTCGGCGTAACAGAAATATGCCGATCCGTAATCCTGATTACATCGTAGCGGCTCAGGAAGCGGCACTGCGAAAAAAGCATGCTGCGCCCGAACGAATTAGGCCGGCGATCGTCACAAAACGAGAGGATACCTCGTCCGGTGTACAAAGTGATACGTGCAACCGCGCTAATAATTGGGTAGTAATCGAGAGCGATGACCAACCCGAATTTTCCGAAGAAAATCGGAGGTTGATCTCTCAATTATCAGAAGACATTTCTATAGATGAAGTAGTGTCGTTAATTTTGAAGCCAGATGGTTTATTGACGGACACTTGCATAGATTTGTTTCGAAGTGTCTTGCAAGAAAATAGCGAATTTAATTGCAATCCGGCTTGTTATACCGCGTATTATAAGTCTATCGAGCCGAACACTATTGGCAAATCCGATTTGCAGATAATTGGCGGCAATATGTCAAGCCACTGGTTCTGCGTTCATTATGATGGAATGAAGCTATTCATATATGATAGTCTTCTACGCTCGGAATACGAGCTGTTGGCCTCGAACGAAAAGAGGTATATAGCGAAACGCTACCCCTATGTCGGCAGCGAAAATATATTTTTTCAACCTGTGACTAAGCAACCTGATTCTTTCAGTTGCGGCGTTTATGCAATTGCTTTTGCGACGGCGATCGCATTAGAAGATGATAGTAGTAAGCGTTTCTTTTCTTTTCTTGGATAAAAAATGGCTACCCCAAACGCGACTACTTCAGGAATGGACATTTCGATAGACCCTCCACCTGCATATAGAGCAGAACAAAATTTTAGAGAATTTTTGAAAACTATTCCAAATTTCGATAACGGGACCGACGGGTACCCAATAGATTCATTTTTACGCGATTGCAAATTAGCGAAAGAACTGGCACAGGGAGTTAACGAATCTCTCGTCGTAAGAACTTTGATAAGCAAATGCAAAGGCGAACCTTTGAGGCGGGCAAATCAAGCGGATGTAGCCACAGTAGACGAGCTCATAGAATTTTTTTCAAAACACTATAGGCCAAAGAAAGATGTCGAAGAGTAGTTTATAGAATTTGAAAAGCTCAAACAACAACCGAACGAAAAGGTCTTAGATTTCGGCTACCGAGTTTCACTTCATTTAAAAAAAACATTGGAAGAGATAGAATTGAAAAGGAAAACGATAGTAGAAAGGGTATTGATAGCAGAACAACTAGCAATCTGGGTTTTCAAAAGGGGAGTTTCACAAAGAATAGCCGCATTCTTAGAATCAGAATTCGAAACCCTGGCCGATGCTACAACAATGGCAGAAAAGATCGAAGAAAGATTTAGATCAGATAAAGAAACAGAGTGTTTTGCAGTCCAATCTAATATTCATTATCAGAGAAATAATAATAGAATGGATCAATCGAGTCAAAATACACACAAAACCAACAACCAACCACATCTATCAGGCAAATTCTGCACATATTGTAAAAAGTCAAACCATACGATCGAAGATTGCAGGACGTTAAGAAATAAAAATCAGACGAACAAGTCAGCAACAACGAACCTCCACACGAACATGATGTGTCACTATTGTAAAAAACAGGGCCATTTGATCGGAGTTTGTAGGAAAAGAATCTATAACGAAAACGCGGCCCGAGCAGGTACTCAGATCAGTCAGTCGGGAAACGGGCAGGCAAACCCCGGCCACGGCGCACCGATGGGGCACGTGCCGGCCCAGCGTCAGGTAAACTCCCAACAAAACTAGGGAGGATAAATGTCTTGCAGGGAGTCTATAAATCAACATGCGTCTCTCCATGCGTCAACTCCCCAGCAATAGTAGTAACATCAAAAGATATTCTTACGATCGCGCGACATTTTTGGTAGACACAGGATCTCAATTAAATCTCATCAAATATAGTTCACTACAAAACCCAAATGTCATAAATAATTACATTCAGTATGAACTAACGGGAATATCAAAGAAAGACAAACCTTGCACAATAGGAGAAATCAGAATAGACATGAACGGCACGCAAACGATTTTTCATGTAATCTCAGACGACTTTCCGTTAAATTATTCGGGCATTATAGGATCCGAATTATTATCCGCGGGAGGAAGTATAATCGACTATGAACAGGAACAGATAATACTAAATGGTACGCGAATCCCTTTCATAGAGAAAGAGAGCATAGTCTTGCCAGCAAGAACAAAGACAGGTATATTTGTCAGAGTCGTAAACGCGCTCGAAGAAGGCTACCTGCCACGGCTTGACCTACCCGAAGGTATATACGCAGAAGAGGGTATCGTCAAGAATAATAAAGGAGTAGCCTACTTATACGCAATAAATACCCGGGAGAATGACATTAAGATCGACATTCCCGTAATACCTCTGTATCCTTTCGATACAAGTATGGACGAGGACGAAACTTTCGACAAAGATAACAACTCTAAGTACATCCCTAGAGCTCAGGGAACTCGTACCGAAGAAGTTATCAGACTGTTGAAACTCGATCATCTTAATGAAGAAGAGCGTAAAGCGGTAAACACCCTAGTGGATGAATACGTTGACCTCTTTCATATCCCCGGAGAACAATTGCCAGCAACGAGCACGCTCACCCATCGCATACTGACCACATACAATATACCCGTTAATACCCGACAGTACAGGCACACACCATCACAAAAAATAGAAGTACAGAAACAGATAGACGACCTGTTACAATCAAACATTATACGACCTTCAAGTTCACCGTACAATTCACCTCTGTGGATTGTACCCAAAAAACCAGACGCATCGGAGAAACCGCGCTGGCGCCTCGTAATCGACTTTAGAAAAGTAAACGATAAGACTATAGGCGACGCATACCCATTGCCATTGATAACGGATATTCTAAACCAGCTAGGGGGAGCTAAGTATTTTTCGATATTCGATCTAGCTTCGGGATTCCATCAAATCGAAATGGACCCGGAAGATAGACAAAAACGGCTTTCACGACCCCCCACGGTCACTACGAATTCAACAGAATGCCCTTCGGCTTAAAGAACGCACCAGCAACGTTCCAACGGCTAATGGATATGGTCCTACGTGGATTACAGGGGAACGAACTATTAGTATATCTCGACGATATCGTCATTTACTCGAAATCATTAGAAGAACACGACGTAAAATTCAGACAGCTTGCTGACAGACTGAGAAAAGCCAACTTAACGCTACAGACCAATAAATGCGAATTTCTCAGGACAGAAGTAAAATACCTAGGTCACGTGATATCGGCAGACGGCGTAAAACCGGACCCGAAGAAAATCGAAGCGGTAAAATTTTTTCCGACACCAAAAACGCAAAAGAATTGTTAAGACCAAAAACGACTATGAATTTATTTATAACAAGATAAAATATAGAATAACAATAATAATAATATAGTAATAATAAGTACACAGGTTCGCGCGCCTCGCTCTTTTCCACTCTCAAGAACAGGCTCACACACACACACACAGCTCCCCTCGTCTAACCGTCACACAGCGCTACTCCTACCCTCTACGTCCCGCAGTCACTTAGCTCTCTTTTTCACCGTTCACCACACAGTCTTTCCCCTTGGTCCGTCCACACAGCTCTCCTTCTTCACACACACAGCCCACGTCTCCTCACTCTCGCACACAGCGTCTCTCTCACCCACACAGCTCTCCTTTTTCACCTCCGCACACAGCCTCGCCTTCACACAGTTCACTGTCTCTAGTTTTTTCGCTCAACCACTCTCTCGCACGTCTTAACCGTCTCTTCCGGCTTTTCGCGCTCAGCTGTTCGTCCTCGCCGGCCCAATATGGCCGCCTTCTCGCCGGACTCCGTCCGCCGCTCGTCGCGCCTCCTATCATCGCCCGCGAATATTCGAACCGGTTATTTTATCTTTAACAGAATATAAAAGAATTTTTAGGTCTCGCGGGGTATTACCGACGTTTCATTAAAGATTTCGCGAAAATCGCAAGACCCTTATCGGACCTCACTAGCAAAAATAGAAAATTCGAATGGACATCGAGAGAACAAATATCCTTCGAAACTCTACGCGATATGCTATGTGAAGCACCGATATTCCAATACCCAGATTTCACGAAACCATTTATTGTCACAACAGACGCATCAGGTTTCGCGATAGGCGCAGTTTTGTCACAGGGCAAAATCGGTGAGGATCTCCCGGTTGCATACGCATCGAGAGTACTCAATGGCGCAGAAACCCGATACCATACCACGGAGCGCGAGATGGTAGCAGTAGTATTTGCGTTACAAACCTCGAGGCCTTACCTCTACGGTAGACCATTCACACTAGTTACAGATCATAGACCGCTAGTATGGGTAAACACAGTAAGCGACCCAACGTCACGAGCAATGAGATGGAGAGAACGATTAAGAGAATTCGAGTATACAGTTCAATACAAAGCCGGTCGAGTTAACACCAATGCAGACGCACTGGCCAGGAACCCCATAATAAAAAAAGGGACAGTGTACGTTGTAGAGTTTTTCCCTTTTCGGTTGTGGAAGGAGAGGAAGGAAGTCGAGTAATAATAATTGACGATGTATTTTAATGAAAGATAATAAACGTGTTTCTTTATTAGGTAAGTATAAACGACTATCGACCGTAATCGCTTGGCGGAAGTTAGACACTTGCTGTTGCTTCCGGCTGTACACGCCACGTCGTGGCAGCCATGTTTGGCGACTCCCATCCTAAGCTGCGCACGCAGGCGCGGGAGATTCGAGTGCGGATACACGCTCACTCAACATACGTAGTCGAAGTTAAGTGGCGAAAAAGGGCCCACCGTGAAGGAGAAAAAACACGACCAGCAATAGCCGAGCCGCGCTCACCCCAGGGTAGCGACGGCATAGAAGAAAAAAGGTGAAAGCTGACCGTTCAAAAACACGAAAAGAGCAAAGAAAAAGTAAAACCGGATGACGAGACTAAGAATTTTTTAAGCCTTCCGAAAGGAAACGATACTGACAAAGAAGAGATTAAAATGGAAACAGAATCATCAGGCTCAGACTTTTTAGGATTCCCCATGAAAGACGAAAGCGTTAGAAACAGAGAAAGGGAATCAGAAATTAATGTAGAAATGAAAACTCCAACAGACGATAGGGTGCACGACAAATCCGAATTTTCGAAATTAAGCGAATTATTAGAAGAAATTTGCAAGAGCGATGAAGAAGATAAATCAATAAAATCCCCAGAATCAATAAAATCTCCAAGGAGTGAATCAAATATATCCAAAGAGATTGTAGAATCGGGAAATTTTTTCAGAAATTCAGTAACAAAAGTATCACGCGATACCGAGAAATTAGAAAAATCACAAGAAGAAAGTGATAAAGTTTCGGAACCAAGAGTAGAAGAAACAATTAAAATACTAAATTCGGCTGAGAAGTCTAAAAAACCATCGGATGAAGAAAGACCAATAAAAGAAAAAGAAAGCGCAAGTGCGGTACTTAAACAAAACCGTAGCCCAGTAGAACGGTGTGCAACTAGCGACCACGGGGGGCCTGATCAATCCGCCGAACGCCAAAACACACGCAGGGAAATAATCGTACCAGAACAGGACGCGAGTAAAGAGGGTAAAATATCGGTCTCAAACGAATCATCCGATGAGGAAGAAAAAATTATGAAATTGAACAGAAATACAAAAATACTAAAATCGCAAATTAAAGAGAAGATAAAACGGAAGAAGCACCTATCTAGAAGAAGCAAGTCAGAAAAGTCAGTATCGTCAAGCAGCAAGAGTGACACAACTCAGTCATCACAAAATTCAATAATTTTACCAGATTACGTAGAGACACCACAATCACACAGCCAAGAATCGTTCTTACAAAAAATCAGGAAAGACGACAATATTAAACCAGTACACCTAAAATTCGTGGACCGAGATGAAGAAATTGCATCAGATGCGAAAAACGCCGCAGCCCCAATAAAAACAAACTCTTCGCAGAGAGATAAAACTCAACCACTGAAAAATCCGTTAGCATTCTGTCAGAGAGAAAATGCAGCAATAAATTCGTCATCTCAAGAAATTTCAAGAATTCCCACAGAACCAAAAATAAAACACTCAAACCCAAATAATTTTCAACGCGAGCTAGCTAGAGAACTAACAAAGAGGTCCACGTGTGCAGCAGGATTCACTCCGTCCCCAGCGATAAGAACAAGGAGAAAAATAGGAAACCTCACATCGAGCACGGACCATACTATCGCACACGAAACGATAACGAAGCTAAATTGCTCTGAAACACCCTCGGAGACACCCGAGATAACCGAGGTCGTAAAACCTATCACCAGTGGAAATAACAAACTCAGGGATATCGACATGGACGTCGAGCAGGAATCGAGCGACAAAGAGGCTGAAAATATACAAGTACTCGAAAAAAATTCGGAGCCCATAAATTTAGAGGAGGATAAGCCTCGACGAAAAATAAATGATCAAGAGCCTTCCCATCCGCTCCGACGATCGAAGAGGGTCGCAAAGAAACCCTCTTGCTCATGCTGTTTAGGAACACACGGGACATCACATAAACCAATAACTAAACATCCACAAGCCCTATATATAAAAAAAAGAGAAACAAGAAACACACAACAAATGAGAAACGAGTTAACAAAAATACATACTAAATCGTTTTGCGCTACTCACATAACAATGTCGCTTCACGTGCGAATCGTTGCCAAACCGAACCTCAACGTCGAAAGCCAAACACCTTTTCGCCATTTCAGAAAATTTTAAGCAGGATAGTAGAATTTTAAGAACTGTTCTCCAGAAGGATTCACAGAATAATGATGGCTCAGAAACTACCCGAGCACCTTCGCACCTCTCGAAGCCCAAATTTCAATACCCCCCTCCACTTCTACACAAAAAAAAACAATGTGCATAACGGTAAGCCCCACCGTTGACAGCGCCAAATACAGGAGTTTCGCACACCTTCGAACCCCCTCCACCCTTAGAATTTTAAGGGAATCCAAATTTTTTAGCTTACCTTTAGTTAAAGTACAGCGCGTAATTTAGTACAATCCAATATTCAGAATAAAATTTCGATTTTTAGAATAAGTACATTTGTAATCAAAGTCCATTAACAAGTATAAGGAACATTAATTAAAAATACACGACAATCATACTTACGATTCTACACCGAGAATAAGGACTTAAGATAATTCATATATAGCAATAATTAGCCTCTAAAGAACATTCATGTACCAACATCATATAATTCAACTAGAGTCTAAGATTATAAGGGGACACATGCAACCGAAATAGGAATTTCCGTGTGCTTGATTTCATATCGGAGCGAGGACGCTCCCTCTTTTTCCAAGCGGGGAAGTGTTACGTACTGGGCGACATTAAAGGCCCAGTCAATTTTCAAAATTCAGCAATAACCAAACGTCGGTTGCATATGTCCTCTAGTCGGTAAAAGGGCGCTCTGCGTAGTTACCCCTAGTACCGACATACCAGATAGTTCAGTCTGATAAGTAAATAGTACGACTTATCTCAATACTAGAGACGGTAGGGAAAACCCAGCCTACCACAAGAACTTCCTGACCCTCTCCTAAGGGAAAACCCAAACTCCACCCTAAACCAAACTTCACCCTAAACAAAATCCCTTCCACCCAAAAGTCAGAGCACATATAAAAAGACACGCTCTGACCAAAAAACAGCACTATTAGACTCCGACTACACATATAGTTTTCGTCTTTTTAGACTCATAGATAATTACTACGCAACTCGAGTCCTCTCAGTCCTCAGTTAGAACAGTCTCTGTAAAACGTCTTGCACGACGTTCAGTTCAGTTAAAACCGACAGAAACCATAAGAGTTACACAATAACTTTAAATCAACTTGAATAAATTCAATTGTTAACTGTTATTCATCGTGTTGTTCTCTTCAACTGCGCATAGCAGGGGTCGAATTTCATAAAGAACCTTTCGAATCTCCGAATCTCCGAATTTCCGAATTTCCGCTCGATCAGAATATCTCATTCATTCTGATCAAACTGAGCTTACTCTTCGTATTTCGCGCCGATAAAACTATATCGACGGAGTCAACAGAACGGCGTGACCGTGCTGTTCCGAATCATCATCGAGGACGTAACACGTGCTCGAAAACATTCCTGTGGACATATAACGTTATTAGCTCATTACAGCGTGTAAACATTTATCTTTATTTTACGAATATCTTTCTTGCAGACTATTATCCAGAAACTAAGAACAATGGGCAAGGAAAATCAACGAGTGTATATATGACCGATGAATTTCGCGGCAATGGGTACTCGATCGGTACGTTTCGTTTACATTTATTTATTTTCATGATTTTCGTCACGCTTTATACACGATATGCACTCCGCGATTTAACAATATTCCTCTCGTGTTCGTATTTATCGTTTTATGGATTACCCTTACTGTCATTAAAGCAAAGTTGTCAAACAATTTCGTGACAAACGCGAATTTAACGATTTTTTCTAGGCTTAAAAAATATGCAAACAAAATTTAACCTTAAAATGTTCAAACACATGACGTTGAATTCAGCCGCTTTACAGCCAGATAACCACTTAATAATTACATTACGTTAAAAAATTCTGAAACAAAATATCGAAAAAAAGACTCGACACAATGTTTATAACACTTTAATGTACATACACAACAAAAATGGTTAAAATCGGACGTACGGTTCCTGAGAAACGGTACATTGAAAATAGGCATTTTTCGAACCAATGTTGTTCGGCTTTCAATTGAACCCAAAATTTTTCTAACAATAAGTCGAATATTCTCTAAAACCATATATAGAATTATCAATAAAGTCTGAACAAAACTGAAAACAAACGTCGAAAAATGTTCAATATTCAATAATGTTTTTTTAGTTATAATTAATAAATTGTTTATCCAGTGTAAATGGGTATTTACTTATTTATTATAAATTATGTTCATATATATGTACACAAAAATGTACACATATATGTTTATATATGTGTAATATATATGTGTACGTAATTTTTTCTGTAGAACAGTAAGTTCGGAAAGTTTGTAAATTTCTGTCAAATCGCTTGAAATGGTTTCAAGCGCTAACTGCAAAAAATTATTTAACATATTTCCATTGCGCAGAATTTTACGAAATTTGAACCACATATGGAGAAAGATATGTACTTAATATTATATCAATAAATGTTTCTTTATTTTTTTTACAGGCAAATGTAAAATTGCCTCGAAGTCGAGGCAAAACACTAAACGGAGCGGTACCGTGAAGGTGTTTGTTTATATATACTAATGAAAAATATAAAATCAAATTAAAGTGTTGTTGAAATAATTGTAATATCGTGATTTTTTTACAGATGTCAAGAAATACAAATTCGTCGACGGACCCGCTACTGGCATCACCGGCGCTACCGGCATCACCGGTGCTACCGGCATCACCGGCGCTACCGGTACCACCGGCGCTACGGGCACGCGTGATAACGCCACCGCCCGGCCCGTCATGGGCAGACCCCTGGAGTATGGTGGTATCTCGCAGGAAGGTCAGTTTGATTATTTATATTCTGGAGTGGTTCTTTTACAAACCGTACAGATTTCGTGAAAAAAAAAATTGACATTTTAGAATGGTATAAAAATTTGTTTACAACTTATATTCATAAAATCAGTTGACACGGCTTTAAGGATTTTGCTGAAAAAAATTTTAATTCGGAAATATTCATGTACGAATTTTTTACAATTTGCTGGATTTACTTGAATTAAAATTTCATTTTTTAAGTTTCTAAGAAATGAAGATTTTTCTCGAAAAAAATTTAAATTTCATTAAAAAACGTCTCGATTGTGCAATTTTTGAAAAAGTTCTGAGTGTTTGAAAATGGTTGAAAAACAGAAAGACGTTCTTTTTTCTAAATTCATAACTTTTTTTTCGTAATAATGTGAATTTTCTTGTTACAGATAACGCAAACGCCGCTTACGGCTGTCATCCCGCCGGTACTGCCGCCTCTGACACCGGCGCATCCGGTGCGGGTGTTACGTCCTCGATGATGATTCGGAACAGCACGGTCACGCCGTTCTGTTGACTCCGCCGATATAGTTTTATCGGCGCGAACCACGAAGAGTAAGCTCAGTTTGATCAGAATGAATGAGATATTCTGATCGAGCGGAAATTCGGAAATTCGGAGATTCGAAGGTTCTTTATGAAATTCGACCCCTGCTATGCACAGTTGAAGAGAACAACACGATGAATAACAGTTAACAATTGAGTTTAATCAAGTTGATTCAAGGTTATTGTGTAACTCTTAGTTTCTGTCGGTTTAACTGAACTGAACGTCGTGCAAGACGTTTTACAGAGACTGTTCTAACTGAGGACTGAGAGAAATCGAGTTGTGTAATAATTGTCTATCAGTCTAAAAAGACGAAGTGTATAAGAGTCAAAGTCGGAGTCTATAAGTGTGTTTTTTGGTCAGAGCGTGTCTTTTTATAGGTGCTCTGACTTTGGGTGGAAGGGATTTTTGTTTAGGGTGGAGTTTGGTTTAGGGTGGAGTTTGGGTTTTCCCTTAGGAGAGGGTCGGGAAGTTTTTGTGATAGGCTGGGTTTTCCCTACCGTCTCTAGTATTGAGATAAGTCGTACTATTTACTTATCAGACAGGACTATCTGGTAAGTCGGAACTAGGGGTAACTACGCAGAGCGCCCTTTTACCGACTAGAGAACATATGCAACCGACGTTTGGTCATTGCTGAATTTTGAAAATTGACTGGGCCTTTAATGTCGGCCAGTACGTAACACTTCCCCCCTTGGAAAAAGAGGGAGCGTCCTCGCTCCGATATGAAATCAAGCACACGGAAATTCCTATTTCGGTTGCATGTGTCCCCTTATAATCTTAGACTCTAGTTGAATTATATGATGTTGGTACATGAATGTTCTTTAGAGGCTAATTATTGCTATATATGAATTATCTTAAGTCCTTATTCTCGGTGTAGAATCGTAAGTATGATTGTCGTGTATTTTTAATTAATGTTCCTTATACTTGTTAATGGACTTTGATTACAAATGTACTTATTCTAAAAATCGAAATTTTATTCTGAATATTGGATTGTACTAAATTACGCGCTGTACTTTAACTAAAGGTAAGCTAAAAAATTTGGATTCCCTTAAAATTCTAAGGGTGGAGGGGGTTCGAAGGTGTGCGAAACTCCTGTATTTGGCGCTGTCAACGGCGGGGCTTACCGTTATGCACATTGTTTTTTTTTGTGTAGAAGTGGAGGGGGGTATTGAAATTTGGGCTTCGAGAGGTGCGAAGGTGCTCGGGTAGTTTCTGAGCCATCATTATTCTGTGAATCCTTCTGGAGAACAGTTCTTAAAATTCTACTATCCTGCTTAAAATTTTCTGAAATGGCGAAAAGGTGTTTGGCTTTCGACGTTGAGGTTCGGTTTGGCAACGATTCGCACGTGAAGCGACATTGTTATGTGAGTATTTTATTGATATTGATTTAGTACGTATTTTGTTAATTCGTTTCTAATTTGTTGTGTGTTTCTTGTTTCTCTTTTTTTATAGGGCTTGACCTCTTTATTCCGCCTCTGGTCTTCGGTTCGGGAGATGCGGAGGGATGCGCGGCGCGAGTTGTCCCAGCTGGAGGACGCAGTCGAGTTCGACTTTTGGTGCATCCGCTGGATGTTCGAGGGTCGCTTGGGGACTGTACACCCGGAGGAAGACTGGGATCACCCAGCTTGAATGGATCCACGTGGGGTGTATGCGGCGTACTCGTCGGACTAATTTTATCAAAAGTGACGAGGTGGAAAAGGAATGTGAGAAGAAGCGAAAAGAAAACAAATTATATACGATGTAAGAGGAGGGAGTGCGACGAAGTGGGAGGGAGAGGAAAAATAAAGTGTCAAAGATTTTTGTAATTGTTTGTGTAAGCATTTTTTCTCTTGTGAGAGGTTCTGCCTTTCCTTAGTACTTAAGTTTTTTCTTTAGGATAGTTTCACTCTTGTGAAGTTCCACTTGGTTGGTTTGGTCGGTGGGGATTTTCGGAGTTTTTCGTTCCTCGTATTGCTGCTGTGGGATCCTTCGATCGGAGCCGGGCGATGGGCGCCTTTTTCCTTCTTTTTTTTTTCGGGGCGACTCTGGTCGTTTATTAATTTCTCAACGGTCGGATGCCCTGTTGAGGAAATGTTTGATCGCGAGTAAAGGGGGTGAGGCCGTGTTGGCCCGTATACATCGGGTGACTTACGTATTCGTACGGGGTTACGATATTCTTATTTCTATTTACATTTGTTTTCCTACTTTCTTTATTATTTTCCTTATTTTTTATTTTTCTTTTTTTATTTTTGTTGTTTTTTTTTCCTTTTTTCTTGCATATAGGCTTGCTAGTCGTGCGAATATATATATTGTGACGATTTTTTCGTCACACCGGAGATGGCAGCCTGCAGGGGGTCGCAGGTGCGACCCTGGGCGCCGATGAAACATCGAGTCATCACCCCGGGGGCAATTCGGTCCGTTGGCTACGTTTTTCAGCAACCAAGTTCTCGCTGGTGCACCGCGCGCTGAAGTCCGCGCGAAACGGTGCCTCGACGTAAGGAGTTCGGCGGGTGCGGCGAGGGAAGCGGTGCTGCAGTTTTTCGTGCCTGGTGGCAAATCATGTGAGCCAACCGCCGAAAACAGGGACGCCTGTCCGGCGAGGTGAGCTTCCCCCTTCCCCGTCGCCCGTTCGAAGCTCCAGGGGGAAGGCGCGCGGTGAGGGGGGCGCGTCCTAAGGGTTCGGGAGCACTCGGCTCCTAGACGAGCTGTGCACGACTCTCGTCGCGCTCCCCCCTCCCCCGCTCGCGCCACTCGACGGCCCGAGAGGGGTATGCGGCGCGGGAGGACCAGCGAGAATCGTCAAGGAAGAGAGCCGACCACGCGACACCCGTGACATGATTGGTCATCGAGAATTAATACGGAAAAGTAGGGGGAGAGTACGTAGGCTGAGTACACCGGCCGGACAACGAGACCGGCAGTTTGAGAATTCGAGGTTGAGGAGCAACACGCGTAGCAACGAGTAATAGTAGTAGAAACGAAAAGAACAGTGAGGAGCAAGCAAGGGAGATCGACACCGGACATACGTGAGTTCCCGTCATCTTTTCGAACGGAAGAGAGAGGAGGCAGGGACGAGGCAGCGAATTAAGTAAGTCCCGAGATAATCGGTAAATAAGTGAAATTATTTTTGCGGTAGTCCCGCGTCAAAACGTTACAGCGTAAGAAGTACAATGTTAGCGGACAAAAGCTGCTCGCCCCTGCCGACTCTTTCCTTTCAGAACACGCGCAGGCGTCGAGTACCATGTGCGACCGTCCTCTACCGCGGTCGCACCGTGTTGTTTACATAGTTTATGTCGAGTCGCCGTGCCAGTTTTATGTCGTTTAAGATACTGTTAGAATTATCATAGAATAGGAAAATTTTTCTCTCGTCGCGTCTAGGCTATCTGAAATAATTATTTATCGTTAAGGGGGTTACCTACCATCATTGGCTATCTAAAGGGTGCTATCTGAAATAATTATTTATCGTTAAGGGGGTTACCTACCATCATTGGCTATCTAAAGGGTGCTATCTGAAATAATTATTTATCGTTAAGGGGGTTATCTATCATCATGGGCTACCTACAGGGTGCTACCTGAAATAATTCTTTATCGTCAAGGGGGTTACCTACCATCATTGGCTATCTAAAGGGTGCTACCTGAAATAATTCTTTATCGTCGAGGGGGTTACCTACCATTATTCGCGACATAAAGGGTGCTACCTAAAATGGCTATCTATCGTCGAGGGGGTTATTTACCGTAACCCGCGACATAAAGGGTGCTACCTAAAATGGCTACCTATCTTCGAGGGGGTTACCTACCATTATTCGCGACATACAGGGTGCTACCTAAAACGGCTACCTATCCTCGAGGGGGTTACCTACTATTATTTGCTAGATACCGGGTGCTCCGAAAATTAAAAGTATCAGTCCGAAAGGAAATATTAGCGCCGGAGTTATCTCCGTAAGAGTATGTGTCTGTCTCTCGGACGCGGCTACCTCCCAATTAGGGGAATAGGATAACAGCGTGATACAGTTACCTGCCGAGAACGAGCGATGACGGATAAAAGCATGTCACTCGAATGTTGTATATTTCATCTTCTGTAAGCCCCACCCTGCAATAAACCTGTTACACCCGCTGATTGTTAGAAAATTATTAATTACGCTACCTAACTACCACCCTATCCTCCACGTCCACCCCCTCTACCTAGCCGACCCGCAGGCGGGCTGGGTCAGCCGGAGTGAAGTCCGAGACCCCGGTGTTCGCTCTCGGGGGGGAAGCGGGGACGCGTAGGGGAGGCCGTGGTGGCGGCAAACAGAAATAAAGCCGGTCTAGGCCGGTGGTACGTGAACGTACCTGGCGCCCGTCCGCCCCCGGTTAACTCTACTGCGTCAGCAAGTCCCGACTCCCCCTCGCCGGAGCAGCGGAGAATGGCGCGAATCACCGCGCGTTCCTCCTCGAGTGGCGGAACCGGAGGTTCTCGGAAGGTGCGGGGAAAAACCCGTTACAATATATATATTGTGACGTGATTTTCCCGACGTAGGGAAAAGTCACGGTCCCAAGGCTGTTACCTGGTTTGCCCTCGCCGCACAACCCAACGATCGTCACGCGCTACCGATTATTTGATTTGGTCCTTGTTTTGTATTGCCGTTATAGAAAAATTATGTTAGGTGACAGTGTTGTCTGAGGAATGTTTTGGGGAGGAAACGGCACGGCGTTCGATCCTGACGAGGAGAAGAGTGCTCGACGTAACGAGTTACCCGTCAGGAGAGAACGGCCGGCGAGTACGCACGAGGAATTGATGCAGGTCCGGCTGCAATACCGGCGCCCCGCTGTTAGGTGCATCGTGTATGAGGGGAAGCGAAGGTTTTTAGATTGCGGGCGAGAGCGGGAACCTCTCGCGCCGCCGACGTAAGTGCTCCCCTATGCACGATGACCATGGGGATACGATTCTCGGCGTACTCGCAAGATCTCGAGTAACGTCGATAATTACGATTTCTTTGGGGTAAGTATTGTGTCGAGCGAGAGGGCAGTAGCTCCCGATGATAGATTTCGTGTTTCGGCTGATCGAAATATGATTGGTCGAAAATCAGTTGTTACCGTGTCGCGCTCGAGACTAGAGGTGTCTCGCGAAGCATCGTAGAGAGAGCGAGGTGTCTCTGTCTCGCATACGCGCCATGCGTATGCTGAGTTCTCTCTCTACGTACGCGCTCTAGTCGTGTCTCGCTCTCGCTTACGCGTCATGTGTAAGTCGCGCTCTCTCCCTCTACGCACTCGCTCTAGAGTCGTGGTTCGTCTCTCGCCGAGGAGAGAGGTGTAAGTTCGCGTACGCGCTATAGGGAGTTCCGTGTCGACCCGGCTCCCTATAGATGAAATAAATTCGCGTTTTCTCGAGTGCTCTCGTAAAGTAAATTAGTTCTCGCAATATAAAAATTAATCGATCGATTCCGATGGTTAAAATCTAAGCTCCCGTGATGGTTATTGTGATTTGTTTTGCTGACGATTTCGTGCTCAGAAGTTTTCGTGAGTGAATTCGGAGAATTCGTGTTCTCGTTTTTCCGATCGAGACTCAGTCTCTCGCGAAAGATTAACGCTGTTTTGGTGCCATCTCGGAGTGACTTACCCCGACCCTCTCTACCATAATCGACAACCTGAGCGGCCGAGCGTTTCCGGTTTGTCGGTCTCGCTGGCGCATCCAGGTGGACCCGATTGTCACCTCCGGCGAAATAAAAGTGACCCGATCCACGCAGGTAAGTCGTGAGCATGGAGGGGCCGGGTCGTTCCCTCCCGACCCCCAGGTTGTGCCGGTTGTCGATACCGGCGAAATAAAAATCGACTGGCGCCCTGCCGGCAAAATTGCGGATGCGGCAGCGAGAGAGAGACGACCGAAGGTGACGATGGCGGAAGGATTCCGGAAATTCGTCACAAATGGCGCCCAACGTGGGGCCC
Organism: Netelia melanura; assembly: GCA_964007305.1. NCBI lineage: Eukaryota > Metazoa > Arthropoda > Insecta > Hymenoptera > Ichneumonidae > Netelia > Netelia melanura. The sequence goes on from OZ023260.1 coordinate 3,725,796, forward strand.
GACCGAGATGGCCAGTCTCGAAAGAAAAAAAATTACGCTTTTTCTAGCTACCGGTAAGGCCTGAGAAAGCATTAATTTCTCAGTTAATCAAAGATTCTCGCATCTCGCTCAAAGTGTCGGGTAGACATGGAGAGCGTTGTAGAGGAATATCGAATGTGCTCGATGTGCGAAAAACCTATTGTCCGATTTCGGCCGTTCTTAGAATCGCGCTCGAAATTTGGACAAACAAGTTTTTCTATCTTCCCCTTCCAAGGCTCCACACCGCTCTCGTTACCCGAAATTGGAGAAATTAGACTCAGTCTAATTTGAATTCTCCGATCGACCGGTCATTACGCTCGCGAACGAAAAAATCATCGAGAATAACCCTCTGCTACCGCTAATAATTCAGTCGTGCAATCCTTTTGTGAAGCGAAGTGCAGTTAACGCCCCGCTCACTAGCCGTGATATCGACGAACACCACGCAGTTCCCGATACAACAGGATATCCGCTGCACTGAGTGAGTACCGTTTAGCTACCGCTTAAACTTTGCTCACGATTCTCCTGATTCAGGATAACAATTCGATCTCGATAGTTACAACATTTTATTACGTTCCCTGATCGCCCGTCGAATTATTTCGGTTGCACAAATTAATTCTACGAGCCGCTCCCGAAGGGGCGGAGGGGAGTAACCAACTCTCTACGTTACTCCGCCGTTACCGTAACAAAAAAAAAAAAAAAAAAAAATTTTAAGTGTTCTCGATAAAGGGAAATAATTTTGTTGTATGATTCGGACAGCTCACATTTATTATTTTCTTTTATTTCGACGATTCTCATAATTGAATATTTTTCTTGGATTTTGATATTTTTGTAAGATTTAGAAATTTTGAAAAAAAAAAAAAAAAGTTAGTGTAAGATTCAGACGGTTTACATTTATGAATTGATTTCGACAATTATGATACTTGAATATATTTTTTTTGGTTTTCACATTTTGTTTGAGATCTTGAAATTTTGAGTGTGATATTAAAAAAAAAAAATTATTGGTTATTATATATTTTGAAATCCTGGTGTTTCACTTTTGTTATTTTGAGATCCCGACAGTTCACATTTACAATTGATTTCCACGGTTTTAAGGCTTTTGATAAGTTTGCTTTCTTTTGAGTTTAACATTTTGTTGATCTGAAGAACAAAAAAAAAAAAAAAAAAAAAAAAGATTTAAATTTTCTTCTATTATTGAAGGTTTCGACATTTTTTTTTCCGACTCGTTTTTTTTCTTTCTGCATTTTGACCTTTTTTGTGGTTTTGGTTACGCTAAAAAAAAAAAAAACACTTGGACCTTTGCTTGTTCTGCGATTTGACAGGACGTTGAGTTTGGATACTGTGCATTTTGATTTTTTTTGTGATTTGTGGTCACGCTGCGACTCGCGCGAGCCAATGGCGATCTCCGTTTGAGATTGAGGGTGATTTAATTTTTTTTGGTTGTCGTTTTGTGAACAAAAAAAAAAAAAAAACCCACATTTGGACATTTACGTACATTTTTGGTCACATTGGAATTCTGAGGCGGTGCTATTCGATTGGAAGGCTTTGATTCTTCTGGTTGGTTGACTTTGGTTTTTAAGTTGTCAATTTTGAAAAGGGTATCTCGCCAAAGCTCTCGTGTTGAACCAGCTCCCGAGTAATAGAAACCCGCTCTCGAATTGAAAAAAAAAAAAAAAAAAAAAAAAAAAAAAAAAAAAAGGGGGAACCGACCCAAAGTTGCTCCCGGTTACGATTACGGAAGACGACGCGTGATCACGCCCTTCCGGTTCGCGACTTACTGCCGATCTAACAAGTGGACGATCTCGTAATGGCACAGGCCGAAGACGCGACGGGTCGCCGATCTCCCCTCACGGAGTATCCGGACGACTCCGACGCGTCCGCCAAGGGTGCCAAACCCAAAGCTCCCGACGCCCCCCACCAGGAAGGAGGGCTATTCCGACGTCGGGCCCTGGGGCCAACCCCGACCCACTTCGAGAATTTCGACCTGCCACGGTTGCCTACGCAAGCGGTAGGGGACGCTCCCGAGGCAAACCCGCGATCTCGCAGCCCGCCTTTCGGCCGGCCGAGCTACGCAGGTGCGCCTTCCAGACGCCGACTCAGCATCAGACGGGAGGATCTCTCCATGTCCGAAAGCGACCGGATCCCGCAGAGACACCGGCGGACGTTGTCTCCCCATCGCGCCCTCCAGGAGGTGAGGCGATGGGACCTCTCGTTCTCGGGGCGACGGAATGAGGATGTGGAGGATTTCCTCTCCATCGTCGAGGAAGGTCGCTCCCTGATTCCTATCCGGGACGAGGATCTCCTGAAGACTCTGGCGTTCTGCCTGAGTGGTCTCGCGCGCACGTGGTACCGGCAGGCCCGAATCACGTTCGCGAACTGGGAAGCGGCGAAAGCCGCGTTCCGAGAACGCTTCTCCGATCCCGACTATCAAATCGCACTACGCGAAGAGATAGCTCGCCGGACTCAAGGAGAGGCGGAATCCGCTCTCGATTTTATCAGTTGTATGGGTGGGTTATTCGCACGGCTGGATCCTCCGTGGACGGAGAGGGAATGCGTGCGGTATGCCCACCGCAACATGTTACCGTCGTACCGTCTTGTGATCCCCTTGGGTGAGCACATGACGATGCGAGAGTTACAGCGTGCGGCAGCTCGTCAGGAACAAATCCTGAGGAGCGCCAACACCCGACGCCCGCCTCCGCGGTCAGAGGCATCCCTCTGCCCGGGGTATGCGTACCGGGAGCCGCAATTACCGCCCCGCTACCCGAGACGGCAAGAGCTTCGAGCCCTCCAGGTCGAAGATGACGCCGATCCCGAACCTGACCTCGACGAAGAAGTCGAAGCTGTACTCCCGGAGATGTTGGAGGCGTTAATGCCTCCGAAGACCCGAGGCGCCCCGAGACCGAACAATCGGTCGCGAGGACTGCCCGCTCCCGTACCAGCTCGTAGTCGAGCCCCGTTACCGGCCAAGGGAGGCGATCCGCCACGAACCACCAAGGCGGTCGCAACTCCCCTCCCGAAATCGGACCTTGCTCCACCCACGCGTTCCGCACCACAGTGCTGGAACTGTGATGGGCAAGACCACCGCTACCGAGACTGCCAAGCACCTCGCCGGTTGTTCTGCTATCGATGTGGTTTGTCCGGTGTCACGACTCCTCGATGCACTTTCTGCAACCGGGGAAACGCGGACTGAGGCGCCCTCACCGGGTCATAACGCCTCGTCCGAGTAACGGACCCGGGCAAAACTCTTTCCCGAACCGCTCTCGCCTACCGAAGCCCTGCCAAAATGCTACCGAACGAAAATTACCGCAGGAGCTAATCTCGAGCCAGGCATCGGACTCGGATCCGGCGTTGCTGGCTGATCAGCCACCGCAGGACGAGCTACTGACCAACGCAGCTATCTCGACTAGTTCATGACTATCCGATCTCGACGGGCGATCATTAGGCAAGGTCGCGGTCCAAAACCTGAAACCGCCTGACACCCCCATGGTACCGTAGTAATCGTTGTTACCCTTTCAGATACCGAGATCCATGAGCGGATCAAGTTCGCCGAGGGAGGAGGACCAGGTCGTTCTTTCGGACGGCGAAGAGGGCGGATGATTCGACGAAATGATTCGAGCCACCGCCTCCCTCCCGCCGCCGGAGTCGAGGATGGAGCTTCTTCAAGCCTGTGCGGCCACCCTGGTGAGCGATAATGGTGGGGACCCGGAATCGATGGAGGAGTTGGTTCGGGTGGTCCGGGAGCTGGCCCACGATGCGCTAGACCCGGAGCCCTCCGAGCCGGCCCCCGCCAGAGTCGACCCGGAGCCCCAGGCGTCGTCGACTCGCCGTTGGAGGCGCCGGCGATCCCGGGCTGTGCGGAGGGAGGTGAATCCCGCCGCCGCCGCACCGATCGCGTCCGCATCGACACCGACGACGCCGATCCCGACGACGTCAGGGTCATCCCTGACTGAGATACCGACCGCCCCGCCCCAAGCACCCCGCCGAGTGCTGGAGCGGGCGTGTTATAACTGCCGACAACTGGGACACTGCTACTCGCAGTGCCCCAGCGGGCCCCCGACCGAGGTCTTCTGCCGCCGGTGCGATCGTCGGGGTAAGACCCTAAGGACGTGCCCGGCGTGCAGTGAGGGCTGGCGACGGATGGGCCCGTACGTTCCGATAGCTGGTCGGAACGTACCTCGGGAGGAACTCCGGGCCCTGAGGGTTCCACGGTCTGCCCGCCGGTCTAGGACCACCGCTCCCGCGGAATAAGGTAAGCATACCTAGCTCTCGCGTCAACGGGCCTACCGGCCCGTGATCCCGCTAACGTCTCCACGTTAAAGCTCCCGTATAAAACGGCCGAAAGGCCGAGTTCTCGTAACCACGGGCCTAACGGCCCGTAATCCCGTTAACGTCCCCGCGTTAAGGCTCCCGTATAAAAACGGCCGAAAGGCCGAGCTCTCGTAACTCCGGGCCTAACGGCCCGTGATCCCGCTATCGTCTCCACATAAAGCTCCCGTATCAAACGGCCGAAAGGCCGAGTTCTCGTAACCCCGGGTCTGCCGACCCGGGATCTCGCTGGCGCCTACCGACCATCGCTCCCGCACCAGACGGCAGAAATGCCGAGTTTCGTAAAATCGGGCCTGACGGCCCGTGTTCCCGGTAATTCTCCCCGGGTCAAGCCCTGGTAGAGGTCGTATACCGGGAGTTCTCAGTGGAGATTTTCTTCCGCCTGTTGGGTGAACTCTAGGTTTTCGAAGACACGGATGGATCCGCCAATAGCGGCGAACATCCACGGATCACGGTTGCCGCCTAACAAGGATAAAGGGGAGAAGTATGGTCGAGTATCGGTAAGTCCCACACTCCCCCAAGGGCTCTCTCTATTAATGTTGTGGCGTACGAGTGAAATCTTATTTCAGGAATTCGTACCGGTCTCGTTCCTATAGGTCTCGCTTAATTCGCCTATCCGAAACCCACCCTAAGGGGTGGGGAGTTGTGACGTGATTTTCCCGACGTAGGGAAAAGTCACGGTCCCAAGGCTATTACCTGGTTTGCCCTCGCCGCACAACCCAACAATCGTCACGCGCTACCGATTATTTGATTTGGTCCTTGTTTTGTATTGCCGTTATAGAAAAATTATGTTAGGTAACAGTGTTGTCTGAGGAATGTTTTGGGGAGGAAACGGCACGGCGTTCGATCCTGACGAGGAGAAGAGTGCTCGACGTAACGAGTTACCCGTCAGGAGAGAACGGCCGGCGAGTACGCACGAGGAATTGATGGAGGTCCGGCTGCAATACCGGCGTCCCGCTGTTAGGTGCATCGTGTATGAGAGGAAGCGGAGGTTTTTAGATTGCGGGCGAGAGCGGGAACCTCTCGTGCCGCCGACGTAAGTGTTCCCCTATGCACGATGACCATGGGGATACGATTTTCGGCGTACTCGTGAGATCTCGAGTAACGTCGATAATTACGATTTCGTTGAGGGAAGTATTGCGTCGAGCGAGAGGGCAGTAGCTCTCGATGATCGATTTCGCATTTCGACTGATCGAAATATGATTGGTCGAAAATCAGTTGTTACCGTGTCGCGCTCGAGACTAGAGGTGTCTCGCGAAGCATCGTAGAGAGAGCGAGGTGTCTCTGTCTCGCATACGCGCCATGCGTATGCTGAGTTCTCTCTCTACGTACGCGCTCTAGTCGTGTCTCGCTCTCGCTTACGCGTCATGTGTAAGTCGCGCTCTCTCCCTCTACGCACTCGCTCTAGAGTCGTGGTTCGTCTCTCGCCGAGGAGAGAGGTGTAAGTTCGCGTACGCGCTATAGGGAGTTCCGTGTCGACCCGGCTCCCTATAGATGAAATAAATTCGCGTTTTCTCGAGTGCTCTCGTAAAGTAAATTAGTTCTCGCAATATAAAAATTAATCGATCGATTCCGATGGTTAAAATCTAAGCTCCCGTGATGGTTATTGTGATTTGTTTTGCTGACGATTTCGTGCTCAGAAGTTTTCGTGAGTGAATTCGGAGAATTCATGTTCTCGTTTTTCCGATCGAGACTCAGTCTCTCGCGAAAGATTAACGCTGTTTTGGTGCCATCTCGGAGTGACTTACCCCGACCCTCTCTACCATAATCGACAACCTGAGCGGCCGAGCGTTTCCGGTTTGTCGGTCTCGCTGGCGCATCCAGGTGGACCGGATTGTCACCTCCGGCGAAATAAAAGTGACCCGATCCACGCAGGTAAGTCGTGAGCATGGAGGGGCCGGGTCGTTCCCTCCCGACCCCCAGGTTGTGCCGGTTGTCGATACCGGCGAAATAAAAATCGACTGGCGCCCTGCCGGCAAAATTGCGGATGCGGCAGCGAGAGAGAGACGACCGAAGGTGACGATGGCGGAAGAATTCCGGAAATTCGTCACAATATATATGTATATATTGTGACGAATTTCTCTTCCCTACAACGTCGGGACAAACACCTTCCGCAATCGTCACCTTCGTCCGTCGGTGCTGCGCTCGCGCGTCCGCAATTGCCGACTTGGGCGCCAGTCGAGTTTTGTTTCGCCGGTCTCGACAACCGGCGCAGAACCGGCGATCGCGGGGGGAACTTGCCGCGATCGCACCAACTGGTCATCGGCCAATACGGAACGACACATTAACAACGATAACAACAACGACGGGAGACGGGAACGGTCTCACCGCTGACGACAACACGACAAAACTGGCCGATGACCGAAGGGGTTGCTTTTTGTTTCGCCGGAAGCAACGAAACCGGACTGACCTGGACGCGTTGGCGGGCACACGACGGGGACGGAATTGCTCGGCCGCTCAGACTGCTAGGTTTGGCAGAGAGGGTCGGGGTCGGCGGACAATGGATGCGGGAACGTCAACTCGCGCGAGCCATCGGCTCGAGCGCGTTACCGAACACGAGAATCGGAATCGCAACTAAATCGGGATTTTATTATTATTCGAGAACGGTACGAGATCGAGGACACTCTGTATTTGAGCGATATTATTCCCCGGGAACAACACGTGAACGCAACTTGGCGGCGGACAGGTAAATATCAAACGACTCACCGAGCTGCCGAAGACCTTGGCTCACCTTCCTCATAGATTCCTCCGACGTAGCTTACCTCGCTCGGACAGAGCGTTGCCGAGGGTATCCGATCAGGCCGAGACACGAAAACACGAAGGCAGCGCGATCGCTGACACAACACTCGAGAATTCACCGTACGAAATTTATATTATTCCATATGGCACGAGAACACATGACTCGTCTTAGAAGACGAGTACGAACGTAAACAATGCACGCGAGTACTCGACGCGAGGACGCGTCGTGCCCTCAGCGAGTGCGAGCGAGAACGAGCGATTCGCACGGTACCGAGAGAGCGCGAGCTACGCGAAGCTCGGCCTCGATCACAGGCACTCGCGAATTTTCATCGGCGAGAACTGTCAATTCGGTAACGCGTAATTCGAACGAGAAAACTCTCACACGAACGATCACCGTACGCGACGAGATCGGGCCTCTCCCTCTAGAGAAAGACGAGAGACCGAGAGGCAATACTAGAGCTCGCGTATGGAGAGAGAGACCGACTCAACTCCGATGCGTAACGCGAGAGCGAGTGAGACACCGAGTGTCCGACACCGAGCGTACGCGAGGACTTGTTATTGTCTCGATCGCGACGCTTCGACGACTCGCGGTAAACTGATTGATTCCCAATCTTCGAAATCGCAAACACCCATCAATATGATGCCAAATTTTCATTGCCGGTAACTACTGCCCTCTCCCTTCGGTCGAGAGAGAGGCTAACTATAACGAGAGCGATAGCTTGTGACCGTGATTTACCAGGACTCAGAAAATCACGTCACAATATATATAAAATCATTCAGGAATGGTTAAACGTAAAAAAAACTAAAGTCTTATCGATCTTTTATATTGTCTAGTCTTTAATTAAATTGCCATTTCAAATTAACGTGGGTCTTAAGTTATGCTATAGAGAAACCTCTGGCACAGGAGTAATATAATTCTCATTATTGTCATCATTTTTATATATATAAAAGAAAAGGTAAAAAAAACAACTGCAGTCACCTTCGAGGGGTTTCGTCTTCTTTTCTAAAAGACTATCCTACGATTGGATATTGGTTGTTGGTTACTTAGATTCGATGTTTCTACCTCTATTTTTAATTGTTCTGTCGGGTAGATCGGTGCGCTTGCCGCGTCTTGTGTTTCCTGTAGCGGACTCGGGTCTTGTTCGACGGTCGGTGTTTCGTCGGGTAGGCTATTTTTTAGGTGCAATAGTAAATTAGTTACCGAGTCCTACACGGCTCCTACCAGGCAGACGCTCCAACCGTACACTCTATGCAGAGTGTAGCCGTGTACTACGGTATCGATTAAAAATTTCAGTGCCTTTGCGGTAACCCATACACCTACTAGGGTTACGCTGAACGTTCCTATGGTGTTGAAGAAATTATACACCTTTCCCCATGCCTTTTCTAAAGTTTTCCTGATAGCTGTTTCGTCGATGAGCGGGTTGACTGATATTTTCTGGTCATCGAGTGCTTGACCTGTCGCTCCTCGTGCTATTGTGTTCAAGATAGCAGGTCTTTCTACGGGGAACATAATACTTTCCCTGAGTCTATACATATCTTTCGCCGAGTAGATACCTCCTGTCGCTAAATTGGTAGGGGAGATATATTTCCACGATACTTTCGTTTGGGCTGAGAGTTCTGTGGGTTCGGCGGCTCGCGCCAGGGTGGGTAGAGTTTGATACCAATCATTATTAATGCGGAACGTCGGGGCTAGTAGGGAATGACAGTCTATCTGATTTCCGGTTTTGACTATTACATGGGTTCGTGGTAGCATGAAAAGTGACTCGTTCGCTCAAGTAATTGGTAATTCTTGATAGCAAGTCTTTGTTTCTCGCGCGGTTACTTCCGTTGGTATGCACTTTGCTATCCTAATTACCTCGCCCGCTAAATGTGCTATATACCCTGGTTTCTTCATCAGGTGAAAAGCGAATTCGGCAGGTGCGAGTGGTGCTATTGCCAGAGAGTTGTGAAGGACTTTGTTTTCTAATTCGCATTGTTGCTTAATAACGTCATTATACAGAGTTACTATCTGTTCTTTCAGATGTCTCTCAAGGAATATGAATTTGGTATTGATATATCCCAGCATGTCCATATTTTGTAACGTGATTCCCTTTTCGATGGGGAGTAATGGACTGTCATCGCTGTCAACGATAAAAAGCTTTGGGTGTTCGGTTCTAATAATTTTGTATCCGCATTTTGTTGTTACTCCGCGCGTTGTTAGAGCAAAAGTTATCTCATTAGTTGTTACGGAGTATATTTCTTCTCCGTATTTATTTAGGGAGTTGTCCCTAATTTTTTCTCCTGGGCCTTCTTACAATGTTGAGTATGTATCGAAATCGCAACCATTTGTTATCATTAAGTTCCAAAATGTGTTTCCTCCCTCGATATCCAAACAATTTCCTGAGGTGTACGTGCATCTGACACCAGATCTTAATATTATTTCATTTTCGTTGGTTTTTACTGTTGCGGAATAGTCCTGTAACGTAATCTTAATTTGCCCTTGTACTACTACACTTGACCATGACCCGTAGTGGTCCGAGAAGAATTCCCCTTCGCAATTGCCGTCGCTGTCGACTCTACCTGCGCGGGTCAAGGGTCTCGAGGATGTGGCATTGGGAAGTATGTCTATGAAGATTTGCCTGTGTGTTTGGTATGATTGTGTGGAGTAAATGCGTTTGCATTGTTCGTAAGTAATTTCTTTTATATACTCCATGTCTGAGTTGGATACTAACGAAATGTGAGAGTGCATCCCGCAGTAGAATATAGATCTATGAATTTCTATTTTGCATTGAAAAACGCTTATTGATATAAATTCTGCGATTTGTAGAAGTTGTACTTTTGTTTTCTTAATTTCGGGCTTACGTATCGGGATTTTGCAATCTTTAATATTTAAAAGCGATAATGTAGTTATGTTCATCGACGGTGCTCCGCAATCGTAAGCTATAAATTCGGTGGTCTCTCTTACCGCCGATGCTAGCAGGAGCACTCCTAATATCATGACGTAGTCGACGCCCATTTCGTCTGAAAAAAGAATATGTTTTGCGTGCTTATCTTTCTTTATTTTTTATTTATGTGCTATTTTTAGTCTATCGCAATGAACTATTTTTCTTTTGTTATTGCCCAAATCAATTTCTACGTTGTTTTTATCTGCGATGATGTCTGTGATTGTGTACGGTCCCAAATAGTTGTCGTCTAATTTGTTTGCCTTATGATTTTTGGTTAAATATACCTCTTGTCCTATTGTCAGTTTTATTGGGTTCAATTTTTTATCATAATGTTCTTTGGATTTTTGTTTTGCTTTTTCTAAATTTTCTTTTGCTTTATTTCTGTCTTTCATGGTTTGTTCTAATTTTTCTTTAATGTAATCGTTGAATGTTATTGCGTTATCTAATGGTGATATGGCTGATGGTATTCTCGCTTCTCTACCGAAAACGAGTTTGTATGGTGTGAATTTCGTGCCTTCGTGTACGCTAGTATTGTATGACATCGCTGCGTGTGAGAGCCATTCATCCCAGTCCCTTTTTTGTGTATAGTGTTTCAGGTAGTCTACCAGTACCTGGTTGCTTCTCTCGAGAGAGCCGTTTGACTGAGGGTAGAATGCTGTTGTTTTGATTTGTTGGATTTGATATGCTTTGGCTAATCTCTTCATAACTTGTCCTATGAACGCTGCGCCTTGATCTGTTAAGATTACCTTGGGGCAACCAAATTTATTTATAAACTCTCGGACTAGCACTTTCGATATTTCCTCTGCTGTTGCGTTTATTAGGGGTATAGCCAAGCTGTATTTCGATAGGTCGTCCTGCATTGTGAGAATGTATTTGTATCCGTTCTTCGAGACTTCGAATGGTCCGACTATGTCCATTGCTACTTTATGAAATACATCCGCTGATGTATCTGTAATAATCATTGGTTGTTTTGTCTTTACTCTGACCAATTTCTTTCTCTGACAGCTCGTGCATTTCTTAATAAATTCTTGAATATCTATTTTCATGTTGGGCCAATAATATTTTTGCCTGATTCTGTTATAGGTCTTGGTCACTCCTTTATGGCCTCCTAACGGGGTCTCGTGACACTCACGTATTATGCCTTCTCTGAGATCTTCGGATGGAATTACAATTTTGTCTTTGCAAATTGTTATCGTGACATCATTGGGTAATGTCTCTTCTATAATCTTACTTATTTTGTTCCAGACTGTTGTTCTTAAGTTACTTTCAGCTTGTGAAATGCTGGCTGATTTGACGTTTATGTCTGCCATAATTAGTTTTAAATTTTGGAAGGCCTTTCTGATGGTTGTTTCTGTTAATTGGTCTTCGTTGGCCTGTCGAACGATTAACGCGAAAATTTTCCTATTGTTTTTTGTTGAGACTATTACTTCTCCTATTGAGTATTTTTTCAATGGTGTGAGTTTATTTAGCAATCCTTTCTTAATGAGTCTTTTTCCCATTTCGTCTGATACTGTGCCGTCTGCATTGGCAAAGCAAATTATATTGTCGTTCCCTATTTCCAGATTATCTCTCGTTTCAATTAAACTTCTGTCTTCTTCTTGGTTGTCGTCATGTAAACTGCTATGAATTTTCTTTGCAACATTTTCTGAAGGAACTTTTTTTTTCGCTATTAGTTTTATCGTTGTCTGAGCTGCTTTTTTTTGTGTTTACAAAATGTCTTGAGGACTGCTCTATCGCTTCATTATCCATGTTTGAATCAATAACATCTGTTTCCTCTGTCGGTGGTAGAAGGGGGTGTATTTTTATGGTTTCGTTATTGTTTGGGGGGGTTGCTGCTCGTTCCGTGACCCTTGGTTCTTCTAATCTCTCGGTCTCTCTTTCATCTTGAGGGTTTTTTGGTGTGTATTCTTTCCGTTTTTCTACCGGTGGAATTTCTATTCCTTCATTTATTGTGGGGATATTAGGGTTTTGTGTTTCTTTCTTATCTTTTTTCTTCGCGGCTTGTGGATGTTTAGTTATTGGTTTATGTGATGTTCGGTGTGTTCCTAAACAGCATGAGCAAGAGGGTTTCTTTTCGTCGAGGCTTATCCTCCTCTAAATTTATGGGCTCCGAATTTTTTTCGAGTACTTGTATATTTTCAGCCTCTTTGTCACTCGATTCCTGCTCGACGTCCATGTCGATATCCCTGAGTTTGTTATTTCCACTGGTGATATGTTTTACGACCTCGGTTATCTCGGGTGTCTCCGAGGGTGTATCGGGGCATCTAGCTTCGTTATCGTTTCGTGTGCGATAGTGTGGTCCGTGCCCGATGTGAGGTTTCCTATTTTTCTCCTTGTTCTTATCGCTGGGGACGGAGTGAATCCTGCTGCACACGTGGACCTCTTTGTTAGTTCTCTAGCTAGCTCACGTTGAAAATTATTTGGGTTCGAGTGTTTTATTTTTGGTTCTGTGGGAATTCTTGAAATTTCTTGAGATGATGAATTTATTGCTGCATTTTTTTTCTGACGGATTGCTAACGGACTTTTCGGTGGTGGAGTTTTATCTCCCTGCGAAGAATTTGTTTTTATTGCCGCTACGGTGTTTTTCACATCTGATGCAATTTCTTCATCTCGGTCCACAAATTTTAGGTGCACTGGTTTCATATGGTCGTCTTTTCTGATTTTTTGTAAGAACGATTCTTCATTGCGTGGTTGTGGTGTCTCTACGTAATTGGGTAAAATTATTGAATTTTGTAATGACTGGGCTGTGTCGCTCTTGTTGCCTGACGATACTGACGTTTCTGACTTGCTTCTCCTAGATAGGTGCTTCTTCCGTTTTATCTTCTCTTTAATTCGCGATTTTAGTATTTCTGTATTTCTGTTCAATTTCATCATTTTTTCTTCCTCATCGGATGATTCGTTTTCGACTGATATTCTACTCTCTTTACTCGCGTCCTGTTGTGGTACGATTATTTCCCTGTGTTTGTTTTGGCGTTTGGCGGGTTGATCAGGCCCCCCGTGGTCGCTAGTTGCACACCGTTCTACTGGGCTACGCTTTTGTTTAAGTACCTTACTTGTACTTTCTTTTTCTTTTATTGGTCTTTCTTCATCCGATGGTTTCCTAAACTTCTCTACCGAATTTAGTATGCTGATTGTTTCTTCTACTCTTGGTTCCGAAACTTTATCACTTTCTTTTTGTGATTTTTCTAATTTCTCAGTATCCCGTGATACTTTTGTTACTGAATTTCTGAAAAAATTTCCCGATTCTACAATCTCTTCGGATATTTTTGATTCACTCCTTGGAGATTTTATTGATACTATAGTTTCTGGAAATTTTATTGATTTATTTTCTTCATCGCTCTCCCAAATTTCTTCTAATAATTCGCTTAATTTCGAAAATTCGGATTTGTCGTGCACCCTATCATCTTGTTACGTCCAAAGGTGGAGAGAATATGGACCTCCGTCGATAATTCGATATGCGCGCGATATTTGAATTAAATTGCGCTGTTCGGCTGGACGTGAGCTCGCCGCCTGGGATTTTTTTTTTTTTTTTTTTCCGAGGGATTGTGGAAAATGTTCAAAAGACATTTGGGGAGGGTACGCACTCCCCAACGTGTAGGATTTTTACCCACTAAAAACCACACACTCTTTCTCCTTGACATTTGCCCCCCCCCCCCCCCCCCCCCCCGGAACCGCTTTCGCATTGCATCAGGAGGGTGTCATTTCCGCGCCAGCCTGGGCGCTCGACTCATGCGCTTAGGAACCTCGTCCCTGCCTCGCGCGCTCCTCTTGGTTCTTGGTACGCAGTACCTTCTCTACATATCTCTGAACGTAGGTCCATTTCTCTTCACTTTGCAGCATTTGCTCTACTGCATTCTCCGGTGTGAACTCTTCGCCCAGGGCGGCCGTCAGCGCGCTTTTCTCTTCTGCCCACTTTGGGCATGCAAAAAACGTGTGGCAAGCATCGTCGAACTCGGTGCAAAAGTCGCATTGCGGGCTGTCTCTTCTTTTAAATCTATACAGGTACGCGTTGAAATGGCCGTGCCCTGAGAGAAATTGCGTTGAGTAGTAGTTTACTTCTCCGTGCTCCCTGCTCAGCCACGGCGAAAGGTTGTGTATGAGCCGATGTGTCCATCTGCCTGTGGACTCTTGCGCCCACGTATCCTGCCACTCTACGAGGATTCGAGCTCGTTCCTGCGCTTGGACTATGGGACGGTTCCCCTCTGCTTGTCGTTGGTGCACTCGCATCCTTTTCTTGGCCAGTAGTACGATGGGGATCACGCTTGCAATCACCATCGCTGCACTCCCGGAGACTGTGCGGTAGGCGCAGGCTACTCGTAGAGCGCTGAACCTCTGCACGGCTACCAGTCTTCTTTGATGTTTCCCGACGTTGAGAGAGTCTGCCCAAATTTCTGCGCTGTATAGCATGATCGAGTGACAAACACCCATCATGACCCTTCTTTTGGCTGCTCTTGGCCCTGCTGCATTGGGCATGAGTCTAGAGAGTGTCGCAACGAGTTTCGCGGCTTTGTCTGCCGCACCGCGGATCTGCTCTGCTAATGTTAGCTTCTTATCTACAACGAGCCCCAGATATTTTGCTGATCGCTTGGATTCGATAGCCACCCCATCAATGTTGACGGTGAGTGGATCTGGGAATAGACGTCGTCTTGTTAGTACTACGACTTCTGTTTTACTCGCCGCGAGATCCAGGCCGTGTTGACGCAGCCACTCGCCTATTCTTCTTGCAGCTTCTGCGACTCTTCGTTGCGCTTGCAGTGGTGTCTCCGCCGTTACCACTGCAGCGATGTCGTCTGCGAAGCCCACAATCCGAGTTCCTTCCGGCATATCTATTCTTAGGATGTCGTCATAATTGATATTCCAGAGGTCAGGTCCAAGGACTGAACCTTGTGCAACTCCGGATGTGACTCTCGAACTTCGTTGTCCCTCTGTCGTATCGTATACTAATTCCCTGTTTCGAAGATAGTCGTCCACCACTCTCCTAAGGTAGACTGGAATATGGAGCCTTCCGAGCGACTCGAGAATATCAACCCATCTAGTTGAGTTAAAGGCGTTCCTTACACCAAGTTTCACAAGAACACAAACACTCCTGTTTCTCTTAGTACTGTTCCATGCCCTCTTCGCGGTTTCGACCACTTTTTTAATGGCTCCTACTGTTGATCGCCCTTCCCGGAAGCCGAGCTACATGTAAGAAAGGCCACCTGCCTCATCGACTGCTGCTGTGATTCTCTTGCGCAGCAGTTTCTCGTAAATTTTTCCCGCGTTGTCCAACATGCATAGAGGTCTGTACGACGATGCCGTTATTGGGTGTCCCTTGCCCTTGTCCAGTAGGACGAGTCTTTCTTTTTCCACCTGGTGCTGAAGGTCCCGGCCCGCAGGCAAACATTATACATGTTCAGCAGTAGGAAAGGGTAGTCGCTCGCTACCGCTTTGAGTACCTCGGATGGTATACCGTCGGGTCCCGGGGCCTTACGCGTAGGTAAGTTGCATATCACCTCTCTAAGCTCGTCCTTAGTGAAAAGTGGAATTTCACCTTCTGGTGGTATCACGGAATACTCTCTTTCAGGATGTTGGGGAAAGAGCGTCCTGACGATTTCGTCCATGGTTTCTGGGTCCTTAGGCCCCTCAGGACCGAGTTCTCCTAGTTTTTTCGCGACTATCTTGTAGCCAAGTCCCCACATGTCATTATTTAGCTGGAGGCAGACTATTTTCCAGCTGAGTGCCTTGGCTGCAGCGATGGCTTTGACAAGGGCCTTTTTCGAAGCTTTATACAGCGCCGCGGCGATTTCGGCAGCTTCGGTCGCATCGGCCGTACGGGGTCTTCTCCTAGCCCTAAGCGATCGGCGCCTAAGTTTGAGGCACTCTGCCCTCATCTCTGCAATAGTGTCAGACCACCAGTAAATGGGCGCTTTGTGGCCTTTTCCAGTTCTTCTAGGCATAGACGCGTTGCATCCTTTCTCAATGAGTTGCATTGTGCGTTGGACGAGCAGTTCCGCATCTTCCTCGTTGGGGTCGGGCGGGACTGCTTCTTGCAAGAGTGTTTCCCCGCGGCTCAATTCTAGGCGTAGCAGCTCCCGGTTTAGCTTGGCTGCGTTCCAGCCTTTCGGTTTTGGACGCCCCCTTCTATTCCGATCAAAGCTATCGGCAGTACCGATTCCGAACCTGATGTACTGGTGGTCGCTTGCAGTGAAATCCTCTAGTACCTTCCAGTTCCTGATTACAGCCGCAGCTCTGGGGGTAGTAAGGGTTACATCGATGATGGAGCCCCTGCTCCCAGCTCTTCTGAATGTAGTAGCCGTTCCGATGTTCATGATAGTCAGGTCAAGTCTGGCTGCCATCTCTACCAGGCTTGCTCCTCTGCTATCAGTCCACTGCATCCCCCATTCAATTGCCTTGACATTAAAGTCGCCTCCGATGATTCACCGCCCGGGACTTACTTGTGCTCAATGTACCAACTTAACGATTTAGAATTAATCGTCGAGGATGATTCCTCTTCGAAGACGTATTATTGATTGTTGATGTTCCCAGAGTTCTCGATTGAACCGAGAAGATGTATTTTTCTTGGGAAGATTGTTATTAATTGCAACACCAACACTTCTCATACAATTAACAAAAAACAACTGTACTTTATTCAAGTTTGGAATTGTACTTTGAAATTACAACACAAATTGGACTTAGAGTGATTTTACACAATGTCGGAGATTTGTTAGCTTAAGATGCTTTCGATTTCGAGGTTGAGTCGATTCTGCTTCTCTTGTCGAAGTTGGTTGACGATTTCGTCTCGGTTCGGGCGGAGTTACAAAATGATATAAAAACTGATTGGTCGGATTCTTTAGCGAGATTTTGAGTCTTCCTATCAGAGGGGTTGTTTCAAAGATATGGGGGTGTCTTGAGAGCGTCGCTTTTTTGGACGACGATCGTGGGAAAGAAAAGTGTGTTCTCTGATTATGGTTCTGAGAAATACAGAGTTTGGTTTTCGTCAGATGTTACGAGCGGTGACATCAAACGAGGCGCTCGTAAAAATGTGAACATAAATAAGGAGAGCAGGGAAAAGTTTTTCCGTGCCTGATAATTATGAATTCGTATATGGTTCGCTTTTAAAACTAGGAGTCGAGCTACGAAATCGCGCAAGAGGTTCGTGGAAAAGACATAAAAAAAAATGTTTGCCAGAGAGGGTGTTTATGACTGGATGGGGTGTTTTGGTTACGGTTTTAAGTTGCTTGGTCCATGTATGTAATACGAGCTTGGTGCTCTGGTAATCTTAGCTGGGATCTTTCCCCTAATCTGTTTAGTTTCTACGGATAAATGGTATAGTTTATAAATGCAATAGTAAGATAATAATAAGAGAAAAAAAGTTGTACATACTGTTTAAATTTTACCGGCAGGCTGCATTGGTTTACAGGTAAGTAAGGTAGTAGTCTAATTTATTGACCGGAGATGTGTGTCACCCATGCTGGGACGTAACACCTCCCCGCGTAAAAGATTGAGCGACCCGCTCAATTTTAAGAAAAGAAACAGCGAATGCGGCGTGCCGGTTAACATGAGTTTGGCAAAAGAAATATATGATATTGTCTTAACGAATTGTACGCTATTGTAGTTATGACTAACGTATTTACTAATTTATCTTCCCTTTATATTCATTATCGCCCCCCCCCTTTTTTTTTATCTGAAACACATTACTATTAATATTATTTTTATCGTCAGTATTTTTTTTTTGGATTTGTACTATATCATTGTTAATATTATTTTATCGTAATGTATTTGTATCCTCTTAACATTGTTTATTATGTTATATATTGTGACGAGTTTTTGCGCCTTCTCGTCACCAAAATCAACTATTCATTGTGCGAGGCGGATTAACGCCCCTCGTTGCCATCGAGACATAAAATCCCGCGCAAAAATAAGCCGACTGAAACATCGAAAACTAGCAACGAGAGTCGCACAATAGCCCGACCAGAGTTCCAGGAGTCAGAGGCGTCCGGCACCGATAATCATCGCGCTCGGTGTTGTGATCACGTGATGCGTCTTGCGGGTAACAAGTGTTTGAGTGTCACCGTTGGTCATTTGTTTTCCGTTCCATCCTTCGTCAGTATTTCTTTTGTTTGTGTTTCGTTCGGCGATCTGTGGCATGCCGCCTCGGCGTGTTTCTTTGTTTTACCGGTCGGCCAGTAGGGCTTCCGCCACCTCCGCGAAGGTGGCCGCTAGCTGCTCAGGTGGAAACGCGCAACTATGTTCGGTGTCGATATTATGTCGTCTTTGTCTGCCCCGACCTTCGTCTGTGTATCCCGCTCCCGCGATAGAGTAAATTCGTAATGCGTTGCTGTCTTTTCGTTGTCTGTCGTGATGTTCGTCGCTATCTTTCAGTCTACCCCGTCGCTACCTTTGAGTAATTCCTCGCTCCCTTCGCATATATTTTGCCGCTACCTTTCGTTGATTCCTCGCTACCTCCGAATACGTTTCGTCACTACCTTGAAGTAAGTTCTCGCTACCTTCGAATATCTTTTGTCGCTACCTTTTGGTAATTTCTCGCTACCTTCGAATATCTTTTGTCGCTACCTTTTGGGTAATTTCTCGCTATCTCCGAATATCTTTTGTCGCTACCTTTTGGTAATTTCTCGCTACCTTCGAATATCTTTTGTCGCTACCTTTTGGTAATTTCTCGCTACCTTCGAATATCTTTTGGCGCTACCTTTCGTTGATCTCTCGCTACCTCCGAATACGTTTCGTCGCTACCTTGAAGTAAGTCCGCGCTACCTTCGAGTACATTTCGTCGCTACCTT
This sequence comes from Netelia melanura, assembly GCA_964007305.1. Taxonomy (NCBI): domain Eukaryota; kingdom Metazoa; phylum Arthropoda; class Insecta; order Hymenoptera; family Ichneumonidae; genus Netelia; species Netelia melanura. The sequence goes on from OZ023260.1 coordinate 3,744,577, forward strand.
CCACTAGTTCGAAGCTACCTTTCAGGAATTTTCCCCGTTACCTTCGAATCTGTTTCGTCGCTACCTGATAGTCATGCCTATCGCTCTCTTCTAAAATAGTTCGTCGCTACCTTTTCGGCCATATTGTCGCCCCTTCTCGGGAATCCTCGTCGCTACTTTTCGCGGCCTCGTGCCATCTTTCACGCGTCTTAGCCCACCAGTCGCCGTCCACCAGATTTCGACGGATGTAGGCGTGGTCGCCAGCAAAGTTTCAATAAAGAGAACCGAAAACCTTATCTACTGCGTTCGTCGTCTTTTCTCTGCCTTGGTCCTTGCGTCCCGTCCACGCCCCTCTACCATTACCGACCTTGAGTCGGGCTGGCCTAGCCGATTTGGTGTGCCCGGGACTCCGCCGTGCCCCGCAGGTTCTATTTAGCTTCCCAGTGGCGCAACCGGGGTGACAAACTTAAACAAGCCGGTTTTCCGGTGGTATTCGTACCTGACGCCCGCTCACCCCGGGTGCCCCGCAAATGTCCGCCGGTGGCCGTCGCCCCTAGCCGTGTCGACCAGGGCGACGCGCGCCTCGCTCGCACCCAGGGGACACGTGCGGCGGAGTCTCCCGGATAGGTAACGATAGCCCGTTATAATGTTTTCTGAATATTTGTATCATATCGTCTTAATATTGGATTATCGTATTATGTACTTATTGAATATTTGTATCATATCACCTTAACATTAGTTCCTCGCGGTGTTTTTCTTTGGGTATTTGTATCATTTTAACATTATTTGTCTTATTATTCTTCTTTTGAATATTTGCGAGAAAAGCGAGACGCAGGTTAGCACGAATGCTTAACTTGTAAGTTTTGTATCTATCTTAGTATTTTCGTCGAACGGTCAAAAAAAGAAAGGAAAGAGCGGAAATAGAGAGAAGAGAGGAAGGAAAAAAAATTGAGGTTCTAGAAATTTCGTGAAAGTTAGTGGGTGGGAAGAGTGCGAGGCATGTATGTGGCACTTTTGTCTTTCGAGCGGCCGGTTTTACCATTTTTTTTGCAATTGGTAAAAGGAGGGGGTTCGACCAAGAAGGGCAGAGGGTTGTCCGAGTGTTCCTGCGATATTCATTGTGTCTTCAGCCGTGGTGACGATCATATCTTCAGCAAATTTTCTTGTTTTTGGAATTTCTGAAGTAGTGGGAAAAGGATTGCCTTCTCTTTTTATAACGAAAAAAAAAATAATAAAAGAAAACATGGATTTTATCTTGCCATCTAACAACGAGGTTACAGCGCGTCGGGGTCAGGAACCGCATCCTAAACGGCGTTGTCGCGTAAGTGCAGTGTTCTTTCTTTTAACTTTTACTGTCTTTCCTTTTTTAATTTGTCATTTAATTAATCTGCTGTGTTTCTTTGTGTCAATGTAGTGTGGGGGATCTCTATTCCTAGCCTGGAAGGAGGTTCGCGAGGAACGCGCGATCCTGCGACTGTGGGTTCGTATGCACGAGGACGCGTTTTCCTCGGGGGCCGACGGCTTCGACGTCCTGCAAATTCGATAGTTGTTCGAGGGACGCTTCGGCTCTATACATCCCGAAGCGGATTGGGATCACCCTGCATGGGCAAGCCCTCGAGGCATCCTCGCGGCGTACGACAAGGATTGAATTCACATCACGAGAGGAAATACAAATGTTGCAGGGAGATATTTCCCTTTCGTTTTGAACATTTTATAATTCTTGTATAGAAGGAAAGAGGAAAGCTGGGGAAGCTCGAAATAAAATTGTATTTTTTTGTACTCCTGTGTCTAGTGTGCGTTTTTCGTAGTTTAGGATTCATTTCCTTCACCTTTTCCTACAAATCCTATTGCACCCTATAGCCCCTAACTGGGTTAATTATATGTATGTATTACTTTTACGTTTATTCGTGGGGGAAGATAATATAAGAATTTATTCCGCTTATGATGGACACTGTCCATTCTTGTTGCAGAGAAATTTTATCGGAATGGACTTCATTGTTTTTTTCAGATTTGACGTAGTATTGGGTACGTGTCTGGTATTAGTATTCGTCCGTTGGTTGTTGTTACGACTGTCGGTATAGCGGGGGTCGTCGTCTGTTCGGTTGGTATAATAGGGGTCGACGTCTGTTTAGTCGGTAGGGCGGTGTCTGTTTTGGTCGAGTTGGTAACCTCGGGTTGTGTAGGACTAGCATTCGTCGGGTTAGTAGAGATCGTCCCTAATTCAACGTCTCTGTTGGTACGGGTTGCATTTTCTTGCTTCCTTTTCCCTAAGAGGACTAATAGATGGGTTACGGAGTCCCATATGGCTCCTATTAGCCAGATGCTCCACCCGTATACCGAGTGAAGGGCATAACCATGCACGATGGTGTCGACCAACAGTTTGATAATTTTAATAGTTACCAGTGCTCCGAGCAGGGTGGCGCTAAATGTGCCTACAGTATTAAAGAATGAGTATATCTTTCCCCAAGTTTTTTCCAATGCTGAATTACATTTTCATCTATCCAATGAGAAATAGTTATCCCTTGGTCGACTACCGTTTTACCCGATGCTCCTCTCGCTAGCATGTGCAATACGGCTGTCCTCTCTACCGGGAACATTATGCTTGCCCGAAGACTGTCGAGGTCTTCGCTCGTGTATATGCCGCTATCTGCAAGATGTGCAGGTGTGATGAATTTCCATGAGCTTTTGGCATTCGGTCCTATTTTTTCAGGCGTTATTGCGGGAGCTAGTTGTGGAAGGGCTTGGTACCACGCATTGTCCAGGTAGTACATGGGCGAGAGGAAAGAGATTCACTCTATTTCGTGAGCTGTTTCTGTGAGGACGTGTGTTCGAGGAGTTATGAATAGTGATTCGTTACCTCTTTTTACTGGGATTTCTTGATAACACTCTTGAGTTTTCCTGGTATTAACGTTTACTGGAACACACCTTGCAAGGCGCATAACTTCGCCTGCGACATGTGCTATATAACCGGGCTCGTTCATATAAGAATATGCGAATTCTGCCGGGGCGTAAACTGCGAATGATAATGTGTGTTGTGACGTGATTTTCTGAGTCCCGGCAAGTCACGGTCACAAAGTATCGCTCTCGCTATAGTTAGCCTCTTTCTCGACCGAAGGGAGAGGGCAGTAGTTACCGGCCATGAAAATTTGGCATCACATTGATGGGTGTTTGCGATTTCGAAGATTGGGAATCAAGAGTCTACCGCGAGTCGTCGAAGCGTCGCGATCGATAGAGTAATAAGTCCGCTCGGTGTCGGACACTCGGTGTCTCACTCGCTCTCGCGTTACGCGTCGGAGTTGAGTCGTTCTCTCTCTCCGTACACGAGCTCTAGTGTTGTCTCTCGATTTCTCGTCTTTCTCTAGAGTAAGAGGTCCGATCTCGTCGCGTACTGTGATCGTTCGCGTGAGAGTTTTTCTCGTTCGAATTACGCGTAGTGCAGGTTTCCGCGGGAGTATCGCTGTTTTTTTTTAATACGTCCTTCAGTGTTCTCGCGATCGGTAAAGATCTTCAGTGGCTCCGGTGTCTTGTGGAGTTGGTACGCCGCCGATCCCCTTTCGGTCGCGCGTTACCGAATTCATAGTTCTCGCCGATGAATATTCGCGAGTGCCTTGTGGTCGAGGCCGAGCCTCGCGTAACTCGCGCTCTCTTGGTACTGTGCGAATAGCTCGTTCTCGCTCGCACTCGCTGAGGGCACGACACGTCCTCGCGTCGAGATCAAAGTGTTGAGCTGGCACTCTAATATCAATCCAAACCATGCCTTCTCCCGTCTCACTGCATTCCTTGATCACGACGGCGTGATTCGGGTCGGAGGCAGGCTCACCAACTCATCGCTCTCACCCGAGAGCAAGCATCCCGCTATTTTGCCTAAGCACTCACGTCTGACAGAACTCGTCATTGCCAACTCGCACCTCCGAACGCTCCACGGAGGCACGCAGCTAACTCTGTCTGACATTCGGCAATCATTCTGGAGTCTAGGAGGCCGAGCTACAGTCAAATCGCACGTTCTTCGCTGTGTCAAGTGCGCACGACAGCGAGGAATCCGTGCTCAACAACTGATGGGCCAACTGCGCACAGCCAGGGTCTCACCGCATCGCCTCTTCACGCACACAGGCCTCGACTACGCGGGGCCTTTAACAATCAACACGTGGAAGGGACGGGGAGCAAAAACGACCAAGGGATGGATCTGCGTCTTCGTGTGCCTCACCACGTCAGCCGTGCATCTCGAGGTCGTTAGCGACTACTCGACTGACGGCTTCATCGCTACATGTCAACGCTTCGCAGCGAGAAGAGGAATACCGCACGTTCTGCACTCTGACTGCGGCACCAACCTCGTCGGCGCCGATTCAGCCCTCAAAAGGATGTTCTGCAAAAGCACTCAAGAGCATCACGCCATCGCCGCCCAACTATCCACCGACATCAGATGGGATTTTAACCCGCCAGCTGCTCCGCACATGGGCGGTAAATGGGAGGCGGTGGTGAAATCATTGAAGTTTCACCTTCGACGCACCGTCGGCGATATCGTACTGACGTTCGAGGAACTCACTACGCTTCTCACTCAAATCGAAGCGACGTTAATTTCTCGTCCGCTCGTTCCTCTCAGCGACGATCCAGACGACGTGTCAGCTCTCACGCCGGGACATTTCCTGACGGGAGCCGCACTCTCCACGCTACCTGAGGCTTCACTGACCACACGTAAACTTGGACACCTCGACCGATGGCGCCTTCTGCAACAACGCTTCCAACACTTCTGGAACCAGTGGAGCGCCCATTATCTGCACCAACTTCAATCGCGATCGCCAAATGGCGACATCCATCACACGACATCAAGGAAGGCACTCTCGTGTTTATCACCGACGAGAGGTTCCCGCCGAGCAAGTGGCCGTTAACTCGCGTCACTGCCATCCATCCTGGCCAGGATGGACTCGTCAGAATCGTGACAGTAAAACCGCATCTACGACTCTCACACGGCCCATCGCAAAGCTCTCACCGCTTCCGATCTCGCCATAGATCATCGAGAACTTCAACCCTCATCTAGAACATCACCACCACGGTGCTGATGGCGGGAGAATGTTCGGGATTTCGCCTCGCCTTACCAGCGGGTCGAGCTTCCCGAAGGGCTCGTGCCGAGGCTGCACCTCGTGGGCGCTCTCGCCTCGCCGTACCGCGCATGCTCAACGGCACTCGTGCCGGCCGGCGTACAAGAGCGGCCATAATTGCACACAGTTCGTTAGATTTGCTACCGTGCTACGCACCTCGCCGTTGATCGCGATCGATTACGTTGTAATTCCCCGCTCTGTGAAACCCGCACCGCATCTCTCGAGTTCTATGTGATTCAACACGTGCAATCTGCACTCATCACCCGCGCGATTGGCGTATTAGACGCAATCGTTAACCGCCAAGTCTACATCGCTTTTTTTTTAATTATAATCTCACCGCGTGGTCTGGCCAAGACCGCGTGTGTCGTCAAATTTCCACAATCGCGGCCATCTTCTACAGTCGGGAAGTAGTACAACGAGATTAATAAAATCGGTGTGCGATCCCCGACTTTGTGTACACCGCTATCGTTACTGTAATACCGCTCGTTCACCCGCATTAATTTTGTAACCTTAATTGTGACTCAGTGCAATAAATTGACAAGCGAATCCCGCACTCATTTATCGCGTCTTCTTCAACTGACTTTTCCACCGTGTGCACGATCCTTTATTTTCCAGCTATAGTTCAGTATTCTTATATTATCGCAGACAGTAATTATATGCTGAATTTGGGTCAGAACGTCCTTTTTATAGGTGCTCTAGTTTTGGGTGGAAGGGATTTGATTTAGGGTGGAGTTTCGGTTTTCCCTTCGGGGAGGGTCCGAAAATTCGTATGATAGGCTGGGTTTTCCCTGCCATCTCTTCGTACTAGGTTAAGTCGTACTATTTACTTGCTAGACGGAACTATCTGCTATGTCGATACTAGGGGTACCTACGCGGAGCGCCCTTTTACCGACTAGAGGACATATGCCACCGACGTTTGGTCATTACTGAGTTTTGAAAATTGACTGGGCCTTTAATGGCGGCCAGTACGTAACATGCTTGTGATCTCTCTCTACGTACGCGCTCTCGTAATATCAGACGATTGCTCTCTAGAGTGAGAGGTCCGAGTACGCGCCATGGGGAGTTCCGTGGACACCCGGCTCCCTGTGGATATTTTAATTTCAGAGTGTTCTCGCGATATAATAATTACTACATCGATTTCGAACGACAGTTTTGGTTTCGTGATTTTGTGTTGAACGTGTGTTCGGTCTCAGGGGTTTCCGAAAGTGAATTCTCGCAACTATATGAGGTGCATGGTGGCGTGGAAATTCCGACTCTCGTTCTCCGAGTTGAGATTTCGTTTCACGGAGAATTTACGATATTTTCGGCCATCCCGGGGTGACTTACCCCGACCCTCACTACCATACTCAGCAACCTGAGCGGCCGAGCGTTTCCGGATCTGCCGATCCCGTGGATATACCCAGGTTAACCAGATCGTCACCTCTGGAGAAACAAAAAGTGATACTGACCACGACGGGAATGCGAGGTCGGTGAATTAAGGTAAGTAGTTCCCGCCTTCCTTAACCCGATCCGTCAATATCACAATCCGTGAAGATAGAAGGGCCAGGCTATTCCCTGCCGACCCCCGAGTTGTGCCGGTTGTCGATACCGGCGAAGTAAAAATCGACTGGCGCCCCGCCGGCAAATTGCGGGTGCAAAAGCGGGAGAGGCGACCGAAGGTGACGATGGCGGAAGGTTTCCAGAAATTCGTCACAGTATGTACTGTTTTTATGCGATAAGGTTGCCGATTGGAAAATAAGAAAAGAAAGCATAATAGTGGTCGTTTCTGATAGTGGATCCAATATAACAAAAGCCGTCAGAGATGGATTCGGTGCTGCCAAACATTTATCATGCTTCGCACTTGCCTTAAATTTGGTCTCTTCGAAGATTATAGAATCTGACGATGTCATAAGCGCAATATGCAAAAAAGTTAAAACGATGTCACGTATTTCAAGAAGTCTGTAGCTGCCGCTGATAAATTGCGAACGGTTTCGAATCTGAAACTCAGCCATTGTATAGATACACGTTGGAACTCTACGCACGACATGCTTGCGGGGTTTATACTATTACCGGATCACGTAGGTTCGATACTTTTAAAATGTACGACGGCTCCACCGATGTTGACTGCATCGGAGCTAGAAACCATCAAAGAGGTTTGTCTTCGAGTTGTAGTTGCAGCAAATTTAAAAAATGTACTATGGGAGATTGCAAATAACTCGCTGAATTTTCAATTTTCTCGTCCAAAAATTGTATGATGTATTCATTATATATCCATAAACATATCCTTGAAATATTAAAACATTCCATGCGGTAGTTTTCTTTAAAAAAAATTCCCAAGAATCACCTTTTTTTAGGCGGTCACACTAGTGGCCCCCTTGACCTACTACTATTTTCGTTTATTTGTGTTATTCTTCGTAATGTACGATATGTTTTTTTTTATTCGTAAATACAAAAAATAAAGAATTATTAACAAAAAATTGTTTGCATTTTTATTTAAGTAAGGTAAGCGTACCAGTGATCGCACACGTCTCAGTCGTCGCACATTACCGCAAACTTTTACATTTATTAAGCTTTTGATATTTAATATTGCAAATCTAACAATTTTGAGCGCCTCGACCATATCTCATTTATGTATAAAAACAATTTGTATACCATTAAGTATGGAATATAAATTAATCTAATCCGTTTATTCAAGGGGGGGTAGTATGGAGGCAGTATCAACGGATTTCTTATCGAATATGCTAAGAAATAGTACAACATTTGTAACGCTTATTATTTAGCTTTTACGGGTTTTCGAGATAAACTGTAGCGCATTTTGTTCAGGATAAAATAAGGTTTCCAATGCAGCGGTTCAATTTTCCGCAGAACTCATTTTATTATTGCAATTTTAGTGTTTTGTTATTGGGACAAGTGAATCATAAGCTATACCACTGTGAAGACGCTGTTCGTCGACTGGCACTGACGTCCGTAGTACGATAGGCCCAGTAGCCGCACACATGGTCGTACATGCCGTACACTAGCATATTTAGCCGTTTCGCATAACACACGCGACTCTTCACATTGTTAGTGCATAAAAAACAGGAAATATCACCGCGAAAACTGATTGGTAAGTACACATTGCTGACAATATATAATTAATAAATCTTAAATGTATGTGCAATTGCTGTAATTTTTATTAGGAAGGTTGTTTACATTTTTCATGGAGAGGTTATATTACCACTAAATCTGTTTTTGTTAAGTTATCATTAAGCCGCAATAAACAAAATTATATATATATTTTATTCGTTTATACGTATACGATTTTTCATCACAGTACGACTGTCTATGATGCCGAAGGAGCCAAACAAAAAATATTGCCAATCTTCGAGCAGGTTTGCTATCGACGCAGTGGCCTCCGGATCATCGATAAGAGCAGCGACTGCACACTATGGAATCCCACCGAGTACATTATTTGGGAAAGTCAAAAATACATCTCCGCTAAATGCCACAATGGGACCGACCTCAATTCTCACACCAGTGGAAGAACAGCATCTCGTCGATTGGATTTTTCACGTTAGCGAAAAAGGATTCCCCATCAGTAAAGAGCAGCTCCTCGATAGCATTCAGTTACTAGTAGTCAAGATGAAACGGGCGACACCTTTCACGAATAATCGTCCTGATCGTCACTGGTACGAAGCAATTTATCGACGGCATCCGGAACTTTGTCAGCGCGTAGCTCAAAACCTAACCTATTGTCAAGCCTCAGTAACGGAGGGAAAAATTGAGAAATTGGTTTCAGGAAGTTTTGAAATATGTAGAGCAAGATCCTGCTGAATATCGACTCTTCGAGAATCTACAATTACGATGAGAGTGAGTTTCTTCTATGCCCGGAACCGGATAACGTGATTGTGAAAAAAGGTGCGAAACGTGTTTATAAGGTCGTGAACGCCGACAAGAAAAAGAACCTTACGACTCTCTTCATGATAAATGCATCAGGCGTCCTAGTCCCTCCGATGGTGATGTATTCGCACCAGCGCATACCGAGAGCTGTGGCTGAAAATGTTCCATCGGGTTGGAGTATCGGTACTTCCGACAAAGGGTGGGTGACCGTCGAAACATTTTTTGAATATATATCGAATGTTTTCTACCCGTGGTTGCAGCGAAACAAGATTGAATTCCCAGTCGTACTTTTCGTTGATGGGCATTCGTCGCACTGCACTTTGCCTCTTAGCAATTTCTACAGAGAGGTTAAAATCGAAATGATCGCTTTATATCCGAATGCTACATATATATTACAACCGTTGGATGATGCCGTTTTCCATCCGCTGAAAAATGCGTGGAGAAAGACTGTAAATCAGTGGAGATTTCAAAACAATGGGTCTCGGTTGAAGAAAGAACAATTTGCACCTTTATTAAAGGTCGTACTTGACTCTCTAGATCTCACAGAAACGATAAAAAATGGATTTCGATCATGCGCGGCTTAGCCTCATTTTCACCAGATGCCGTCGATTTAAACATTCCTCAGAAAAGACTGAGATCTAGCTATGATAATCGTGATGAGAACTGTGATACTTTGAGTACGCTTCAGCTTGAATCGAAATTTGTCGAACTCTTGAATTTAATGCAGCAGCAATTGCCACCTCACGTGATCAGTGCTTTTGAGGAATCGGATCGTTGCAGTGTTTGGATTGGTGAAACAATCAATGAAGGCCTCGATCAGTATTGGCAAAAAAATAAAAGACTCGCCGGTATATGATACGTAGAATGAAGTGTTCTGGGACAATTTATATACAGAGATTTTTGTATGTCACAATATGGTATATTTTCGGTATTTGTAACTTAGCAATTCATTTGTTCTGTTATATATTCAGCGAATAATGAGTATGATGATATTCAACCGAATGCATTGGAGGAACACACACTGAAAGTCAACGATACCTCAAATATTGCTGCTGATATCGAGACTGGATTCGGAGCCGCGGTCAATTCTGCGATTCAACAAGGCGACACAATTGTATTGCCCTTGGATACCGATAATACCAGCGTAGCAGCAACTCAAAAGCTACAGGTTAATAATTTAAATCGCACTGTGAGTATCGTATTCTGTAATTACGTATAAGTATTTGTACAGTGATTGATGAAAGTACCGGCGCGGATATCAGAGGGACCACGGATTTCGAAACAATTGGAAGTACCGTAACGGGCAGCATCTGGGAAGTCTTTGAGGAAATCGATGAATTCAAACACAGAACCGATGGAATCGTGAACAGCACCGAGGACAATGTCAATAGAACGATCAAAGTCGTCGACGAAGACACGGCAATTATAGAAGATAGCTTTGAAAACGACAGCGCGACCATTTTCAAATCTACCGACGTCAATTGGATATATGAAAATGCCGAAGAATGTAGCACAAAAGCCCAGGCTGTCTTCCATAAATCTTCAATATAAATTGTTGATAACACGACAAACAGGATCAAGGACCTGCCATCAGTATTCAAGGATACGCTTTGTGGCCGGACGACAGAAAAAAAAATACAAAAAAAAGGATCAATAGATTTCCTTCTGTCGCTACCAGCGATCAATGGCGTGCGTTAGCTTTGCAAAAAGAGGAACAAAAGCTGAAGATTTTGCAGGAGAAACAACAGAGACACATCAAACGGGAAGAAATGCAAAGGCAAAAAAAGTTGCACAGTTATAAAAACAAAAATTACAAGAATAGAAAAAGAAGCAACAAGAAGAGAAGAAGAAGCGACAAGAGAACAAAAAAGCAGCTAGAAGAGAACAAAAATCATCTAACCGAAAAGAAGAAAAAGCAGAAAAATTTACTGAACGCAGGCAAAGAGAATGAGGGTGAGATATTATCCGAAAGGATTCGACATATATAACAGTATAAGAGAACGATATAGAGACAAAAAAAGTACATAACCACGCTTATTATTGTTAAAAGAGTTCGTATATTTTGTAATAAATGTTTACATCATTCAACTGCTATATTATGTTTACCGGTGTTTTCATCTTTTAATATCCTATCCCTTCATGGAGGCAACAAAAAATCCCTGCCTTCCCTTACCAAATAAAACTTTTGCCCCGGGTCAAACTAATAATGTTGATTGACATGACTATTCTATAAAGCTTCGAATTAATCGATATCCATTTCATTGTGGTGAACAATTGCATTTATCCAACTGAGTCACAGACATTCAAAATAGAATTAATATTTTGCTCATTGTCTTGCATCAACATTTACAGCAAAAATTGCTGAATGCATTCTCGGGGCAGCGGCTCCAATGTTGGGGAAAACGCTGCGTTTTATTTTTTTCGTAATGCTCTTTGTTTGATTGTTAGTAAGAGCATTCAAATCGTGTCGAAAAAGTCCTCGGGTCTGATTGTAAAAGTTGTAGGAATAGTTTCAATTTTTCTCAAATCGAAAATATTGAAAACTAGAACTCCTATGATTTGTCGGATGCGGACTGCAAGATTTTTTATATCGGCCTATCTATCAATCTGTCAATCTATCTATGTACCGGTCTAATTGCATCGAAATCTGCTCGGTAACTCAGGCTTCTAGTGTTTGAATTTCGCGGTGTGCGGGCACTGAGTCTTCTTGTGTCCGAATACGGGTGTAACGTAGCGAATAAGTGATGTACGGACACTGGGCCATTCCCATTTTACAGTATTCTCGCGGCATTAATACAAAATTACGCAGTATTATAATAGTTATTAGATGTGTTTTAGAAACTAGAAATCATAATCTTCAAGATGGTTATAGTGATTAAATACAACCTTGGGTGGGACTGTGCGTACTAAATTTGGCCTCGCAATCTGAACTTCGGCTTAGGTACGCGACCACTGGTACATTTACCTTACCGATATCGGTAATATCGATACAGCATTATTGATACTCTGACCACCAATACGTATCGAAACCAAATATCGATACGCTCATCCAATATCACAATCACTACCTTGCACCCCTTTCAGCTTACAATGTACCAGCAGTCTAAGAAATCCTTTTCTTCGTATTGGACTTGACTGAAATTTATCCTCGGCTTTCGCCGCTTTGTGACACTTTCACCGCCTACTTATGCTGCTCTCCCCTGATGACTACTTGCGAGAACGCCGGTGTCCATCTGTGTGGCAACGAGTGAACTAGAGGGTTTCCGCGGCACCATAGCGTTACACTGGAATAGCGAGAGCGAGTCCGCTGCTCCGTTTCAATATACAGGGTGAGTTACAGAAGGTATCTCAAACTTTATTTTAAGGTAGATGGGATTATTACAAACAAAAATTGCAAATATACATTAGGGGTATAGTAGTTTTTCAAATGGAAACCCATAATTTTTATTTTATGTTCTTATTCTACATCGAATAATAATTATATTTCATTTAAAGCATTTTTTCTAGCGTGCACGGTTTTATTAAATAAATTATGCCGAATATCAAAATTGTTATACTGCCAGACAATACTGAGTTCGATCCAAAGTTATAAAAATCTAGTAAGTGTGTAGTGTGTCGTAAGTGTGTAGCATCGAGTATCGTAGGTGACGTTGCTGTAATGTCTTTTAAACATTTTCGGTATCCCCAAGATGGATATTTTGTCTCTTCAAGAAAAAGTTGAAATAATTATTCTTTATGGGGAAGCAAGAAAAAATGTCGCACAGGCTGTTCGCCTCTACGTCGAACGACATCGAGGTGAAAGAGTTCTGTCGAAATGTTCGTTCCACCGTGTTGTGCAACAATTCATGCGAAGTGGAAACGTTCAAGAAAATAAGAAAAATTGTCGCAGAACTGTGACCTATGCTGAAGAAGAAAATGAAATCAATATTATAGCCACAGTAAAATATGATCCCCAATCAAGTACTCGTAAATTAGAAGAAGACTCTGGAATTTCACGACGTAGCATTCTCCGAATTTTGAACAATAAAAAATTTCATCCATACCATTTGGCGTTACACCAAGAACTACATGGCAATGCCTTCAATCAGCGTTTGGCTTTTTGTACCTAAGCGAGGAATAAAACTATGCAAAATTATGAGTTTTTCCGATCAGTTTTATTTACTGATGAGTGTTCCTTTTCAAATCGTGGTTAAGTAAATCGTCACAACATGCACTATTGGTCGAAAGAAACTCCTCACTGGTTGCGAGAAGTGGAACATCAAAGACGCGGTCTATTAATGTATGGTGGGGCTTTATGGGAACAAAAATAATTGGACGATATTTTTTTGAAGGCACATTAACGGGAGAAGATGTACCTATAGCGCAAAGGTTGCAGACGTGGTATCGGCATGATGATTGCCCTACTCATTACTCCCACATTGTGAGAAATATTTTAAACATGAATTTTCAAGGACGATGGATAGCCCACGGAGGGCCAGTGCACTGACCTGCCAGATCACCAGATCTAACATCTCCCGACTTTTTTCTTTGGTGCTACATTAAAAACAAAGTCTATCAAAATGTCACAACAACCCGCGAAGATATGCGAGGACGAATAGGCGATGTGTGCGCCTCAATTCCAGAGGAAATGCTTGAGCGCACACATGACTCGTTTATAAGAAAAATTGAAAAATGTGTTGATATGGAAGGGCATCAGATTGAACATTTACTACATTAATTACTTGACAAAGCACGCATTTCTTATTGCCGCCTACTAGATGAAGATTCACAATACATGTCGTATGCCTTCGTGCAAACTTTGCAACATTTATCACGGTATAGTTAAAAAAATGGTAAGTTCACGAAAAAAATGTTTTATACGAAATATTATTATTTTTCGATATAAAATAAGAATGTATAATAAAAAATATTGGTTTCCATTTGAAAAAATGAAGTTACCCGCCATCTGGCCCTTAAAGGACCATTATGGAAAAAATGTGCGTGGTGCCATTAAATGCACCCCTTTATATGAAAAATATTATATATAAACTACTTTTTCATATTCCTGATGGTTTTCGTAATAATTCACTGTCTCAGGATAAATGGACCACCCTGTAATTTTTTTTCAACGATAGTCACGAAAAGGGGGATTTGATTTTCGAAATTTTGGGAAAAAATATCAAGCGCCCAATTTGGCTACCGTTTTCTAATCACTGACCAAACATATTATGATAATTTATCATGCAGAAGTTATGATTACTATTTTATTTTCTCTAATATATTTTTATAATGACAATTTTTTTCATATTTCGTATACACTGTCATCTCAGAGGATGAGATATCATTGGGCGCATTCAGCGCGCGGAACATTTGTGGGTTTATCCGCTGAATGCTCTATGATCCGAAGCGCTCCCACAACATGTTACGGTAGCGAACGCCATTTTTTGTAGCAAACATTGTTCCGCTACATCGGCACAACTGTTGCGAGATATACTATATCGCTGTCATCTTATGGTGACATTACTGGTGATGGATCGTATGATATTAAAGTGGAACCGCAATGGACCTTTATGAAAGCATGTACATATTATATAAAGCATTAACTTATAATATTGTTGTGTAACGATTCCACATTTAATTCCCACCGTCTCACCTACTCCTAATCTCTCTTCCCGTTCTGCTGACTTCACAACCCCACGGTCCCTTATCACCCTCACGCGATATCCCCTCTACTCCTAAACTCTTTCTTTCAAACCCTTTCTTCCAGCCTCTTCCAGCATCTCAAATCAGTCCTTCTCCAACACCTAAACTGTCGAAACGTTATACCGCTCCATCGGAATTAATAAACTTATTCAGTCGCATAAATATACACGCATTTTATTCATCACCGCTTACCATCCGTCACATGGTGTCAGAAGTTGGATACTTGTATCCACGCGATAAATAACAAAAAAAAAAAAATTTTTTTTTGCACAGAACGACAAACATAAAGTGAACAGAAATTACACAACTGAACGGAATCCAACACACACTACACAACGCAACACGTACAAACGAAAAGGGAAGGACGCACACACGCCAACGCTCGCCGACCCACCCACACTATACACTCACAACGAGCAACGAAGAAAGAACAACGCGTACGCACACCAACGACCACCAGCATCTCAGCCGCTACGCGTGAATCACCACCACAGCGCACAAAGACAACAGGCAACCAGCTGATGCATACGCAGACCATCATTTTCGCGCTGGCACTGTAAGTACACCGCCACCTAAAAAATCTTTTGCATGACATTTTTAAAAAAATCGCATATTCGTTCATGGTGGCAATAAATAACACACACACGTTGCAATATCCTTCCCTCCCCTCCGTATTTCCCTTCACCACACGACATCGAAAATTATTAATAATATTGCACAAAATGTAAACTATTTTTTCTCTCACTTGACCGTTTTTTAAACAATTTTTTCTTCTTATAAATATAATTTTCCATAATATAATCTTGCAAAATATAAATTGCCAATTTTCTGAAAATCCTTTTCAAAAACCTTATTTAAAAAAAAAACAACTTTATTTACTCAAATATAATTTAATTTATAATTTCAATCAACCTTTCAAACATAATTTTCGACAATATAATTTTGAAAAAAAAAAAAAAATCATTATTATTTAACCACCAGAAATGTGCCTTTACATATTCCCATGTCATTTTGTCGCGCCGTAAACTCCGATCCACCGACCAAACCACCCCGTAGAACAAATAGACGAAATTCAATACCCTTATATCTAAACACTGAACACCAAATTATTACAATGACTGAGAATAATAACACATTCACGTTTAGAGACGCGTTTAAAGTCATCCCCATATTCGACGGGAAAAACATAAAAATTGAAGATTATGCCAAAACACTCAAACGAGTCAACGAATGCCTTTCAGATGGCGAACGATCAACATTATTAAAAATTATTCCGCTCAAACTGAATGGTATCGCACATTCAGTCGTTGACGCAAACCCTCCAAATTCTCTCGAATCTCTTTTAAAAACATTGAAAAAAGCATTTAGTAAGAATAAAGACTTAGCCGATTTGGAAAACGAAATCGAATCATCCCCACAAAATTATGACGAAACCATCAGAGAATACGCAGCGAGAACGCGCGATATACTTAATGATATCATTGATAAATTGTCCGATGTATACAACACACCCACACAAAGACCATTTTTAGATACACGAATTGACGAAGTAACAGCAAGAGCAAAAAGAGCTTATGTCAGAGGACTAATCCCTGCAATAGATTCTCACTTAATTCTTCATAACGCAGAGACATTTGATAATATCATAGATCGAGCTCAAACAATAGAATACGAAATTGAAAAACAAAAGCGAATGCGCGGAATACTCGATATCAGAAACACGGCAAAAGTCCAGTTTACAGAGTACAAAAACCCAGAAAAATTTTGCGAACTTCACCAATCACACACACACAACACAAAAAACTGCTTCACGATAAAAAACATGCGCGGAGACAAGAACTCTTGGCGCTCACAAGAAACCTCCGACAGATACCGAAATAATTCACGAGGCAGATACGCCCAAAATCAAACGAGAAACTCGAGAAACCAATACAGTGATTATTCAAACAATAAATACAGAAATTATTCAAACGACAGATATAGAAATCGTTCAAACAACAAATACTCCAACGACAGATATTCAAACGATAAATTCTCAAACGACAGATACAGAAATCATTCAAACGACAGATACAGAAATAGTTCGAACGATAGATATTCAAACGACAGATACAGAAATCATTCAAACGACAGATACTCAAACGACAGAAATCGTTCCAACGATAGATATCCAAACGACAAATACAGGGATAACTCGAACGATAGACACAGAAGTTATTCAAACAACAAATACAGAGATCACTCGAATTACAGATACAAAAATCACTCAAATGACAGATATCGAAATAACTCCCGAAATAATTCACCTGAAAAACACCAAAACGAACATCGAGACCAACCTAACACAGACTCAAACCCCGAACAACGGAACTCTCGAGGTAATTCATCCGGCAGAAACACGCCGGCTAAACCAAAAATAAATAGCACAGAAAATATTGAGACACTGTTCGAGAAAGTGGACCTAAAAAACTAAGACAACGTCTTACGGAAAAGTGCGAAACGAGACTCATCACCAGAGCGCTAAAAACATTCAATCGTGACCAATTAAAAGAAATTGGTATTAAATTCAAAGAAGCAACGATTAAATTGGGAATTTCGAAAAATCATAAATCTCCTTCAATAATATTGAACTCACCTCATTTTGCACATAAAGAAACGAAATTATTAATCGACACGGGTTCACAAATAAACTTGATAAATAGAAGTGCACTCTGGCACATAACAGAAATCGATAGACGAGAATTCTATAAATTAACAGGCATAACTGACGGTAAAACATACACTGGAGGTAAATGTTTAATCCAAATTAAAACAGTAAAAGCAGAATTTCATATCGTCGCGGACGCATTCCCAATTCAGGAAAACGCGATATTTGGTGACGCATTTTTCAAACAAATTCCAGCCGACATCTTATACACATGAAGATGCATAACTTTCCATGGGCATACTATACCATTTTTCGGAAGAGAATATATCACAATTCCACCAAAATCAAAAACAGTAATGCATATCAGAATTAAAAATAATGAAATCTCAGAAGGATATGTCCCAACATACAAAACCAAAGAAGGCATACGCTACGGTGGCGCATTAGTAAAAAACAACCACGGAATTGCATACTTACAAGTAATAAACCGCCAACCAAAATCAATAGAATTGGAAATTCCATCTATAGACTTGCAACTAATCGAGATCATTTCAGAAATACCATTCAAACTCGAAACCGACCTTTACAAAAGTTCGCAAAACAATAACGCATCAATTTATACAACAAACGTATCCGAAAATAACGAAGAACGACTACAAAGTCTCAAATCATTGCTCCATTTAGACCACCTGAATAACAAAGAAAAAGAACACATTTTACAATTAGTCTCTGAATACCCAAAACTTTTTTTACTACCAAACGACGGACTTGGTCACACAACAATAACACAACATAAAATTCCCACGACAGACAACAAACCTATTAACATAAAACAATACCGATTTCCACCTGTACACAAAAAGAAGATCCAAACGCAAGTCAATAATTTATTGGAGAAAAACATTATCCAACCTTCCCTCTCACCCTATAACTCACCAGTTTGGGTCGTACCCAAAAAGGCAGACTCACAGGGCAAAAAGAGATGGTGAATGGTTATCGATTTTCGCAAATTAAACGCAGAACAATATCCGACGATTATCCATTACCGAGTATCGTAGATATTCTGGACCAATTGGGCAAAGCGCGATACTTCTAAATTTTTTATTTAGCGTCCGGCTTCCATCAAATCGAAATGGATCCCGACCACAAACAAAAAACTGCATTTTCATCGGCAAACGGACATTTTGAGTTCAACCGTATGCCATTTGGGTTGAAAAATGTACCTGCAACATTCCAAAGATTGATGGACGTCGTATTATCAGGACTCCAGGGTAATGACCTGTTCGTATACCTGGACGACATTGTTATTTACACTAACACTCTCGAGGAACATGCGACAAAATTTCGGCGATTAGCGAAACACCTAACCGAAGCACGTCTAACTTTGCAAACCGATAAATGTCAATTCTTGCGAACAGAAGTCACATATTTAGGACACACAATTACGGAAGAAGGCGTAAAACCCAACAACATAATAGTAAAATCCATAACAGAATTCACACCTCCAACTGATAAAAAAAGCATAAAACAATTTACAGCACTCGCAGGTTATTATAGACGATTCGTTAGAGACTTCGCAAAAATTGCAGCACCACTAACAAAACAATTGAAAAAAGATGTGAAATTTCAATGGACAGATGAATGCCAAAAAGCATTCGAATTACTCAAAAACAAAATTATAGAACGCCCAATTTTGCGTTATCCCGATTTCGAAAAACCATTCACTCTCACCACGGATGCTTCAGACTACGCAATAGGCGCAGTCCCAAGTCAGGAATATAATAAATTCAACCACCCCGTAGCATTCTATTCAAAAACACTCTCGAGACGACAACAAGCATACGACACAATGAGAAAAGAATTGTTAGCAGTAGTCTTCGCAGTAGAACATTTTCACCCGTACCTATACGGTAGACAATTTACATTGATCACAGATAATAGAGCTGTAACATATTTAAATAACAAATCCGACTTGCCACAGCAGCTTCAGCGCTGGCAAATATCCCTCAACGATTACGATTTTAAAATACAACACCAACCCGGAAAATTAAACCACGTCACAGATGCATTATCCAGAAACCCCATTGGCGTTATGCCTATCAGACAAAGAGACAGTTCTTCAAAAGAAGAAAGCGCCTCAAAAAGACCGAAACACTCACACCAACCAAACACACGACAACGCTCTGATTCAGACGAAGAATCAGGCAACCCAACACCCAAAAAGAAACAACAAGACGGACAGAAAACAGAAAGTGATAACGAACACGAAAACAACACACACCATAAGTCAGATGCAAAAATCGACGATGAATCTCCACAAACAGAAGAAGAAACAAATATAGGAAAAGATAGCACAAACGTCATCACAGAAACAGAAGGAACGGAGGAGGAACTCACACAAAATATAACGACCCGGAAACGCACAAGGAACAATATGGCAAAGGAAGCAAATACGAAAAACAGGCGCAAACGACCAAGGACACGAGATGAAGCAACAACGGAAAAATATAACAAAAACAAGGAAAAGATTAATGAATCAAATGAAGAAAATGAAGAACGAGATGTACAAGCGCAGATATAACCGAACTTTAACAAGAAAAAGATTAACGAATCAAATGAAGAGAATAAAGAACGAAAAGCACAGCCGCAAGCGCAGCCGAACTTCACCAAAGAAAAAATTAACGAATCAAAGGAAGAGAATTAACAACAAAATGCGCAGCCGCAAGTGCAGCCGAACTTTAGATCACCATCACCACCACGAACGTTCATAAAGAAGCCAAAACGTATCACGAACATAGGCCCATACTCACCGGAAATGATACCCGAATACTTCGAATCGTTAGCAGAGTCACCTTCAAATAACAACGACGAAGCAAATCTACCTTCTGAAGGAAATATCGGAAATAACATCAACCTTCCAGTAGAAGTACCACAGTTGCACAACACACAAGCTACCATCGAGCCAACATTTCGATTACCACCCGGAAATGTGGTTCCAGAGCAGGCAGAGCCAAACAGCAATTCATCGAAATCAGACGAAAATACCTCAAGTGGAGACAACCTAACAAAGGCAGACAGTGATACTCCATTTGTACCATCACAGTATTACAGAAAGAAAATGACACACAAAGAATCTCGCCCCGCAACTAGAAGGACAGAAATGACGGAAGATGTAACAAACAAAAACAAAATTATCACCGCACAAAAAAGTATCCTAGCACAAAAAGACAATATGGCATACTTCCTATCAGGAAACTGTACAATAAATACGATGATATCAGAAATTCTACAGGAAAAACGCAGAATCAATCAACAATCACTTTTGGACGGCAAACCCCAAGTTGGCGACATTCTAATTACTTGCCGAGGAATCATCTGCTATTTCGCAATAATCTGCAAACAAAAATCAACAGATTCACTAACCATCACAGAAGTACGAAACTGCTTAAAAACACTATTCGAGGTATTCAACAAATTACAGCTAAGAACTTGCACAATCCCAAAGGAACCAAAAATTCTGAATCCGTTCATTTGGGCAGACATTAAATCATTCGTACGAGCGAAGTCGAACGCCCAGACAATCATTATACTTTGCCACGGTTTATTATCAGTACTACCACAACGAAACAGGAAAGACATCATCCAAGAGTTCCACAATTCAGCGATCGGTGAACATAACGGAATCTCGAAAACATACAATCGTATCCTGTCACAATATTTCTGGAAAGGACTAAAAGACGACATTCGAGAGTTTATCAAATACTGTTTCGATTCTCAAAAGAACAAATTGGTGCGAACAAAAAATAAAGCACCCATGATCGTCACCGACTCTCCAGCAGAACCGTTCGACAAGGTCGCAATCGATATCGTAGGACCCTTACCAAAAACCACACAGGGACACAAATATATCTTGACAATTTTAGACCTTTTCAGCACATTCGCCACAGCAGTTCAATTAAAACAACAAACTTCAATGAATATCGCTAAAGCAATAACTACAGCCTTAATAACCACATTTGGTGCTCCCTGAGCAATATTATCCGACCAAGGAAGAAACTTCATGTCAGACACGTTCAAACAATTCGCCGAACTCTTTCAGATCCGACAATACAAAACAACAGCATACCGTCCTCAATCAAATGGCGCATTAGAACGATATCATCACAGCCTCATTGAATTTCTAAAACACTTCACTGACGACAACCGCAATTGGGACAAACTCCTTACACTCGCAACATTCTCTCACAACAGAAGCACACACGAAAGCAGCGGATTTACACCATACGAACTCGTCTTCGGAAGAACAGCCCGTACACCTTCAGAATTTCCACCACCAGAAACAACAATAACATATGACGACTACATGACAAACCTAACGAACAACCAAAAAAAGGCACGACAAACAGCTTGGGAAAAACAAACCAAATTTAAAGAACGAACAAAGCGATACTACGATAAAAGAGCAACAGAAACGGTATTCCGAAAAGGTCAACTGGTATTCCTCATAAAGGAACCAAGGAAAGGAAAACTCGACTCCCAATACGTAGGACCATTAAAAATTTTAGAAATATTAGATAAACATAATGTTAAGCTAAAAATTAAAGACGATAAAACGAAAGTAGTACACATAGACAAAATAAAAATGGCACATATTACAGATGCCACGCACACGCTTCAAGCAGCAACCCCTTAATAAGAGTCACACAACTTGCACAAAACCCAGGATTATATCAGACACCGAATTTCCTGTACCATTAGATATTAAGTACATGCCGAACGTCATCTCCATATCAGATATCACAATATTTTATGTACAAGGAAAAGTAATTTATGTATGTAAAGTTCCATTATTAGATTTATCATAGTATAAATTATACCGACACTTCTCAACAGCAATCTTGGAAAACTACGAAAAATATTTTAATCTTGAAACCTTAGCAAATTGTAAAATCACAATGTCATATTACGTGTGCAACCAGGTCAACCCCGTCCAACAGATAGATGAAAATACTCAGTGCGAGACTCAACTCATGTCAAACCCTCAATTAAAAAATCTAGCAGTATGCAACATTCGGCTAAAAACACTCCGCCACACCTATTGGCCCGTCATGCCAAGCAAAAACTCGTACGACTCAACAGACACCGTCCATCGACATATATAACCCAGACAGGAGTCCCGTTGGGAAGTTGAGCAGGACAGCACGTGATGTGTAAACCGCGACTCTGCATAGCAGATTTTGGTGAAAAAAAGAATCAAAGAAAGCAAGAGGTGCGGAAGAAGGAAAGAGGAAGAGAAGAGGAAGCAGTGGTGATAATAGGAATTGTGAAAGGAGGGGAGATGAGTGAGGTGGAAGGTGATAAAGTTAGAGCCGGTGCAAAGGGGGTTAGGAGCGACGGCGATGAGGTGAGGCGAGGAGGCGGGGAGTACGGAAGCCGGACGAGCAAAGCAGCACACAAGCGCCGCGACATAAGGTGGAACTGCGTGGGTGAATCGGAGGGTAAGGAAGGGCAGGTGGACGGGGTGACCGATAAGGAAGAACGCGAAGACAGAGAGATGGCGATAAGAGAGGGCGTCCGAAGAAAAAGGAAATGAACAAGGACGTGGGAGAGTTTTTTGGCATGATCGGATCACCGGGCGGGGGAAGCGTAACGCAGTCGCCACCGGAAAAGAAGAGTAGGAATGAAGAAGGAAATAAAGACGAAGGGATCGAAGAGACGAATAGCGAGGAAGATGAGAAAGAAGAAGGGGCCAAGGAGGATGAAAGCGGAGTGGAGGAGGAAGGGATGCTGGAGGCGGAGCAGCAGGATAATCCAGGGGAATTATACACGTGGATGAGAGGAATACACGAAGCTGAGATAAGGATGAGAAGGGCGATGAAGAATAATTTGGAAGGATCGGAAAGGCGACTGAAAGACTGGTGGTGGGGAGAAATAAATAAAATAAAAGAAGAATGTGAAGCAGAGGGGGTAGACAAGTGCGAAGATTGCAAAAAAAGATGGAAGGAAATCGAGGAGTATAAAAGGACAATAAAGGAAATGAGAGAAAGCGCAGAAAAGGAGAGGAGGGAGTGGAGGAAGGAGAGACGGCGGCTCGTAGACACAATCGTTAGGATGGAGCTGAGGAGGGAGGAAAAAGAAAGGGCGGATGAGAAGAAGAGCAGATTGGAATTGAAGGCGAGCAGGCGAGAGGAGAGAGCGTTGGTGGTGTCAAGGGCACTAGGAGAAAAGCAGGGAAGACACGGAAATGGAGCGCCAGCAGGACGTGGCGCAGAAGGTGTAAGACACGAGGAGGAGAACGGAGGGCGAGGCAAGGAAAAATCTGACTGGAGAATAGCGAGAGGAGAGAGAGGAAGGACAGAGGAAATAGATGGGAACAATAACAGAACGAAGGACGATGAGTCGGAGAATCAATGGAAAATTCTGAAGGGAAAGCCGATGGCGCTGAATAAGCAGGAGTGAAGAGAGGAAAGAAGCAGAAGGGAGAACCGTCGGAATAATGTCCAAATTAAGCCAAAGGAGTGGGAGGGGATGAAGAAGGGTGGAGCCGTGAGGTTGACAGAAGAAAGATTAAGGCAGGAAATAAGAAAGCAGGCAACAACAAGGCATGAGAGAGGAGGGGTAGTGGTCCTAAAATTAAAAAACTGGAGTGAGATAATGGAGACATTGAAGAAAAGAAGGGACTTAAGGGGCACAGGGCTGTGGATCGACGACGATCTAACAAGAAGGCAGGTCGAGGTACAGAGGTGGCTATGGGCCGTGGCGGAGCATGAAAGGAGATACGGCAGGCGAGAGGAGAGGGGACATAGAAAGACGGACGGAGCAGAAATGGCTGCAGCCCTTTCGGACGGAGAGAAGTGGTTGGCGTACAGGCTCAGGACCGAAATCGGGGCGAAGGAAGAGAGAACAGGAACGACGCAGAGTGGAGCAGAGCAGAAGAATGTGACCAGCCCGGGGAAAGGAGAGGGAACTCTGAATTTAAAATAATAGTGCGGAACGTTGCGGGAATATACAAAATTGGAGATGCGTGGGAGTTTTTGGAAGAAGCGGACATGGTTATCTTGCAGGAGACGTGGGTAGAGAAAAAGGATGAGGGAAAAGCGGAGGAATATATGAGTAAGAAATTCAGGTGGGGTTTTAAAGCAGCAATTAAGGATAAACAAGTAAAGAAGGGAAGAGCAAACGGAGGACAGGCGGTGGGTATAAGACTGGAGCATGAAAAAGAGTGGAAAATAAAGGAGTGGGAATTTGGGCTAACAGTGAGTAACGACAATATGAGGAAAAGAACTGCAGTTATTACAGTGTATAATAATGTCGGAATGAGAAAAATAGAGAAAGAGTTGGCAGGGAGAATAATGGAGGAGGCGAGAAAGAAAGAGAGAGTGTTGATTACTGGGGATTTTAATGCAATGATAGGAGGCTAGCAGGCAGTGAATGAGGGAGGGGGAGAGGAAGACGAAAAAGAAAGAAGAAGGTCATGGGATGAAGTGATAAATGCGGAGGGAAGAAAAGAAGGAATCGGAGGAATCGGAAAAGGGTGGAAGGGAAGGAAACGGGAAAATGGTGGAAGACGAAATAGGGAAAAGGAAATTTTATGAGGAATTCAGGAAGACAGAGTTGGAAAAAGCGTTGAAGGGAATGAAAAATGGGAAGGCGGCAGGGGAGGATGGGATAAGTGTAGAGTTTTGGAAGGCGCTGCCGGAGGTAGAGAGGGAGGAATTGAGAAGGGCACTGAACGAAGTATGGAGGGGGGGGGGGGGGGGATTAGCAAGAGGATGGGAATCTGCTAGGATAGTGCCAATTCATAAGGACGGTGATACAGATAGGGCGGAGAATTATAAAGGGGTATCATTATTAGATGTAGGGTATAATGTGCTAACAAAAATCATGACAGATAGACTGAGCAGATGGATTGAGAGGAACAAAAAACTGAAAGAGAGTCAAGCGGGTTTCAGAAAAAGTAGAGGTACGAGGGATCAAATTGTTACGCTAAACGCCATAATTAATAAGAGGTTAAAGTCGAAAAGGGGGAAGTTGTACGTAATGTTTATTGATTTTAAGGCGGCGTTTGACAGGGTATGTAGGAAAATACTAGTGACAAAACTAGAAGAGAAAGGGATAGAGGGAAGAATGTTAGAGACAATTAAGGAAATTTATAGAGAAACATGGGCAGAGGTACAGACTGGGGGAAAAGTGACAGAAGGATTCTACACGAAGCTGGGAGTGAGACAGGGGTGTGCATTAAGTGCGGTGCTATTCGACCTGTATGTAGACGACCTTGAGGATAAGTGGGTAAAAAAGAATGAGGGTGGCGTAGTCGTGGGAAGGGAGAAAATATTCGCGGTAAAATACGCGGATGATGTGGCGGCGGTAGCGGATTCGGCGGAGGGTCTGAGGAGCATAGTAGGAAACCTAGAGGATTGGGCAAGAGAAAACAGAATGGAGATAAATGTGAAAAAAACGAAGGTCATGATCTTTAGTAATGGAGGGGAAAGAAAAAAGGGAGAGGAATGGATAATTGAGGGGGAAAAGGTGGAGGTAGTGAACCAGTTCAAATATCTGGGGTGCTGGTTCACGTGTAAAAATTCAATATGGCTGCATGGGAAGAAAATGATGGGGAGGGCGCAAACAGCGACGAATAAGGTGTGGGGAGTATGGAAGAGGGCAGGAAGGGACATTATGGAAGAAAGACTATACCTCTTAGACACGTTGGTAGGAGCAGGGGCGATATATGGAGTAGAAGTGTGGGGACTGGGGGAAATTGGGATATTTGAAGGAATACAAAGCAGGTACTGCAAGTTAGCGTTGGGGGTCGACAGAAATACGCCAAATTATATATCGAGAAAGGAGCTTGGGGTGGTTACTTTCGAGTATAGAATAAGGGAAAGGGCCTTGAGATACGTAAAGGAGGTGGCTAGGATGGATGGGGCAAGGTGGCCAGCAATCTGCCTACGGGAAGAAATCAGGAGGATTAAAAATGGGAGCCCGTCAAACTGGGAGAGGGTTTTAATGAAAGTGGTGCAGGAGATGGGGATAGAAAAGGTAATAGAGTTAATATGGGAGAGAAAAGATGGGGCAGAAATAGAGGAAAAAATAAAGGAAGGACTCGAAATATTGAAACAGAAAGGATTAAGAAAGGAGGAGGAGAAGATAAATCGATCGTCATACAGTAGCAACTATAAGCATATTTGCAGGAATGAGGAGGCACCGTGGAGGTATTGTGCGGAGGAGCGGGTGAAGGGAAAGAATAAGGAGGTGTGGGCGAGTATGAGATGTGGAAATATCGGAAGAGCGGGAAAGAAAGGGGAAAAGGAGTGGATATGCCGAATATGTGGTGAGAAAAACGAAACGTTGGGCCACCTAATAACCTGCAGGAAAGGCTGGGAGAGGGTGACGGAAAAGGCGAGGAACCCAGCAGAGGGGTGGTTGGAAGGAGTGAATAGCTTGGCGATAAGAGGGAAAATAATAAATATGTTAGGGGGAAGAATAAAAGAGGACCTATGTACATATTTTAGAGAAATAGAAGAGGAATGCAAGAAGAGTGAGAGGGAGAAGAGAGAATGCGATGGAAGGGATGGCTAGAGATAAGATGGGTGTTTGTAAAAAACTTATGTAAAAAGTTATGCAAATAAAACTGGCTTATCTATATACAACCCAGACAAATTTCTCTACAACCCTAATACTCAATATGACAAAAATAATAGAAAATTCAGAACAATCCTGGAATCATCGCGGTGAGCGCAAGCACGCGTCTACGAGCGACAGTAATTTCGGGTTAAAAGAGTGAAAAAGTCGACTGCAAAATAAAAACAGAGACAAAAAAGCAAGTGGAGATAGGGTAGGCTGTGTAGAGATAATAATCGAGATGATAGCTGACGGAAAAGGTGAAATAATTGGAGAAATAAACTCAACGCCCGAAGATGAGATTAGGCACGAACATGCAGAAGGAGCAGAAGGGGAGGGAGCACAGGATGAGGACGTGAATGAACAGAGCCACGGCAAAAAAGAGAAGCTCGTGGTAGAGGAAAGAGCGAATGGTAAAACAGAGCAAGGAGAGACCAAAAAAAAGAAGAGAGGGCGCCCTACAAAAAAGCCTGACGAGAGCAGAAGGAACAAGGACGTGAGAGAATACTTTGGGAGTATGGGGAACGTCGCGAACGGACCGGCTGAAGAGGAGAGAGAGCTCCCCACCATGTAAGAAACATGGTGGACGTGGCAAAACACCAGACATCACCAACCGGGAGGACTTGATAGAATTTGACAGCTACGTAGAAAATCCGGCGTGTCAAAGTGAAGATAACGGAAGGGAAGTAGGAGAGGAAAGGCAGCCGCCTGAACTTCACAATGAAAAAGGGATAGACGTAGAACAGGTACGGGAAATGTTGGACCAACAAAAAAACGAAATGTTAAAAAGCATAGGAGCAGTGGAAAAAAATTCAAAGAAGAGCTTGTACGAATTCATGAGCACTATAGAGAACGAGAAGAAAGAGAAGAGGCAAGAACACAGGAGATGAGCAAACAAATACAAAATATGGAAGTATTGTGGAAAAGAAGTATCGAAGTTTACGAGACAGAAATCCAGTGGTGGAAAGGTGTTGTTGAGGAAAAAGAAAGAAGAAGCAAACAAAGCAGCACTGAAAATCGGCGCCTGCGACGGATCCATGACAAAAAAAAGAAGAGCGTAACCAAGAGAAGATAGGAGAAGCACATGAGATGTGGTCAAAAAATCAAAGCAACGAACACGAGGATCGAGATAAAAATACACAAAGAGAAGTAAATAACAATGTGTGGAGAGAAGAAGAAATTTGGCAAACGGTAGAAAGAGGAGATAGGCGAAGAAATACAATAATCAAAAACGCAGAGCAGCTACAAAGAGAAAAAGAAGAAATAATAAACAGAAAGCCAGGTCCACTGGACAACAAGGAGTTCAGGATAGAAAAAAACAGAAGAAAGCACAGACGAAATAACGTAAGCATCATATACCCGGAAAGTGGGGAATATCGAGAGATAAGTAGAGTTGCGGAAGAGATAGAGCAAGCAGCGCATCAGGCAACAGGCAGTGGAGAGGCATAGAAAAAGCGGAAGGTCCATCATCAGCTTCGAAAACTGGAGCGACAAAATGGAATTGCTCAGCAAAAGAAGCCGGTTGAAAGGAACGAATATATGGATCAACGATGACGCTACGAAGAGAGAAAACGAGGTACAAAAGTGGTTACGAGACATAGAAAAATATGAGAAAGCACAAGGGAACCAAGCGGAGGCTAAATACATGAAAATAAGACTAGGAGACGAATGGTGGAGGTGGGATGAGACGAAAGGCGACATCGAGCCGGCCCAGAGATGGGAAGAGAGACAGCTGGGGCCATTTCGAGCACAATCGCAGCAGCTTTTTCGACAGCCCTTTCGGAGGGAGTGATACTGGGGAAAGAAGGGAAGAAGTACAGCAGGCAGGAGAGAAGTACAGAGGGAGGAGAGCGGACGCGAGCGGACAAATAAGTACCAAAGAATGCAAAGTGATATTATGGAATGTAGCAGGTTTGTATAAAATTGGAGAGGCGTGGAAGGAGCTAGAAAAGCACGATATAGTAATTTTACAAGAAACTTGGGTAGAACAAAAAAACGAGTCAAACTGTAAAAAATACGTGAATAAAAAGTTCGTTTGGAAATTTAAAGCGGCGACTAAAAGCAAAGGAGTCGTGAAAGGAAGGGCGAAAGGGGGACAGGCGGTAGGGATTAAAAAAGAAATAAGCAAAAATTGGAATATTGAAGAATGGGAATGGGGCTTAATAGTCAGAAATGTAAGAGAAGAGCTATACTCTGTGATTACCGTATATAATAACGAGGGAATGAGAAAAATAGAGAAAGAGCTTAAAAGAAGAATCGAGGAAGAAGCGAACGCATATAAATCAGTACTAATAGTAGGGGACATGAATGCAAGAATAGGTGAGAACCAGGCGACAAGGGAAGGAAATCTCGATGGAAGAACAGAAAATAAGAGAAAATCCCAAAATAAAACAAACAACTGTTAGAGATAAAAATAACCGGTTCGAATATTCGCGGGCGATGGTAGGAGGCGCGACGAGCGGCGGACGGAGTCCGGCGAGAAGGCGGCCATATTGGGCCGGCGAAGACGAACAGCTGAGCGCGAAAAGCCAGTAGTGGCGGTTAAGACGTGCGAGAGAGTGGTTGAGCGAAAAAAAGAGTAGAGACAGTGAACTGTGTGAAGGCGAGGCTGTGTGCGGAGGTGAAAAAGGAGAGCTGTGTGAGTGAGAGAGACGCTGTGTGCGAGAGTGAGAAGGCGTGGGCTGTGTGTGTAAAAAGGGAGAGCTGTGTGGACGGACCAAGGGGAAGGACTGTGTGGTGAACGGTAAAAAGGGAGCTAAGTGACTGCGAGACGTAGAGGGTAGGAGTAGCGCTGTGTGACGGTTAGACGAGGGGAGCTGTGTGTGTGTGTGTGAGCCGGGTCTTGAGAGTGAAAAAGAGCGAGACGCGCGAACCGCGTACTTATTATTACTATACCATTATTATTGTTATTCTATATTGTACCTGATCATTAAAATAAATTCTTAGTCATTCTATTCTTAACACAACACAGAAGGGAAAGTCCTATTAAGAATATGCGAGGATATGGGATTGAAAGTACTAAATGGAAGGACGAAAGGTGATGAGGAAGGAGTCATAACATTTGTAGGAGGAGGGGACGAGCAACAAGGCTAGCATTAGACTTAATTATATCGGTTGACAGGGGAGAGATAGGGCAAGTGAAATGGCTAAAAGTTCAAAAAAGAATCGAATCTGATCACTTACCAGTTGCATTTACACTCAACTGGAAAGTGGAGAGAAAAGAGAAGGAAAGAAACAATGAAACAGAGGAAAACCAGGAGGGGGAGTACAACAAAATATTATGGTGGGAGGAAGAAAAGGCGGGAGCATACAGGGATGCAATGATGGAGGAGGAAGAAGACACAAATAATAGTGAAAATGATTGGCATAAGTTAAAATAGAGCATCTATAAAGGGGCGGAAAAAGCTGGAATGAAAAGAAAGGGAATAAAGCATAAAGAGAACAGATTACCGAAATGGTTTAACGACGAGTGCAAAGACCAAAGAAACAGGGTATGGACTGCATTAAAAAAGTTTATAAAATACAGAAGCACAAGCGAGAAAAGAGAGCTAGCCAAAGAAAAGAAAGAGTTACGAAGAGTTTACAAGGTTGCAAAGGAAATTTGGAGAAGAAAAGTCTGGGAAGGAGTAGGCCAAGCAAAAGACATGAAAGGATGGTGGAACGCCATAAGCAAATTCAGACATAATAAAAAGGCAGGAGGGATAGAGGAAAAAATAAGTGAAAAGCAATGGGTCAAGCACTTCGAAAAACTATTAAATGGAAAAGGGGGAGATGAAGCAACTGAGTCAAGAGCAAAGGATGGAGAAGACAAGAGCGTGAGGAATTGTAAGGATACAGAAATCGAGACTGAAGAAGACAGAAGAGGAAAGGAAGAATTTTACAATGACTTTACAATAAAGGAAATAGAAAAAGCATTAAAGGAGATGGAGAATGGAAAAGCCCCTGGAGAGGACGGCATAGGGGTAGAATTCATAAGAGGACTGCCTGGGAACAAAAGAGAAAAATTGAGGAAAATATTAAACAATGTGTGGAAGAAGGGGACAATTCCAGAAGGATGGGGAGTCGCGAGGATCGCGCCAATTTACAAAGGCGGAAACACAGAAGAGCCAGAGAATTATAGAGGGGTATCGCTACTGGATGCGGGCTATAAAATACTCACAAAAGTGATTACGAACAGACTAACAAAATGGATAGAGAGAGAGGGAAAGTTAAAGGAAAGTCAGGCAGGGTTTAGAA
The DNA here is from genome assembly GCA_964007305.1 of Netelia melanura. Classification (NCBI taxonomy): domain Eukaryota; kingdom Metazoa; phylum Arthropoda; class Insecta; order Hymenoptera; family Ichneumonidae; genus Netelia; species Netelia melanura. The sequence continues at coordinate 3,775,696 of OZ023260.1, forward strand.
AAGGAAGAAGTACAAGAGATCAGATCTTCACATTAAATGCACTAATTAACAATAGAATGAAGTTAAGAAAAGGGAAACTATATGTTGCGTTCATAGATTTTAAAGCCGCCTTCGATAAAGTGGATAGAAAAAGAATGCTCGAGAAGCTCAAAAAGGTAGGGGTAAGTGGAAAAATGCTTGGAATAATAAAAGGAATATACATGGAGACTAAAGCAGAAATAAGATTGCCAGGTAAAATAACAGAAAAATTTAGCACAAAAAAAGGGGTAAGACAGGGGTGTGCCTTGAGTGCTCTATTATTTAGCTTATACATAGATGACATGGAGGATAAATGGGAAAGAAAAAATGAAGGCGGAACGGTAATAAAATATGCGGATGACGTGGCGGCAGTCTCGGATACAAACGAAGGCCTGGGAGGCATGCTAGGCGATCTAGAAAAGTGGGCAACAGAAAACTATATGGAGGTAAACGCTAAACAACTAAAATTATGATATTCCGAAAAGGAGGAAGTACTAAAAAAGGAGAAAAGTGGACAATGCAAGGAGAGATTATAGAAATTGTCAAGGAATATAAATATCTAGGATTCTGGTTCTCTACCAAAAACGCCATAGACGTACATGCGAGAAAAATAGTCGGAAGAGCGCAAAAAGCAACAAACACGGTTTGGGGGCTGTGGAAAAGAGCAGGGAGAGAAATCTTAGAAGAAAGGCTGTATCTACTAGAATCACTCGTCAGCTGCGGGGCTTTCTATGGAGTAGAGGTATGGGGAATTGGCAAAATTAAACAATTTGAAAAGATTCAAAGCAAATTCTGCAAGATGGCACTTGGAATAGACACGAGAACGCCCAGATATATATGGAGGAAAGAGCTCGGGGTTGCAACTTTCGAATACAGAATAAGGGAGAGAGCCCTCAGATACCTCAGGAATATAGTAAGAATAGACGAGAACAGATGGCCTAAGATTTGTTTAATGGAGGAGTTAAGAGGTATAGAGAACGGAAACATGACAAAATGGGGATGGAATCTAAAAAAACTTTTAGGGGAAATAGGAATAAAAGAGGTAATACAGATGATAAGAGGAAGAAGAGAGGCAGAAGAGATTGATGGGAAAATTAAAGAAGGATTAGAAAAATTAAAAAGAGAAACTCTACGGATAGAGTCAGAAATGATAGAAAGGTCGACGTTTAACAAAGCATATAAATACTTAATTTCAGACACAGAAGAGCAATGGAAATATTGGAGTACAGAGGAAATAAAAGGCAGAGATAAAGAGATGTGGGCGAGGCTACGTTGCGGAAGTGTGGGGAGGGCAGGGAAAAAAGGGGAGCACGACTGGACGTGTAGAATTTGTAAAAAGGAAGAAGAAAGCATGGAACACCTCTTACTCTGCCAAAAGGGGAGAGAGCAGATAAAGAGCAATTCAAAAAGATACATATGTGAGCTCCGAAAATTTGTATTATTCGCGCTCCGAAAATTTGTATATAGCCCCGAACGATGTCTCTGATTGACGACGAGAGAGAGGGAAAGAAAGACGGATGCCGGCAAAAGGGCTAGCGAGGAGTTCGACGCGAGACCCCGCGCTGTGTAGCGAAAATAAAGTAACGTACCGACGACCTGATTGTTGTCTGATATTCACCCATACCATATCCTTCCAGATATTTGACGCTTACACATAGAGATTTGGTTAGAAGAAAGCGAAAAAACAAGCGTAACGGAGAAACTAATCGAAAAGCTAAAGGGAGAGGTGGACGTAAATATAGCTGGATACTTTAGAGAAATAGAAAAAATGTGTAAACGGAATGTATAGCTTGAAAAGAAATATGGAAAAGGAAATGTAAATAGTTTGTCGAAAAACCTAGAGAAGGCGTGCAGACAAAACTTACCACAACTACTACTACGGTATGGCGACAAGAAAATAAGTTATATAATAGTATAATATTAGTTATAGGCTAAAAAGAAATATGTAAGAAGAAATGTAACTCGTTTGTAAAAAACCTAGAAAGGTTGTGCAAATAAAACTCAATACTATCTAACTAATAGAAAATTCAATCCAGAACGACGAACACCTACTAAATATCACCGCAATTCTCCTAGAAACGGTAAAATTTATATACCCCTTGGAATCAGACAGAATAAACAACGATCTAACAAAAAAAACAAATAGCATTAAAAACAGTTATGAACGTAACCAAACTACACACTTAACCATATATACTTAACCACATATATCTAATCATGTAATCATACATACTTAATCAAATATACATAATCAGATATACGCACCTATTTTTAATCACATTTTTTTTACACAAATTTATAACCAATAGACTATATCCATTTTGTTTAATTATATTCATATACACCTATCTGTTGTTACGGACCGATCAGCCTAGTAACAACCTGGCTGAACGATCCATCGATGCACGCGCGGCTTTGTCATCACTTTACCTAAAATGCACCGACCCGCGATGGAAATTTCCAACGCGACTCCACGCGCTGCTCAATCAGCAACTTACACATTTCTGAGAATGCTCGCAACAACCAATCGAACGCTCAATAGGAAATCCGACACTTCCTGTTGCCCCCGCGAGACTCTTCCAGCACCCTCGCCCCACGGTAATGAGCATTCTGATCGACGAACTAATCATAAGTCTAAATCGACACCTTCGGCTTAACAGACGTATCGAACGATCGACGTGCTCATACCTTAAGGCAAGTACATTCCGCCTACTGAGAGTCTCGCGAGTGTAACAGTGAGTGCGGAAAACCGAACAGAATCATTTAGAACTCTTTGCGCGCAAGTTAACCAGAACAGCACTTCGCACCCCTCGTAATATTATTGTACCGCGTTAATTACCCGAGCGGCATTACGCGTCAAAATATTGCGAGTCATAAATTCACAAACCAATTATTACTCTTATTTAAAACTAATAGTGTTAGAGTCGAGCGAGGCGATCACGTTGCGAACGCTCGCCCCTTTTGCCGACTCAGCCAAAACCCGAGATCGTAGTAGTAGAGCCGCACACACGCGCGCCAGTGTAAACCACACGATCAAACCTGTGAAAATTCTAAATAAAAGATTGTGAGTGCAATCGTGTGTGTTATCTTTACACCCAAGGCCGCCGCCATCACCGACCTTCGTAGGAATCTGCTGACGACGACAGGGCGAGACACACACACTCATACACCAACAACAAAACCAGGTGAGGTGCGTAACACCGCTTTAACACTGACAAGAACCCACAAGTCGAGTACCTGACGCTCGACTATAAATAAATATAAACTAATAAAAATATATTACGACGGAAACCCGTACGTAACACTATTATCATTTTTTTATATATATTTAATCATACATACATAGCTATCATTTCTTTGCCTTATCCTTCTTTTTACAATAAAACTTTTAATTATACCTAAAACTTTATTCACTCAACCCACGAACCAGAATCACCCATATGGACCAACCAACATATCCTAAATAACACACCTCTTCTACTAACGGGTAAACTTATAAAGTAATTAGAATGTTACAGCAGCCTCAGCAAAATAAGAAACAATACATACATAACCAGAACTAAATACACGATATAACTTGGACCAAACACAAATATATAATTCGGACCAAATAACCAAGAAGATAAAACAAAAGGAAAACAGGAAACAACCACCAATTTATACACATTTATACACAACTATGTAACCTTACCTCCCTCATCATAACACACCACCACCCACTAACACTAAGATTAATCCATTTTTATAATTACAGGACAAAACAATAACCGCTAAGGAAACATCCACGAGAATCAACAGAAACCACCAATAAAAAAAGCGGGAAAACGAAGGAAAACACACCTACACACACACACACACAAACCAGTCAAAACATTGTTTTTTATTATATAGAATCACACACAAACTAAATTTTTTTAAATTGTAATGTGACCGATCGTAAGCGATAGATGATATGAATGATTATATGCGTGTTTGCGGTGATGAAGATTTGTTTTTTATTTAATAGAGAAAAGGTTTAGACTGTTAGGAAGTTGGAGGAGAACTGATTTGGGATGATGGAAGAGGCTGGAAGAAAGGGTTTGAAAGAACGAGTTTAGGTGTGGAGGGGATGTCATGTGAGGGTGATAAGGGACCGTGGGATTGTGAAGTCAGCAAAGTTGGGGATTAGCTGGAAAGGAGATTAGGCGTAGATGAGAGTGGTGAGAATGGAATGTGGGACCGTTACTCTCCCCTTCTTGGGAAAAGAATGGATGCCCCTGCATCCGTTTTACAAAATTTTGTTTGTGTTATGTGCTTCTATATAATTTTGAGTAGTTTGTTTAAAAAAAGAAGTTTGATTTGAGTGTGCGATTTTGTATAATTTGATTTTAAATAGGTTGTGGTGTTCGCGTGTGTGGTTGTATCTCCTTGTTTTTATATTGATCGTTCTGTTGATTTCCGTAAAGGTTTCTGTAGAAGTTGCTATTTTTGACCTGTAACTTATAAAGATGCATTATTCTTCGGGTTAGTGGGTGGTGGTGTATTACGGTGAGAGGGTAGGGTTGTGTGGTTATGTGTGTGACGTATGTTTATAAATGTATGAAGTGGTTATTTGCCGTTTGGTTGATTGATCCTTTGTTTCCTTTGAAGTTTGTTGAATGGTATGTTTTATGCTTTGCCTTGGTTATGTGTTTTATTTTGAATATGGCCTTGATTATTCGTCCTGGTTATTGGCTTGTATTTGGTCTAGCTTGTGTATTTTATGTTTGGTCTTGATTATTATTTGTTTCCTTTTTGTTATTCTATTGTTCGTCGTGGTGAGGCTGCTAGAACATTCTAAATCGTTTATTAGCTTGTTGGTTAGTAGAAGAGGTATGTTATCTAGGATTGGTTGGTTGGTTTATGTGGGTGTTTTGTTTGTGGGTTGAATGGATACGTTTTAGATATAATTAAAAGTTTTATTGTAAAAAGAAAGATAAGGTAAAGAAATTATAGGTATATATGTATCATTGAGTATATATGATTATATGATTAAATATATGTGGTTAAGTATATATGGTTAGGTGTGTAGTTTGGTTATGTTCATAACTGTTTTTTATGCTATTTCGTGTTTTTTTTTTTTTTTTTTTTTTTGGATCGTTGTTTATTGTGTTTGATTCCAAGGGCTATATAAATTTTCCCGTTTCTAGGAGAATTGCGGTGATATTTAGATTGTAGTTCTGGATTGAATTTTCTATTATTTTTGTCAGATTGAGTATTAGGGTTGTAGAGAAATTTGTCTGGGCTGAGGATGTTATGTCGATGGAAGGTGTCAGTTGAGTCGTACGGGTTTTCGCTTAGCATGGCGGGCTAATATTTAAGATGCCAGTATTTTTTATTGTGTAAATGGATGACTGATGGTTATCGCAGTTGACGTAGAGGTTTTCTGATTCTAGTGCTGCAAAGAGCCATGTGTTTGTATCTGGGATCCTGGACCAGTAGGTGTGGCGGAGTGTTTTTAGCCGAATGTCGCATTCTGCTAGATTTTTGAATTGAGGGTTTGACAGGAGTTGAGTCTCGCATTGGGTGTTTTCGTCTACTTGTTGGACGGGGTTGACCTGGTTGCACACGTAGTACGACATTGTGATTTTACAATTTGTTAAAGTTTCAAGGTTAAAATATTGTTCGTAATTTTCTGAGATTGCTGTATAACTGAATGCTGGTTTGATGAAGGCAAAACGTGAATTATTGGTTAGCATTGGTTGGCGGATGGGGATTGAGAAGTGTCGGTATAATTTATACTGTGGTAGATCTAACAATAGAACTTTGCATACATAAATTAGTTTTCCTTGTACATAAAAAATTGTGATATCTGATATGGAGATGAGGTTCGGCATGTACTTAATATCTAATGGTACGGGAAATTCGGTGTTTGATATTGTTTTTTGTATTGCTTGTGCGCTTGTTAGGATTTGTCTCATAGTAAGTATTTGAGGGTGAATTTGACCTGTTTTTTCGAAAAGAATTGCGTTCATAAATGTGTCTGTATCGAGTTCCAATTCTGATAGATCTTCCTCCGTTTGGGTGATATATTTTATGGCTACTTGATTATGGGAGCTTTCCAGCAACGACACAGAGCGACACAGAGCGACACAGTGTCGAACACGGTGCGTTCCAACAACGACACAGACCGACACAGTCGGACACAGCTGCAGAGCATGGTTGGACACTGTGTCGACTTCATTGTTGCCAATTTCTTAATTAGAGATTTTATTCTTTATGAATTGATCGTTTTTTTTATTCTTTATGAATTGACCGTTTTTTTTTATTTATTAGGTGCAATGATACACTTTGTACGCGTTTAACAGATACAATAATATTTTGTACGCGTTTGACTTGTCCCTAGATTTATCGTACCCTGCACGAGCGGACTCTAGTGACCGAATTTAAAACCTCACAGCGTTCCAACAAACACCAAGGCACTGTGCAACACTGTGTCGCTCTGTGTCTCGTAGCTGGAAAGCTCCCTATATTTAAGGACGTCTGTTTCGTTTTTCAGAGTTATTATTACGTGGTTAATTTGTTCCATGTCGATTGCGACCATTTTTGCGAGGTTTTTTATGCATTTTTGGTCGAGAGCGAATTTTGATTTTAAAACATGTGTTTGGTTTTTAACGATTTCTGCTAATTCTAGTGAGTTATTTGCTAGCATGTTGAGTTCGCTGTAAATTCTTTCACCGTCTTCTGAGTCTAGAGTGCCATATAGTATTTTCTGTATTTTTCCTGCGAAATTTAGGAGTCCCCTTTTTTCTCTGTGATTACTACTATCGTTTCGAGTATATGGTATACGTTCTTGCAAGATTATTTCTGTTTTGTGGATTGTTTTCAATCGGGATTCCATTATTTGCAGTTGGGCACTGACCAGGCAGTGTGGGGTGATCATGTCGCAATATCTTTGAATTGCGAATAAGTTGCGGGAGAGTTGTTCGCGTCTTGTTGTAAGTCCATCTGCGTTGACACCGGTAATGAGAGGGTCCATGTTGTGTGGTAGGAGCGTAGTATGCCGTATTCTTCGGAATATAGTCCTGGATTTTGTGCGAGTTTTGTAATTTTTATTAAGGGGTTGCCGCTTGAGGCGTGTAAGTGGCATCTGTAACATGTGCCATTTTTATTTTATCTATGTGTACTATTTTCGTTTTATCGTCCTTAATGTTTAACTTAACATTATGCTTATCTAATATTTCTAAAATTTTAAATGGTCCTACATATTGGGGGTCGAGTTTTCCTTTCCTTGGTTCCTTTATGAGGAATACCAGTTGACCTTTTTCGAATACCGTTTCTGTTGTTCTTTTATCGTAGTAACGCTTTGTTCGTTCTTTAAATTTGATTTGTTTTTCCCATGCTGTTTGTCGTGCCTTTTTCAGGTTGTTCGTTAGGTTTGTCATGTAGTCGTAATATGTTATTGTTGTTTCTGGTGGTGGAAATTCTGAAGGTGTACGGGCTGTTCTTCCGAAGACGAGTTCGTATGGTGTGAATCCGCTGCTTTCATGTGTGCTTGTGTTGTGGGAGAATGTTGCGAGTGTAAGGAGTTCGTCCCAATTGCGATTGACGTCAGTGAAATGTTTTAGGAATTCAGTGAGGCTGTGATGATATTGTTCTAATGCACCATTTGATTGAGGATGGTACGCTGTTGTTTTGTATTGTCGGATCTGAAAGAGTTCGGCGAATTGTTTGAACGTGTCTGACAACGTTTCTTCCTTGGTCCGATAGTATTGCTCGGGGAGAACCAAATGTGATTATTAATGATGTAGTTATTGCTTTAGCGATATCCATTGAAGTTTGGTGCTTTAATGGAACTGCTATGGTGAATTTACTGAAGAGGTCTAAAATGGTCAAGATATATTCGTGTCCCTGTGTGGTTTTTGGTGAGGGTCCTACGATATCGATTGCGACCTTGTCGAACGGTTCTGCTGGAGAGTCGGTGATGATCATGGGTGCTTTATTTTTCGTTCGCACCAATTTGTTCTTTTTACAATCGAGACAGTATTTGATAAACTCTCGAATGTCGTCTTTTAGTCCTTTCCAGTAATATTGTGACAGGATACGATTGTATGTTTTTGAGATTCCGGTATGTCCGCCGATCGCTGAATTGTGAAACTCTTGGATGATGTCTTTCCTGTTTCGTTATGGTGGTACTGATAATAAACCGTGGCAAAGTGTAATGATGGTCTGGGCGTTCGTGGACTTTGCTCGTACGAATGATTTGATGTCTGCCCAAATGAACGGATTCAGAATTTGTGGGTCCTTTGGGATTGTGCAAGTTCTTAGCTGTAGTTTGTTGAATACCTCAAATAGTGTTTTTAAGCAGTTTCGTACTTCTGTGATGGTTAGGGAATCTGTTGATTTTTGTTTGCAGATTATTGCGAAATAGCAGATGATTCCTCGGCGAGTAATTAGAATGTCGCCAACTTGGGGTTTGCAGTTCAGAAGTGATTGTTGATTGATTCTGCCTTTTTCCTGTAGAATTTCTGATATCATCGTATTCATTGTACAGTCTGCTGATAGGAAGTATGCTATATTGTCTTTTTGTGCTAGGATATTTTTCTGTGTGGTGACATTTTTGTTTTTGTTTGTTACATCTTCCGTTATTTCTGTCCTTTTAGTTGCGGGGCGAGATTCTCTGTGTGTCATTTTCTTTCTGTAGTACTGTGATGGTACAAATGGAGTATCACTGTCTGCCTCTGTTAGGTTGTTTCCGCTTGAGCTATTTTCGTCTGATGTTGTTTTTGATGAATTGCTGTTTGGCTCTGCTTGTGTAGTGGTTTGCCTCGTCACTCGTTCAATATTTTCGGGTGGTGATCGAAATGTTGGCTCGATTGTTGCTTGTGTGTTGTGCAACTGTGGTACTTCTACTGGAAGGCTGATGTTATTTCCGATATTTCCTTCAGGAGATAGATTTACTTCGTCGTTGTTATTTGAAGGTGACTCTGCTAACGAATCGAAGTATTCGGGTGCCATTTCCGGTGAGTATGGGCCTATGTTCGTGATACGTCGTGGTTTCTTCATGGACATTCGTGATGGTGATGGTGATCTAAAATTCGGCTGCACTTGTGGCTGTGCATTTCGCTGTTCATTCTCTTCCTTTCATTCGTTAATTTTTTCCCTGGTGAAGTTCGGCTGCGCTTGCGGCTGTGCATTTTGTTCCTTATTTTCTTCATTTGATTCGTTAATCTTTTTCTTGTTAAAGTTCGGTTGCATCTGCGCTTGTGCATTTCGTTCTTCATTTTCTTCATTTGATTCATTAATTTTTTCCTCGTTAGAGTTTGCCTGCATTTGTCGCTGTGCATTTCGTTCTTCATTCTTTTCACTCGGTTTGTTAATCTTTTCCTTGTTTTGGTTATATTTTTCCGTTGTTGTTTCATCTCGTGTCCTTGGTCGTTTGCGCCTGTTTTTCGTATTTGCTTCCTTTGTCATATTGTTCCTTGTGCGTTTCCGGGTCGTTATATTTTTTGTGAGTTCCTCCTCCGTTGCTTCTGTTTCTGTGATGACGTCTGTGCTATCTTTTCCTATATTTGTTTCCTCTTCTGTTTGTGGAGGTTCATCGTCGATTTTTGCATCTGATTTACGGTGTGTGTTGTTTTCGTGTTCGTTTTCACTTTCTGTTTTCTGTCCGTCTTATTGTTTCTTTTTGGGTGTTGGGTTGCCTGATTCTTCATCTGAATCAGAGCGTTGTCGTGTGTTTGGCTGGTGTGAGTGTTTCGGTCTTTTTGAGGTGTTTTCTTCTTTTGAAGAACTGTCTCTTTGTCTAATAGGCATAACGGCAATGGGGTTTCTGGATAGTGCATCTGCGACGTGGTTTAATTTTCCGGGTTGGTGTTGTATTTTAAAATCGTAATCGTTGAGGGCTATTTGCCAGCGCTGGAGCTGCTGTGGCAAGTCGGATTTGTTATTTAAATATGTTAAAGCTCTATTATCTGTGATCAATGTAAATTGTCTACTGTATAGGTACGGGCGAAAATGTTCTACTGCGAAGACTACTGCTAACAATTCTTTTCTCATTGTCTCGTATGCTTGTTGTCGTCTCGAGAGTGTTTTTGAATAGAATGCTACGGGGTGGTTGAATTTATTATATTCCGGACTTGGGACTGCGCCTATTGCGTAGTCTGAAGCATCCGTGGTGAGAGTGAATGGTTTTTCGAAATCGGGATAACGCAAAATTGGGCGTTCTATAATTTTGTTTTTGAGTAATTCGAATGCTTTTTGGCATTCGTCTGTCCATTGAAATTTCACATCTTTTTTCAATTGTTTTGTTAGTGGCGCTGCGACTTTTGCGAAGTCTCTAATGAATCGTCTATAATAACCTGCAAGTGCTGTAAATTGTTTTATGCTTTTTTTTATCAGTTGGAGGTGTGCATTCTGTTATGGATTTTACTATTGTGTTGTTGGGTTTTACGCCTTCTTCCGTAATTGTGTGTCCTAAATATGTGACTTTTGTTCGCAAGAATTGACATTTATCGGTTTGCAAGGTTAGACCTGCTTCGGTTAGACGTTTCGCTAATCGCCGAAATTTGTCGCATGTTCCTCGAGAGTATTAGCGTAAATAACAATGTCGTCCAGGTATACGAACAGGTCATTACCCTGGAGTCCTGATAATACCACGTCCATCAATCTTCGAAATGTTGCGGGTGCATTTTTCAACGCAAATGGCATACGGTTGAACTCGAAATGTCCGTTTGCCGTTGAAAATGCGGTTTTTTGTTTGTGGTCGGGATCCATTTCGATTTGATGGAAGCCGGACGCTAAGTCAAAAATGGAGAAATATCGCGCTTTGCCCAATTGGTCCAGAATATCTACGATACTCGGTAATGGATAAGTGTCAGATATTGTTTCCGCGTTTAATTTGCGAAAATCGATAACCATTCGCCATCTCTTTTTGCCCTGTGAGTTTGCCTTTTTGGGTACGACCCAAACTGGTGAGTTATAGGGTGAGAGGGAAGGTTGGATGATTTTTTTTCCAATAAATTATTGACTTGCGTTTGGATCTCTTTTTTATGTACAGGTGGAAATCGGTATTGTTTTGTGTCAATAGGTTTAATGTCTGTCGTGGGAATTTTATGTTGTGTTATTGTTGTGTGACCAAGTTCGTCGTTTGGTAGTAAAAAGAGTTTTGGATATTCAGAGACTAATTGTAAAACGTGTTCTTTTTCTTCGTTATTCAGATGATCTAAATGGAGCAATGATTGGAGACTTTGTAGTCGTTCTTCACTATTTTCGGATACGTTTGCTGTGTAAATTGATGCGTTATTGTTTTGCGAATTTTTGTAAAGGTCGGTTTCGAGTTTGAATGGTATTTCTGAAATGATCTCGATTGGTTGCAATTCTATAGATGGAATTTCCAATTCTATCGATTTTGGTTGGCGGTTGATTACTTATAAGTATGCAAATCCGTTGTTGTTGTTTACTAATGCGCCACCGTAGCGTATGCCTTCTTTGGTTTTGTATATTGGGTCATATCCTTCTGAAATTTCATTATTTTTAATTCTGATATGCATTACTGTTTTTGATTTTGGTGGAATTGTGATATATTCTCTTCCGAACAATGGTATAGTATGCCCATGGAAAGTTATGCATCTTTGTGTGTATAAGATGTCGGCTGGAATTTGTTTGAAAAATGCGTCCCCAAGTATCGCGTTTTCCTGAATTGGGAATACGTCCTCGACGATATAAAATTCTGCTTTTGCTGTTTTAATTTGGATTGGACATTTACCTCCAGTGTATGTTTTACCATCAGTTATGCCTGTTAATTCGTAGAATTCTCGTGTATCGATTTCTGTTGTGCGCCTGAGTGCACTTCTTTTTATCAAGTTTATTTGTGAACCCGTGTCGATTAATAATTTCGTTTCTTTATGTGCACAATGAGGCGAGTTCAATATTATTGAAGGAGATTTATGATTTTTCGAAATTCCCAATTTAAGCGTTGCTTCTTTGAATTTAATACCAATTTCTTTTAATTAGTCGCGATTGAATATTTTTAGCGCTCTGGTGATGAGTCTCGTATCGCACTTTTCCGCGAGACGTTGGCTTAGTTGTTTAGGTCTGCTTTTTCGAAAAGTGTCTCAATATTTTCTGTGCTATTTATTTTGGATTTAGTCGGCGTGTTTCTGCCGGATGAATTACCTCGAGAGTTCCGTTGTTCGGGGTTTCAGTTTGTGTTGTGTTGGTCTCGATGTTCGTTTTGGTGTTTTTCAGGTGAATTATTTCGGGAGTTATTTCGATATCTGTCATTTGAGTGATTCTTGTATTTGTCATTCGAGTGATCTCTGTATCTGTTGTTTGAATAACTTCCGTGTCTATCGTTCGAGTTATCTCTGTATTTGTCGTTTGGGTATCTATCGTTGCAACGATTTCTGTCTTTTGAGTATCTGTCGTTTGAATGATTTCTGTATCTGTCGTTTGAATGATTTCTGTATCTGTTGTTTGAATATCTATCGTTGGAACGATTTCTGTATCTGTCGTTTGAGTATCTGTCGTTGGAACGATTTCTGTATCCGTCGTTTGAATATCTGTCGTTTGAATCGTTGGCGTATCTGTCGTTCGAGTATTTGTCGTTTGAATATCTGTCGTTGGAGTATCTGTCGTTTGAACGATTTCTGTATCTGTTGTTTGAATAATCTCTGTATTGGTTTCTTGAGTTTCTCGTTTTATTTTGAGCGTATCTGTCTCGTGAATTATTTCGGTATCTGTCGGATTTTTCTTGTGAGCGCCAAAAGTTTTTGCCTTCGCGCATGTTTTTTATTGTGAAACAGTCTTTTGTGTCGTGTGTATGTGATTGGTGAAGTTCGCAAAATTTTCCTGGGGTTTTGTACTCTGTGAAATGGACTTTTGCGGTGTTTCTGATATCAAGTACTCCGCGCATTCGCTTTTGTTTTTCAATTTCGTATTCTATTGTTTGAGCTCGATCTATGATATTATCAAATGTCTCTGCGTTATGAAGAATTAAGTGAGAACCTATTGAAGGGATTAGACCTCTGACATAAGCTCTTTTTGCTCTTGCTGTTACTTCGTCAATTCGTGTGTCTAAGAATGCTTTCTGTGCGGCTGTGTTGTATACATCTGACAATTTATCAATGATATTATTAAGTATGTCGGGCGTTCTCGCTGCGTATTCTATGACGGTTTCGTCGTAATTTTGTGGGGATGATTCGATTTCGTTTTCTAAGTCGGCTAGGTCTTTATTCTTACTAAATGCTTTTTTTAATGTTTTTAAAAGAGATTCGAGAGAATTTGGGTTTGGGTTTGCGTCAACGACTGAATGTGCGATACCATTCAGTTTGAGCGGAATCATTTTTAATAATTTTGATTGTTCGCCATTTGAAAGGCATTCGTGTTGACTCGTTTGAGTGTTTTGGCATAATCTTCGATTTTTATGTTTTTTCCGTCGAATATGAGGACGACTTTGAACGCGTCTCTAAACGTGAATGTGTTATTGTTTTCGGCCATTGTGATGATTTGGTGTTCAGTGTTTAGACGGAGATATAAGGGTATTGAATTTCGTCTATTTGTTCTACGGGGTGGTTTGGTCGGTGGATCGGAGATTGCGGCGCGATAAAATGACATGGGTATATGTAAATGCACATTTTGTTCTGGTGGTTAAATAAAATTTTTGTTTTATTTTTTTTTTTCAAAAATTATATTCTCGAAGATTATGTTTGAAAGGTTGATTGAAATTTTATATTTTGCAATTTTATATTGTGGAAAGTTATATTTGTGAGAGAAAACTAAAATTTGTTTAAAAACGGTCAAGTGAGAGAAAATTTGTTTACCTTTTGTGCCATATTATTAATTATTTCGATGTCATGTGGTGAAGGGAAAGACGGTGGGAAGGAAAGGATATTACAATGTGTGTCTGTTATTTACTGACACCATGAACGAATATGGGATTTTTTTTTTAAGTGTCATGCAAAAGATTTTTTGAGTGGAGTGTACTTACAGTGCCAGCGCCAGGATGATGGTGTGCGTATACATCAGCTGGTGCCTGCTGCCTTTGTGCGCTGCGTTGGTGATGCACGCGTAGTGGCTGGGATGTTGGTGGCGTTGTGTAAGTGTGCCTCGGTGGTCGTTGGTTCTTTCTTTTTTTTCACTTTGTATTAAATTATTATTATTATTATTATTTTATGTCTTCACTGTGTCGTTCGTGTAATTTGTTTTTTGTTATTATAAAAAAAATTTTGAGATCATTCGCGTTGGTCGAATCCGACTTCTGACACCATGTGACAGATGGTAAGCGGTAGATGATATGAATGATTTATGCGTGTTTGCGGTGATTAAGATTTGTTTTTTATTTAATAGAGAAAAGGTTTAGACTGTTAGGAAGTCGGAGGAGAACTGATTTGGGATGATGGAAGAGGCTGGAAGAAAGGGTTTGAAAGAAAGAGTTTAGGCGTGGAGGGGATGTCATGTGAAGGTGATAAGGGACCGTAGGATTGTGGAGTCATTAAAGTTGGGGATTAGCTGGAAAGGAGATTAGGCGTAGATGAGAGTGGTGAGAATGGAATGTGGGACCGTTACAGTAAACAAATTTGTTTGTTTTATATAGAATCAGATAACCAATCAAATTTTTGTAAATCGGATGCAGGAGCATCCGCTCTTTTTGTAAGAAGGGGAGTGTAACGGTCCCACATTCAATTCCCACTGTCTCACCTGCTCCTAATCTCTCTTCCCGTTCTACTGACTCCACAATCCCACGGTCCCTTATCACCCTCACACGATATCCCCTCTGCCCCTAAACCTTTCTTTCAAACCCTTTCTTCCAGCCTCTTCCATCATCTCAAACCAGTCCTCCTCCAACACCTAAACTGTCGAGACGTTATACCGCTCCATCGAAATTAATAAACTTATTCAGTCGCATAAATATGCACGCATTGTATTCGTCACCCCTTACCATCCGACACAGTTGATTCATTAAAAATACACGAGAAATTGAAGAACGGCAGGTATAATTAAACGTAATATTACTTTCAAATAAGATTATACAATTAACCCCCATGGGGCCGGTTATTTCGATAACTTTATCAGACAGATAATTTATAATATGTCTTTTGTTAGGATCGTATTTACGGCCTAATGTTTTATTATTTTATTATTGCGTTCGGGTTAGTCAGGTTTCCGACGCATGGATCCCTGTCCTGGTTAAAGAGGGGTATTCACCTCGCCTAATTTTCCAGTCCCGCGTGTGTGTGTCTCCGATCTGCTGACGCCGGCGGATTGCTGGGATCGTCGGGAAGGTCGGTTGCGACGGCCCTCGAGGCCGTAGAAATAACACACAAGATGGCTTTGACTTGTTTATTCCTCACACTAGCAAACACGCTCGTCGTGGCTTACACAGATGAGCGCTCGTCGCTGCCACTACGATGCCGAGGTTTCGCTGAGTCGGCAGAAGTCGAGCGCGTAGAATACAATTCGACTCGCCGGACTCGTACACTCACACGTCGTTATAAAAATAATCGTTTTAATAAAGTTCTCGCTTGACACTACAAGGGTTCTCCGGAACCTCACAGTTACACTCACGATGCTCTAGGTACGTGAAGCGTACATACCACTAAGGCACGGGTACCGGTTGACCGATGTCTGTTAAGACTGAGAGATCAATTAAGACTGACTAGATTTTGGTCGGTCCGGACCCTCGTTGCCTTGGGGAAGGAGCTCGTGGGGGTTACCGGGAACAATATGTCGGTCGTCGATTGGGAAGTTGATTCATCGCAATCGGGTCAACTTCCCAATCAGCAGTTGCATTTCGAGAAGGGCTCTCGGGGCCGCTGAGTTTTGGGAAGAACTCGCGGGGCCGTTGCATTTTGAGAAAATATTGTAGGTCGCGCTGACCGTGTAGCGCGTGAGCGGTGTTGCGGCGATAGCTTCGGTGAGGCCGAAGTGTGCTGCTGATGCGGCGATTTGGGTGATTTCCACACGGGGTTGACCGCCGGCGTGGAAGGCGCTCATCGCGCTGTGGAAAAGTACGGGTTGCGAAATCTGGCCGTTGCCAGGTTGATCGGTCCGTAACACTTTATTTATTTAGAAACTGGCGGTACACCCGGCATGCGTTGCAATTCTGTTTTTGCGTCATAACTCATTTGACACATAATATTTTTTGTCTTTCTCTCCATGTGCGTAGCATAAACTTTCCAAATATAATCTCTTCTATACACATTTTCAGCGATTGTCCCCGTGCTTCGTTGATGGACATTGCAAATGTGAGTCGCACTGAAAACTGCAAACTTTTGAAATCGATTGGCATATATTTTCGTATCATTGGAATACGTGACAACAGTACATCGTCTTTTCCTTCAAATTTTTTCTTTTAAATTGTAGTTTCGTTGATATTGTTCATCATATTTTTCCCTGGAACCCCAGTACCGTTGCAAAGTCGTGGTGAATTGATGTTTCGTAAAAGTATGATAGGCACGCCCATCTTCAATCTTACAACATGCGGTACTATGCCTGACAAATGAAACGAATTCGGGAATTCAGTTGGATAATTAACAACTTGTTCTTGATTAATAAAAGCATCAATCGACTTGTACGTTCGAGCTTCTAATGATATTCTCTTTTAAGTCGTGAAATTTATATAATTGACATTGGTGTTTTCACTGCTAATATAGCACGTTTCCTTAACCTCTTATGTTTTTTGCAGTTATGTACAATATTTTCTATAACTTTGTGAATCGATTCATCAATTCATACTCTAATGGTTTTCAGTCTTTCTTCTCGGTGCTCGTCCGTTTCTGAAACTCGTAATGTATGTTTTCCTTTTGATTGAGATGTAGATCTTTCAATCGCTTCCCGATTTAGAGTCGCGATTAATTTGACATTTGCTGTCAAATGAATTATGCAACTAATATATAATATCGAGTCGATCGAGTCGCTAAAACAAATGAGTGTCTTTTATTTCGCTTGTCATTTCGGTTCCATACTTTGACAGATGTCAAATAATCTTCATATATAAATATACATCAATGTTAATTTTTTTTGTCCCGTACGCGTTTATTTTGGCAAATACAATTATTCTACTATCGCAGAAACCTTCTCGGGAGTGCAGACGATAATTCACCAAATTTTCATCGCAATCAGATGAATGGTATATGAGCTTACTCGTGACAAACAAACATTCTCCCATTTTTATATATAAGATAACAAACACACCGATCATATGTCGTCGAATACCGAAACTAACGAGTGCTAACTGAGCAAAGCTTTCAGCGGAAAAAAGCGTTGAGGGAGGGAGCGTCGTACAACTGATCCGTGCGCTGCGAAAAGAATCGCAGTTTATAAAAAATGTTCATAAAATAATATGATTTCGGAAATAAAAACATTCTTTTATTATGGATATTAGTCCATTGAAATGTTACATTGACCCTGCATTTATCAAGGTCAGCAATTTTTTTTACTGGTGCATAGGGGGAGGTATGAAAAGCTTAAGTCCAAGTTTGTGAGGTTGTAACCCTTGAGGAAAATCCGCCATATTGAAAAAAGGGGTGAAATAGTTTTTGCAAAATAACTATGAAACTATCCACCGCGCAAGAAAATTATCACGTCGTTCTTTGTAGGAAATGAAATTCACTACGAATTTACTCTCTTGACTTTTTGTCGTAAAATCAAAAATACCAAAGTTATTAACAAACAACGAAAAAAAGTGAAGGAGTAATTTCCTTTAAGTCGCTCTAACTCTTTTTCTTTTCATTTTACAGAAAAATATGTTCAATGCATTTCGATAGAACACCTTTTGGCGATTAAATTTCAATATATATGTGTCAACTTTTGTTTATTTATAAACATTTTACAGTGCTGCAAAGGTAAGTGTCGGAGTACTGGAAAATAGACATAAAAATGAACGATTATGCGTCGTTTCTTTGCAAATTTCATTAATTGCGGCGGGCAAATTTTGTTTGTTGCTATTGCAATGTTCATAATAATTAGTTATGAACTATTCGTAAGTGGTACGGAAAAAAGTTCATAACTAATTATTGTTATTAACTCCTCGTAGGTGGTGCGGAAAAGAGTCCTCTCCTAAAAAATCCTCTATCAAAAAGCTCTAAACACATTTTTCTGAAAAATGCAAAAACAAAAATTTAGAGCGAGTTAAAGGAAATGACTCCTTGCCTTTTTTTCGTTGTTTGTTAATAACTTTGGTATTTTTGATTTTACGACAAAAAGTCAAGAGAGTAAATTCGTAGAGAATTTCATTTCCTACAAAAAACAACGTATTAATTTTCTTGCGTGGTGGATAGTTTCATTGTTATAATGCAAAAACTGTTTTACCCCTTTTTCAAGATGGCGGGTTTTCCTCAAGGGTTACAACCCCACAAACTTGGACTTAAGCTTCCTGTACCATCCCCTATGCATAAAAAAAAATTGCTGACTTTGATAAATGCAGGGTTAGGCCTTATTTTTGTAACATTTCAATGGACTATATGTCTTCGCATATAACTAGGTATACGTTGTGACGAGGCAATACTCTCCTCGCAATCGCGCTAGAGAAGAATATTCAGAGTAATATTAGAAGGAGACCGAGCTAGCAGAGTTGCGACGTCTCGCACTCGTGAGAAACGAAAGTCAATGAGAGAGCACGCACTGTCGGCGAGGATTCCTTCGTTCCAGGGAGCGGCCAGCGAAACGTCAACAGTGACGGACGAGAGAGCCGCTGCCCGGCGAACGAGTGAGAGAGATAGCTGTGCCGGCGCTCGAGGGACGATCGTCGCGAGAACCCCCACCTCCTCCGATAGGGGTAGAAGGAAGCCGGCAAGCGTGAGCTAAGGGCTCACGCAGGGAGTACGAATCAGGCAACAAGAGGAGTAGTTAGATTTTGAGAGAGCGAAAGTATTGTACGGAGAGTTGAGATAGCGAGATAGAGTGTGTGAGTGCGAGAGAGGTAGAGAGTGAGTGGAGACATTGACGGATACGCAAGAGTGAGAGAGACGATCGACGCCGAGGAACGCTGTGCGACGTCGCGGACGAAAGACAGCGAAGAAAAAGGTAGGCGCACGTGGTGCAATTTCTTTCTTCCTCGTGCGACTCCTCCGAGGTCGTGCGTGAGGTGGCGGAGAGTGTCCGTCACACACCCCCCTCGCATACCCGAGTCGTAAGCTGTGCTTTCCGGCGTCACCGGAAAGCCGCTGTGTCTCCCTTGTAAAATAGTTGATTGAGTTGTTTAAAAATTAGAATAAGAAATCCGAAATTGTGTAACATTGTCGTGATTGCCCGAGTGGGGATTAATAAATAACTGTTAAAATTGCTTGTTACGTAATACGAAGAAGTTGCTCACCCGTTATTTCGAATCAGTAAGAAGAAAAGGATGCTTGCCCTACGAATCCCCCCCCCCCCTTTCCTGAGTAGTAGCCGCGGTAAAGTACCGAAAGCGAGACGGGACCCTTGGTGTTTCGGGGTGATAGAAACACCTGGCGCCCAAAGGGTAAGAGAAGAAAGTGACCAAAAGGAAATTTTGAAAAGCTGGGCGTCATTATAGATTTTGGACGGGCAGCTCGTCAGCTCCTGTTTTTGGCGAAATTTTTAGGAGGACGAGCTCGTCACAACGTATGCACATTCGTATATACTATTGTAAGTGCGCAACTAAATACTAAAAAATACTGGTGGCTCGGCGGCCAATCGTAAAACTCCTTCGCCACGGTATAAAATCAACACATACATTCACGCTCATCGTCAGGTTCATCTGTATTATATTCATCTGCCATCTTCTTCCGCACTACCATTCTTCATAATCTCTCTATCTCTCTATATATCTTTTGTTCCCTCTTCATTCTGCTTTGTTTAGTTCACTCTTATACTTCTAACCCCACATACAAAAAATGATAAACAGCAATTATTGAACCTTGAACCTTGAAGGCATTACAAGATACTCTCAGCACACAGGCGTGCAGCCTCACACACACAAAAACCGACGCACTCAGCACACACAACACAAACACGACACATTTTTCACATCTACGAGTGCTCAATAAAGCCGCTAGATATTAAGTAATTATTATTGTTTTTCGGTCTGTTTATCGAATCTTCTGTATATATTTATATATATATATAGTAGTAGTAAGTCTTTTCTTTCCAATGTATACCCTTGCGGGTTTTTATATTCCTCCTTTCTTACAATCACCGCGCATCCTCATTTCCACCATCAACCACTCCAGTGGACCTACAGTTTTTGGTTAGGTGGGTTCCGAACCACCGAGAGCACAGAATAAGCACATAGAAAAATTCCATTGGTGCCGGCGGGGAATCGAACCCGGGACCCCCGAGTTGAGAGCCGAGAACGCTAACCCCTGTGCCACTGCCTCTCTCTTTATATATATATTGTGACGATTTTCCGGAACCTTCCGCCATCGTCACCTTCGGTCGTCTCTCTCGCTGCCGCATCCGCAATGCCGGCAGGGCGCCAGTCGATTTTTTTATCGCCGGTATCGACAACCGGCACAACCTGGGGGTCGGGAGGGAACGACCCGGCCCCTCCATGCACACGACTTACCAGCGTGGATCGGGTCACTTTTGTTTCGCCGAAGTGACAATCCGGTCCATCTGGATGCGCCAGCGAGATCGACAAACCGGAAACGCTCGGCCGCTCAGGTTGTCGATTATGGTAGAGAGGGTCGGGGTACGTCACTCCGAGATGGCACCAAAACATCGATAAATTTTCCGAGAGACTAAGTCTCGATCGGAAAACGAGAACAAGAATTCGGCGAACTCACTCACGAAAACTTCTGAGCACGAAATCGTCAGCAAAATCAATTAAAATAACCATCACGAGAGCTTAACTTTCAACCATCGGAATCGACAGATTAAATTTTATATCACGAGAACTAATTATTTTACGAGAGCGAACGAGAAACGCGAATTTACTTCATCTATAGGAAGCCGGGTCGACACGGAACTCCCTATAGCGCGTACGTGAACTTACACCTCTCACCTCGGCGAGAGACGAACCACGACTCTAGAGCGAGTACTTAGAGGGAGAGAGCGCGACTTACACATGACGAGTAAGCGAGAGCGAGACACAACCAGAGCGCGTAAGCAGAGAGAGAACTCAGCATACGCACGGCGCGTATGCGAGACAGAGACACCTCGCTCTCTCTACGATGCCTCGCGAGACACCTCTGGTCTCGAGCGCGACACGGTAACTACTGATTTTCGACCAATCATATTTCGATCAGTCGAAATGCGAAATCGATCATCGAGAGCTACTGCCCTCTCGCTCGACGCAATACTTACCTCAACGAAATCGTAATTATCGACGTTACTCGAGATCTCGCGAGTACGCCGAGAATCGTATCCCCATGGTCATCGTGCATAGGGGAGCACTTACGTCGGCGGCGCGAGAGGTTCCCGCTCTCGCCCGCAATCTCAAAACCTCCGCTTCCCCTCATACACGATGCACCTAACAGCGGGGCGCCGGTATTGCAGCCGGACCTGCATCAATTCCTCGTGCGTACTCGCCGGCCGTTCTCTCCTGACGGGTAACTCGGTACGTCGAGCACTCTTCTCCTCGTCAGGATCGAACGCCGTGCCGTTTATCCCCAAACTATCCCCTGGACAACACTGTCAACTAAACAAATCTATCTATTACGGCAGTTCAGAAAAATCCCAGAATCGGTAGCGCGTACGATCGTTGGGTTGTGCGGCGAGGGCAACCCGATAACAACCTTGGGACCGTGACTTTTCCCTACGTCGGGAAAATCACGTCACAACTCCCCACCCCTTAGGGTGGGTTTCGGATAGGCGAATTAAACGAGACCTATAGGGGCGAGATCTATACGAATTTCTGAAATAGAATTTCACTCGTACAACACAACATAAATATAGAGAACCCTTGGGGGAGAGTGGGACTTACCAATGCTCGACCATACTTCTCCCCTTTTATCCTGGTTAGGCGGTGACCGTGATCCGCGGGGTCACTGCTAATGGCGGATCCACCCGTATCTTCGAGAACCTAGAGTTCGCCCAAAGGGCGGATGAAAATCTTCACTGAAAACTCCCGGTATACGACCTCTACCAGGGCATGACCCGGGGAGAATCACCGGGAACACGGGCCGTCAGGCCCGATTTTACGAAACTCGGCATTTCTGCCGTCTGGTGCGGGAGCGATGGCCAGTAGGCGCCAGCGAGATCCCGGGCCGTCAGACCCGGGGTTACGAGAACTCGGCCTTTCAGCCGTTTGATACGGGAGCTTTATGTGGAGACGATAGCGGGATCACGGGCCGTTAGGCCCGGGGTTACGAGAGCTCGGCCTTTCGGCCGTGTTTTTCGAGAGCGGCGGGTTGAGACCCTTTTCGGTATTACGGGGTCTCGTAGGGCTTCAGGTCCTTGACCGAAGTCTTGCCTACGGATCGCCCGTCGAGATCGGATAGTTCAAAGACTACTCGAGATAGCTGCTTGGTGATCACGTACGGCCCCTCGAAGGGGGGTAATAGGGCCGCCGTGATGTGTTTCGCAGCGGACGATAGCCGGTGCGTCCGGCGCAGTACCAACTCACCAACCGCGAATTTCTGATCTCGGTGGTGGCGGTTATACTGACCGGCTTGCCGACGAAACGCCTCGTCGAGAGCGTGAGTGAAGGCCTTCCTCAGTGTGTCGAGGCGGGCCATCCTCTGTAGCCAATCCTCCACTGGCCGTGGAGTTATCTCGGGAGCGCCTTCGGTCCTTCGCCGAAGGGAGGGGGCAGCCGGCGGTTCACGACCAAAATTCGCAAAGGTCGGCGTCGCCTGGAGAGAGCTGTGGCACGCCGTGTTATAGGCGAACCGGAACTCGTGAAGATACTGGTCCCATTCCCGGTTGTTGTTACCCAGGAAGGCGCGGATCATGGTTTTGACCACGCGATTGACCCGTTCGGTAAGGTTAGCCTGAGGATGGTAGGGCGGAGTAGTGCTGTGCCGCATCCCCACGCGTTCGGTAAACTGTCGGGTCAACGAACTCCGTACCGTTATCTGTGTGGAGTACCCGGGGTGCACCCCATCGGTAACCACAAGTTCATCGAGAGCTTTGGCGATCGTCTTGCCGTTCGCCTTCCTCAGCGGCTGGACCTCAATCCACTTCGTGTAGAGGTCCTGAGCCACGAGTACGTAGGCGTGGCCGGACGAGCTCGGTGTAACTGGACCCATGATGTCGGTGGCTACCATCATCCATGGTTCCTCGATAACTCGGTGGCCCATGAGGCCGGCGGGAGCTCGCTGTTCCACCTTACAGCGCTGGCAGGTATCGCATTGGCGTACATACGTGACCACGTTCTTGAATAGGTTCGGCCAGTAGTACGTATTCGCCAGGCGTCGGTACGTCTTTTCTACCCCCAGGTGGCCGGCTTGGGGGAGCGCGTGGCACTCCTGGAGGGCGATTGGGCGAGATTCGCGAGGAAGCACCAGCTTCCACGCATCGAGATCCTCCATTTCTGCTTCCGCGAGGCTAGAGGGTCGGTGGAAATATAATTTTTCCTCGACGACCCTCCAGTCGGGAAACCTGTCGGGAGCGTGGGTAACGTCGCGGATCTTGCGGCGATACCAGGCATCTTGGGTCTCCTGGAGGCAGGTTACTGCCTCTGGGTGTCCCTCCGGGATTCGCGAAAGCGCGTCGGGAACGTGATGCAGCGCTCCTTTCCGGTGAACGATCACGAAGTCGTCCTCCATTAACTCGAGAGCCCACCGCGCGAGTCGGCCGGTGGGATTCTTCAGGTTATGGAGCCACCGGAGGCTACTGTGATCGGTAACCACCGTAAACGCGTACCCTTCCAGGTAACAGCGGAACTTTCGAATAGACCATAGCACGGCGAGGCACTCCTGCTCAGTCACCGAGTATTTCTTCTCGGGCTCTGACAGGGCGCGGCTCGCGTAAGCGATAACCCTCTCGTGACCATCGATAACTTGCGTTAACACCGCTCCGAGGCCAACTCCACTAGCGTCGGTCTGGAGGGTAAACGGTAACGAGAAGTCGGGGCAGGCGAGCGTCGGTGCACTCGTCAACCGCAGCTTCAGCACATCGAGGGCTTCTTGCTGGGCCGCCTCCCAACTCCAAGCGGTACTTTTCTTCGTGAGCCGGGTCAGTGGTTCAGCGACGGTTGCAAACTCGGGAATGAACCGGCGATACCACGACGCCATGCCTAAGTAGCGACGTAACTGCCGAATATTCTTCGGCGCTGGAAAATTTAATACGGGAGCTGGCTTTTCTGGGTCGACTTCGAGACCTTGGCTGTTGACGAGGAATCCGAGGTAGCGGACTTGCGAGCGGCAGAATTCGCTTTTCTCTCGGTTGATCGCCAAGCCAGCCTTAGAGATCTTCTCGAGCACCTTCCGAAGCCACGTCAGGTGTTCTTCAAAGGTTCGAGAGATGATGATGATATCATCGAGATACACGAAGACGTGAGGGTACATCTCCGCGCCGATAAGGCGGTCTAACATTCCTTGGAATGTTGCGGGAGCGTTTGTGAGCCCGTAGGGCATCCTCTTAAATTGGAAGAGGCCCCGTCCTGGCACTACGAAAGCCGTGACTTCCCGTGAGGCGGGTGCCATCGGGACCTGCCAATATGCTTGGCTCAAATCGAGAGTTGAGATGTAGTTAGCCTGTCTCAACTCATCGAGTATGCCCGTCATGTTCGGGATGGGGTAAGCATCCTTCTTCGTGACGGCGTTAACTTTGCGGTAATCTATATAGAACCGGTATTTGCCGTTTGGTTTCTTGACCATAACGACTGGGCTCGCCCAGTCGCTCTTAGACGGCTCGATAACGTCCGTCGCGAGCATCTTGTCGACCTCGGTCCACATGATGTCGCGAATAATCGGCGTTACGGGATACGGTCGTTGCTTGATCGGCGGACTGTCTCCTATCTCTATCTCGTGTGAGACGAGGGAGGTCACCGCCGATTCAGCGTCGACTGAGGGTACGTGAACATCGAGGAACTCGCTCAAGCGAGTAGCCTCGTCGGAAGTTGGAGTTCGTAGCCCGTGGCACATTGCCAAGCGGGGTGCGCTCTCCTCGGGAACAAACGAGTAGTGGGTTTCTGGTTCATCGCGGAAGTACCACGACTCCCCGAAGAAATCAACCACCATTCTCGCGGAGCGTAGGAAGTCCAATCCGAGAATCAGATCCTCAGAGAGAGACTCCAGGTGGTAGGCGAGAGCAGGCGTAGATCGTCCATTTAGGATTGCCGGTATCTCGGAGGCCGTGCGCACGGTTTCGACCTGGCTGTTAGCCACCAGGATCGATCGTGGGGCGACCTCCTTGGTGGCGACTCCGAGCTTCCCGAGCCGCCCTATAAGAGCGTGCCCGGCGAACGTTCGTGTCGCCCCAGAGTCAACGAGAGCTTTGACCGGGGTGGTGTGGATCATCACCTCAACCCGGAAGGCGATAAGGCCAGCGCGAGTAGCTGCGTTGATCAGTACCTCGTCCAGCGGTGGCTGATCAGCCAACAACGCCGGATCCGAGTCTGATGCTTGGCTCGAGATTAGCTCCTGCGGTAATTTTCGTTCGGTAGCGTGTTGGCAGGGCTTCGGTAAGCGAGAGCGGTTCGGGAAGGATTTTTGCCCGGGTCCGTTACTCGGACGAGGCGTTATGACCCGGTGAGGGCGCCTCAGTCCGCGTTTCCCCGGTTGCAGAAAGTGCACCGAGGAGTCGTGACACCGGACAAACCACATCGATAGCAGAACAACCGGCGAGGTGCCTGGCAGTCTCGGTAGCGGTGGTCTTGCCCATCACAGTTCCAGCACTGTGGTGCGGAACGCGTGGGTGGAGCAAGGTCCGATTTCGGGAGGGGAGTTGCGACCGCCTTGGTGGATCGTGGCGGATCGCCTCCCTTGGCCGGTAGCGGGGCTCGGCTTCGAGCTGGTACGGGAGCAGGCAGTCCTCGCGGCCGATTGTTCGGTCTCGGGCCGCCTCGGGTTTTTGGAGGCATTAACGCCTCCAATATCTCCGGAAGTACCGCCTCGACTTCTTCGTCGAGGTCAGGTTCGGGATCGGCATCGTCTTCGGCCTGGAGGGCTCGAAGTTCTTGCCGTCTCGGGTAGCGGGGCGGTAATCGCGGCTCCCGGTACGCGTACCCCGGGCAGAGGGATGCCTCTGGCCGCGGAGGCGGGCGTCGGGTGTTGGCGCTCCTCAGGATTTGTTCCTGACGAGCTGCCGCACGCTGTAGCTCTCGCATCGTCATGTGCTCACCCAAGGGGATCACAAGACGGTACGACGGTAGCATGTTGCGGTGGGCATACCGCACGCATTCCCTCTCCGTCCACGGAGGATCCAGCCGTGCGAATAACCCACCCATACAACTGATAAAATCGAGAGCGGATTCCGCCTCTCCTTGAGTCCGGCGAGCTATCTCTTCGCGTAGTGCGATTTGATAGTCGGGATCGGAGAAGCGTTCTCGGAACGCGGCTTTCGCCGCCTCCCAGTTCGCGAACGTGGTTCGGGCCTGCCGGTACCACGTGCGCGCGAGACCACTCAAGCAGAAAGCTAGAGTCTTCAGGAGGTCCTCGTCCCGGATAGGAATCAGGGAGCGACCTTCCTCGACGACGGAGAGGAAATCCTTCACATCCTCATTCCGTCGCCCCGAGAACGAGAGGTCCCATCGCCTCACCTCCTGGAGGGCGCGATGGGGAGACAACGTTCGCCGGTGTCTCTGCGGGATCCGGTCGCTTTCGGACATGGAGAGATCCTCCCGTCTGATGCTGAGCCGGCGTCTGGTAGGCGCACCTGCGTAGCTCGGCCGGCCGAAAGGCGGGCTGCGAGATCGCGGGTTTGCCTCGGAAGCGTCCCCTACCGCTTGCGTAGGCAACCGCGGCAGGTCGAGATTCTCGAAGTGGGTCGGGGTTGGCCCCAGGGCCCGACGTCGGTATCGCCCTCCTTCCTGGTGGGGGGCGTCGGGAGCTTTGAGTTTGGCACCCTTGGCGGACGCGTCGGAGTCGTCCGGGTACTCCGTGAGGGGAGATCGGCGACCCGTCGCGGCTTCGGCCTGTGCCATTACGAGATCGTCCACAAGTTAGATCGGATCGATACGTCGCGAACCAGAAGGGCGTAATCACGCGTCGTCTTCGGTAATCGTGACCGGGAGCAACTTTGAGTTGGTTCTCTTTTTGTAGGTAATTCGAGAGCGGGGTTATACCACTCGGGAGCTGATTCAATACGAGAGCTTGTACAACCAATCAGTACGAGGATTAGGGTGGCACCTGAAATATCAAACAAGGCTGCCACTGGCCCGCGCGACTCGCAGCGTAACCAAAGTTCCAAATCGCACAAAAAAAATCAAAATGTGCAATATTAAAATTCCACCATTCAAAAAAAAAACAAGCGAATGTCAAATATGTGTGTGGGGTTTTTGTGGGGGAAAATCAAAAAAACAACTTAAATCTCGACTTCAATTTTGATAAAAAAAGTTAAATATCAAGTACCAACGCCAAATTCTCTTTTTTTTTTTTTTTAATGAAACTCCCTCCAATTTAAGAAAGTAGTTTCAATTTAACTGAACTCTTTCTATTTACAAGGTTGGCGGACCGTGAACCACAAAAAAAGATATTCGAAATATCAAAAATCAAACCTCATTAAAAAAAAATCAAAATATCGTATATCACTCTCAACCAACGTATCAAAATAAGTTGTCAACCAAAAGGGAAATCTTCGGCGTCTCATACATTAAATATTAAACCCAAAGCTCAATTAGCCCACGCGATTCGCAGCGTACAAATTTTTTTTTTTTTTTTTTTTTTTTTTTTTTTATAACTTCGAGATGAAGTGATATATAAGTGAAGACTTATGATGAAACTTATAAATAAAAAAAATAAATTTCACGATATCATACAGTAAATGATAAGCAAAATCTCAATTCGCCCGCGCGATCCGCAGCGAGGCCCCCTCTTTTTTTTTTTTTTTTTTTTTTTTTAAACCAAAAGCGAAGAGGAGGTTCGGACTGAAGAAAATAAAATAAAATTTCAACTTTAATTTCAATTTCAAAAAAAAATATAAAATATCAACTGTCAACCCAAATTAATTTTTTTTTTTTTTTTTTTTTTTTTTATAAATTATTGATAAATGAAATTATAATAAATGAAAACTTATAAGTGACAAATTATAACTGAAACAAAGTTTCCCAGGATCTCCTTTGAAAATGCACAGAAAAATCTTTAAATGGAGATGTCCGAGGTTAAAATCTCGCGGCGAGACGATTTTTTTTTTTTTTTTTTTTTTTTTGGGGACTTGATCGAGAACACCTCTTTTTTCGATTCGGTAGCGACGGAGTGCGTGGAGAGTTGGTTACTCCCCTCTCCTCCCCGCGGGAGCGGCCCGAGGAACTAGATTTCCGGTCGGGGTAATTCGACGGGCGATCGGGATACGCAACAAAATTTGATAAGCGCCGAGATCAGGAGTCTATTTAAGTTAAAATAAAATCGTGAGTAGATCTCACGCGGTAACACACGGGTACTCACTCGTTGCAGAGGATATTCCGTCGTATCGGGAACTGCAGGTGGTGTTGTTCGGTATCACGGCTAATAAGCGTCACGTTAGTCTATCACTGCACTTCACTAATGTTCTCAGGTGTACTTGCACTCGGTGAACTCACTGATTCTCCCTCGCGCGAACTTGAACCGAACGATCGGAGAATTCAATTTAGACTGAGTCTAATTTCTCCAATTTTCGGGTAACGAGAGCGGTGTAGAGCCCTGGAAGGGGAAGATAGAAAAACTTGTTTGCCCGAATTTCGAGCGCGATTCTAAGAACGGCCGAAATCGGACTATAAGTTTTCGCACATCGAGAACATTCGATATTCTATAACGCTCTCCGTGTCTATCCGACACGTCGAGCGAGATACGAGAATCTTTGATTCCCTGAGACCTTAATGTTTTCTCAGGGCTTGTCGATAGCCAGAAAAATCGTAATTTTTCCCTTCGAGACTGGCCATCTCGGTCGGGCCCCACGTTGGGCGCCATTTGTGACGATTTTCCGGAACCTTCCGCCATCGTCACCTTCGGTCGTCTCTCTCGCTGCCGCATCCGCAATGCCGGCAGGGCGCCAGTCGATTTTTTTATCGCCGGTATCGACAACCGGCACAACCTGGGGGTCGGGAGGGAACGACCCGGCCCCTCCATGCACACGACTTACCTGCGTGGATCGGGTCCCTTTTGTTTCGCCGGAGTGACAATCCGGTCCATCTGGATGCGCCAGCGAGATCGACAAACCGGAAACGCTCGGCCGCTCAGGTTGTCGATTATGGTAGAGAGGGTCGGGGTACGTCACTCCGAGATGGCACCAAAACATCGATAAATTTTCCGAGAGACTAAGTCTCGATCGGAAAACGAGAACAAGAATTCGGCGAACTCACTCACGAAAACTTCTGAGCACGAAATCGTCAGCAAAACCAATTAAAATAACCATCACGAGAGCTTAACTTTCAACCATCGGAATCGACAGATTAAATTTTATATCACGAGAACTAATTATTTTACGAGAGCGAACGAGAAACGCGAATTTACTTCATCTATAGGAAGCCGGGTCGACACGGAACTCCCTATAGCGCGTACGCGAACTTACACCTCTCACCTCGGCGAGACACGAACCACGACTCTAGAGCGAGTACTTAGAGGGAGAGAGCGCGACTTACACATGACGAGTAAGCGAGAGCGAGACACAACCAGAGCGCGTAAGCAGAGAGAGAACTCAGCATACGCACGGCGCGTATGCGAGACAAAGACACCTCGCTCTCTCTACGATGCCTCGCGAGACACCTCTGGTCTCGAGCGCGACACGGTAACTACTGAATTCCTCGTGCGTACTCGCCGGCCGTTCTCTCCTGACGGGTAACTCGGTACGTCGAGCACTCTTCTCCTCGTCAGGATCGAACGCCGTGCCGTTTATCCCCAAACTATCCCCTGGACAACACTGTCAACTAAACAAATCTATCTATTACGGCAGTTCAGAAAAATCCCAGAATCGGTAGCGCGTACGATCGTTGGGTTGTGCGGCGAGGGTAACCCGATAACAACCTTGGGACCGTGACTTTTCCCTACGTCGGGAAAATCACGTCACAATATATATATATATATATATATATATATCATCTCCTTCGCTGTACTCTTTGGTCCGAAATAAACAGATTTTATAAAAAAAAAAGTTAAAAAAAAGTGCTCGACTAAGTTCTCGGGTTAAACACATGGATGTCGCTAGCGACGCTTGTACTGTGGCGGCTGATCTGCCGCTCGCGCGTGCGGTCGGTACCGCAGATAGCATTTGTGCGACAGCAGCGCCAAGACGTGCGAGGAAGCAAACATTAGTCCCTCGTACACCATACTAGTTCCTAGTCTAATCGATAAATACTCTATGGCCACAGAGAGGCATGGATATCCGTTTGGCGCCAAAAGAGAGTTACTGTTCCTACTTGCAACGTTGTGTATACCTTACACCTGTGATGAGAATAAAATATATCGTAATCGTCAATAGCCCTTACCTTTGTGTTTCCGCATACAATCGTGGTGCTAAGTGCCACAAATTGGTGACCCCGACGTGATATCTGCGGATATCACACTCTGCGTAACACGAGGCGTCTCACTCTCTGATGCGCAAAGTGCCGGCGTACATGGCATATCTTCGCAGGTTTTGTGCAACCCTTGCGAGCAAAATAGTGCGCGATGGCCACGCAACATTCACCGGTGCAAAATAAAACAATAGACCGGGACTGTAACGACGAGAATTCCACGGCATCGGCGTTTGGTTATAGCTTCCCCTTTTTGGCGGGAACTACTGACGCGAAGGCGGCAACGCTATTGCAACAACATAACACTCCCAACGTCGAGGCTGTTCGGGATTGCAAACTTCCAGCATTCTGGAAAACCAACCCAGCCATGTGGTTCCTGCAAGTGGAATCCATTGTTCATACACATGGCGTCAGGTCTAATCAGAATAAATACCACCTCGCGGTCGGCGAGCTCACTGCAGATGCAATTCAGACAGTAGAGGACATCATCAAGTCACCGCCTCCCACCGGCAAGTATGAATTTCTCAAATCTCAGCTAATAAGTCGTCTCTCTGAATCGACAGACCGGCAACTTCACAAATGTGTCGTCGAGCTTGAGTTGGGCGCGAAGAAGCCATCCGAGCTCTTGCGTGAGATGCGATCATTAGCTGGGGATCGAGCATCGAAGGATGTGCTTCGAGTGCGATGGCTCGCGCTCCTTCCGCCTACTCTTCAGGATCTGCTGAGAGTATTTCAAGCCTCATCGTCGCTCGACGAACTTGGAAAGGGTGCGGACACCTTTCTCGAGAATGGCCTTGGACCTACTGTGATGGCTGCATCGCCATACGCTCAACACAGCCGTTCGCCTACCCGTGTGCAGTCGCCAGCGTCTGACGCCGTCGTTATGGAATTGCGAGAGATACGGGAGATGCTCTCCCAGCTCATTATACTGAACAAAAACACTCTCGCCGCAGCAACTAACGTATCTGACCACAGGAATCGAAGGCGCTCCAGGTCACGTTCGGCGACCCCTGCGCCAGGAACGGCAGCAACGGGCATGTGCTTCTACCATCAAAGATATGGAGCAAACGCGCATCGCTGTCAAGCGCCATGCTCCTATACCAGCAACGCAGCCTCGCAGGCGGGAAACTAACCGTGCTGTCTTCCGCTCAGGCGGTAGAAGATGGCAACAACAATCTGATGCCCACGGAGTGCCGCCTGCTCATTTCTGACCGTCACTCGAATCAACAATTTCTGATCGACTCGGGATCCATAGTATCAATCATGCCAAGAGTTGGTTCCTTCCGCCGTGCAAAGCCGACGGAGTATAAGCTATACGCCGCTAATGACACTGTGATCGACACGTATGGACAGCAAGTCCTAAAACTCAACATCGGTCTACGACGTGAGATCCGCTGATCGTTCACCGTTGCTAACGTGTCAACAGCAATTATCGGGGCCGACCTTCTCACACATTACGGTCTACTTATTGACCTGAAGGGACGCCGCCTCCTCGATCGTGAGACACTGCTGACCACTGACTGCAGTCTAGCACGTACGACTGTCTACACGGTATCTACTGTTGCCTCGACCGACGACAAGTCTCCAGCGCTGCAGCCTGCTTACAGGCAATTGCTCTGTAAGTATATCGACGTGACCAAGCCAGCACCAATATCAATTCGAACAGTAAACCCTGTTGCGCATCACATCATCACAACAGGTCCACCGATTGCTGAGCGCCCACGGCGTCTTACCGGAGATAAACTGCAGGCCGCAAATGCAGACTTCGACACACTGTTGCATCATGGAGTTATACGACGATCAAGCAGCCAGTGGGCCAGTCCAATACACATGGTACGAAAGAAGCTCGGAGGCTGGCGCTCGACAGGAGATTACCGCAAGCTTAACCAACAAACCACTCCGGATCGTTATCCAGTTCCGTATATTGAGGACATCCTTCACCGATATCACAAACGCAGAGTGTTCTCGACCATTGACTTAGTTCGGGCATATCATCAGATACCCGTAGTTGCAGAAGACATTCCCAAGACCGCGGTCACGACGCCGTTTGATTTATTCGAGTTTTGCGGCATGCCGCCTGGTTTACGCAATGCAACGCAAACATTCCAACGGCACATGGATAACATACTACGCAACCTTGACTTCGCAGCGTGCTTCGTTGACGACCTCATCATTTTTTCAAACAATCAGGAGGTACACTTGCAGCATGTGGAGCACATCTTTAAGATCCTCCACGACAACAATCTCACTATAAATCCGACCAAATGCCAATTCGGCAAGGAGGAGGTAACCTATCTGGGATACTCAATCCACGCTGATGGATTCACACCACCCCCGGACAGGATTCAAGCGATTCTATCATTTCCAAAGCCGGAAACTATCTCCGACCTACGCAGATTCCTCGGGACGGTGAATTATTATCGACGCTGCGTACCTCACGCGGCAGAGGTACAAGCGCCTCTAAACGCTCTGAAGAACGCAAAAAACGCGACAAACGCAAGGTTCCGTGGTGTGCGGAGTCCGAACGCGCTCTCGAGCTGTGCAAGCAGAGCATTGCTTCTGCCATCAGAACGGCATTTCTGTCACCGTCTGCACCACTCGCGCTTTGCACAGACGCATCCGACCTCTCTATTGGTGCCTCGCTGGAGCAACACGAAGATGGTTCCTGGAAGCCGCTCGGGTTTTTCTCGCGGAAACTCTCCCCGACTGAGAGGAAATACAGCGCATATGATCGAGAGCTTCTTGCAATTTTCGCAGGCATCAAGTTCTTCAAGCATATTCTCGAGGGGCGTGAGTTTACGACTAAGACGGATCATCGGACGCTAGTCACCCTTTTCTCCCAACGCATGGACAAGGCATCGCCTCGACAACTTCGGCAGCTTGACTACATCTCTCAGTATAACACGAACATTGTGTACGTCAAGGAAGAGGACAATGTCGTGGCTGATGCACTCTCACGTATCAACGCAGTAGACATGCCGAGAGTCCTTGACACAGAGACAATTCGTCTGGCTCAGACATCGGACGACGAGTTAGTTGAGCTCCACCTACATTCTTCGCTTGACCTACAAGAGCTTACGATTGAGGATCAGCAAATCTCCTGCGATGTTTGAACGGGTCGAATACGACCTTACTTACCTGCCAGCCTACGCAAACGCGCATTTGACATCGTGCGTGGATTAGCTCACCCAAATGGACGCGTAACTGCTCGTCACCTCTGCGAGAAATTCGTCTGGCCGGGGATGAAAAAGGACGCCATTCGCTGGGCAATAGAATGCATTCCCTGCCAGCAATCCAAAATGTCTCGGCATAATCGTGTTGAGCCAAAACACATCGACATGCCCGGTCGTAGCTTCGACCACGTGCACATCGACCTCATCGAGCTCCCACCGGTGAAAGGTCTTCGATACTGCCTAACTATGATTGACCGATTCTCGCGATGGCCAGTCGCAGTTCCGCTCCGGGACATGGAAGCCGAGACATGTGCCGCCGCTTTCTTCGAGCATTGGATCGCGCAATTCGGCACTCCATTGACAATCACGACCGATCAGGGTAGTCAATTTGAATCCCGCCTTTTCTTGGCACTCGCTCGCATGGTCGGCGCGAATAAGATTCACACCACACCGTACCGTCCTCAATCCAACGGACTAATTGAAAGATGGCATAGGACCGTTAAGGCGGCCTTAATGTGCAACGCACCGACACCCTGGCCGGAACTGCTTCCTTCCGTATTACTGGGACTTCGGACGTGCATTAAAGAAGACATCAATGCCTCACCAGCTCAGCTTCTCTACGGCACCGAACTACGCATTCCAGGCGAATTTTTTTTCATGGAGGATTTACCTGCAAACCCGAGCTTCTTCCTGGAAAAGTTTCGGGAACGCATCCGGCAAATTCGTCCAACGCCAACAGCGCATCACACGAAATCGCGCTGCTTCATCCTCAAGGACATATACAACAGTTCGCATGTCTTCCTCAGAGTGGATGCAGTCAAACGACCACTAGATCCTCCCTACTCGGGCCCACACGAGGTCATTGACCGACTGAACGATCGGGTTTTCATCGTAAGAATCAATGGCGTTGACAAAGCGATTTCCGTCGACCGCCTCAAGCCGGCATTTACTGCAAAAACAGACTCAAACGAGTCGGACGGGGCCCAGCCTCAACAGTCATCGTCTTCCGAAGACTCAACTGAATCCTCGAAAACCCGGCCGACCACCATGGACCGACCGACAAAAACCTACGCTACCATTACCAAGAGGAAAAAGGTGTTGTTCTCTTCCTTACCTAGTCAGGTTACTGAGGGGGGAGTGGATGTGGCCGCTGATCTGCCGCTCGCGCGTGCGGTCGGTACCGCAGATAGCAGTTGTGCGACACCAGCGCCAAGACATGCGAGGAAGCGGACAATAGTCCCTCGTACACCATACTAGTTCCTAGTCTAATCGATAAATACTCTATGGCCACAGAGAGGCATGGATATCCGTTTGGCGCCAAAAGAGAGTTACTGTTCCTACTTGCAACGTTGTGTATACCTTACACCTGTGATAAGAATAAAATATATCGTAATCGTCAATAGCCCTTGCCTTTGTGTTTCCGCATAAAATCGTGGTGCTAAGTGCCACAGTACTCTCCATACAGGTCTGAAATTAGCTGTGTTTATAGCTTGGACGTCTGTTGAGAATACCCTGTCATGATATCAACACATATCGTAACACAACGACCTTTTTTCTAACCTCTACAAAAATTGCAACTGAAGCACGTCGCTTACTTAAGGAGGCCTACGGTTACCATGCATCGTCGAAAACAATACATGAAGATTGGAACAAGCGGTTCAGAAGGGGCGATTTTTATACCAGCGATAAGGAGCGCTCGGCAAGATCGCAAACGTTTGAGGACGCCGATTTGCAAACGTTATTGGACGAAGATGATACACACACGGAAGATCAACTTGCCGAGAGATGAAATGTGACTCGACAATGCATTTCCAAACATTTGCACGCCATGGAAAAGATTTATAAAGAATGAATGTGGGTTCTGCATGCGTTGACTGAGAGACAGATGGAAAATCGAAAAGCCACTTCCGAAATTTTGCTTTTGCGGCACCACAAAAAAAGTTTCCTGCATCGAATTATTAGTGGTAACAAAAAATGGATATATTTAGAAAACTCCAAACACAAAAAACCGTGGCTTTCACTTGGCGATGCATCAACGTCGACGGCACAGCCAATCGCTTCAGAAAAAAACAATGCGTTTGACGGGACCAGAAAAGAGTTGTGTACCGCTGATTAATTTAAACCACACATGGCTCTAACAGCGCCCAAAACGGGATGAGAGACACGAGCGTGTCATATTGTAGCAGGACAATGCTCCGTGCAATCGGAATTGCATGGTTCAGAAGACCATGAAAACGCTTAAATGGGATTTGCTACCACACCCGCCGTATTCCGCAGACCTGACTCCTTCGGACTTCACCTGTTCCGGTCGATGGCGCATGACTTGGGTGGGCTGCACTTAGCCAATTATGACGCAGTTCAAAATTGGTTGTCGGAATGGCTTCAGTCAAAAGACACGTCCTTTTATCGCCGCGGAATTTATGTGTTGCCCCAGGGATGGAAATAATGTCTGATCAACGGAGGGCAATACTTCGAATAAACCATTTTTTGTATTTGTCTTCAAATTTTTTATTTTTTTTTATTAAAAAAAACCCGGAAACTTAGTTGCGCACCTAGTATATTGAATTCACTTTACTTTTTTACCAATTCAAGTTCTGAATTTGTTTTTATATATATATGTGAATGTGTCCGTGCGACCTAATACATTGTAACGACGCCAGAAACGCCAGTAACTGGGGTACCCAATTCCTCACTTTCACCAAAGTATATTCATATTCCTTTTATAATTGTCTGAATTCGTTGTTCGTACCAGCATCTTTGCCTTCACGTCGCTATTGGAAAATCTCGTGTTATTTAAATTGCATAGCATAATATCTAAGGATCAAAATGCTGTCTCATATTGCGACTCTTATTGCAATAAGTGCTATAAAGCAGACTCGTTTTAATGTCTATGACTGGGCTACCTTGTTTGTTCATGTCACCTTCGGGATATCACGTACACTCGATTTCATTTCCTATTATTTTGGGTTGTTGCTAAAAAATTATGTTATCTTATGTTAGCATCGATAATAAATTGTTTCATAATGCATCTGCAAGAGAAACCCATTTCACTTCAATATAGCACAATTAAATGACTTTTTATTTGTTAAAACACTATTTATATGCTAGCGCCACAGTTTTCTTATCTCGTCCAAAGTTATTTTATACAAAACATACATAAGTTCGGAATAATATATAAGTGAGGTTGGTCATCATGGTTTAACAACCCTGCTGCATATTTAATAGTGCTATGCTTTTGTTTATATAAGGGGTCGTGTTGACGTTCGAATTTACACCCAATTCGAAAACTCTTTGCATCAGAGGTAACGCATGTTCTGAAACAAAGATGTAGTATTTTTTTTAAATTCACCATATTGATGTAATTTCATGAATACGCTATATAATTAATCGACGTGAGACCGCGGTCTTGCGGACATATATAGCGCCAGTGAGGTATCAGCTCTTTTAGTCAAGTTTTATTTATTCTCTACACATTTTCATTCGTTAGAAAATTGCCACTGACACTTTTTATGCCCAAGTGACAGTGTCACTAACTTGAACCAATAGAATAAAGACAATAGTATAACACCCATAAATAATCTACTTACAGCTGATATCTCGATATCGTTCTTTTACAGTCGTTAAGAGGCAACATACTACTGCCATGACATGATTTATAAATTTTCGACCACGACACAATCGACAGAGAGTAAAAATTTGTTGCCACCAATGCGTAGTTGTGACCAGATATGGTTAAGTCACGTCTCGCAATCGATTGGGCGTTACCGGAGAATTCTTGAATCACGCATGACTACAATCGCTATCGCGCTTAAATTGACGCACCGAATTCGACCGGTAATATCACCTCTTACATTGACCTCAACTAGTCCGAGGTTAATCCATGTAGCGTGCTCTTTTACAAGAAAGCTAAATTACCTTGCATACAAAGCAGAATCTCTGGTAACCGATCCAATGCAGACATCAGAACGTCTGATCTCGCACTATCAAGACATCTCTGAAATGCGGAAAGTATGTTCAAGTTTGGTGCAGGTCTATGTTTAAGAGCTCTTGCGGCAAGACTGTGAGCAAGGCTTCTTATGTTGCCCTGCGGTGACACCAGCAGTTCCGCTATACTATCGATCACGAATTCTAGCACCGATGGTTTTCGCGAAGACAAATGTTCGATTTCTTGTAGGGCTATGTAAACATCTGAAACCAACGTTTTTATTTTTGGTAAGAAACGGTAATAATAGCGGAAAGTAGAATTTCCAAGAAGCATACCATCGCCATGAATTTTCCCAAGAGTGGTAATCAAAGATGGCCAATGTGCTGGAAAGCCTGGTTCGGAAGGTGTAGGAAGAGCACCAGTAACGAATATCTCTTCACCATTATTTCCCTCTCTTGGTCCCGGTATACCTGCGACGAGGGCTCGCAAACTCGGTAAGCCAGGATACAGGCATTGTATCTCGCTAAAAGTTTATATTTATTCCCATTACCGAAATGTTTGGGCGATTTTTATAATTAAAACATAATGACAAACAGGTACTTCTATAAACCAACGTGCCAGATATTCGGGTAGTCTAAGGGGTTTTTTTGAAAATTCTTGTATCTCTACTCTAAACAAATATTCACACGATTAGTTCATGCGAGGTTTAATGACTTTTCGTTACACCCCTCTCATGGAAGTTCAAATTTAAAAAAAGGTTACTTTAGCGAATTCTCAGCTAGAAGTATCGCTAAATTCTTCGATATGAAAGTTTAGCGTGACTAAACCAAAGGTCTTATCGACTTCTAAGCCCGAGCCATTTCGTTCAGTGTCGGATGATCGTTGTATAATTTTCGAAGCCTATGTCAAATGTGATTTCACCCAACCCCAGTATTGTCCATCGTTGACCACTACTTTCTCCTATCTTTCAGGCAATATTCGAATCCCACTCTGAACAAAAATAGTTATATTTTGAACCGATCCACGAATTGATCAAATTTTTTACTCCTTCATAAAACCGGAAGTGGTCAGCCAGACCGTGTGTCATCAATCGAAACAGATCATAGTTGGCGGAAGCGATGTCTGGAGAATACGGCGGGTGAGGTAGATCTTCCCATTCCAACGTTTCCATGTATGTTTTGACTACTTTCGTAACATGGGACCGAGCCTTGTCATACTACAAAAACATTTTGTCGCGCCTTTCGATGTACCGTGGCCATTTCTCTTTCAATGCTCGGTTCAAACGCATTAATTGCGTTCGATAACAGACCTCTCTGATTGTTTCAGACAGTTTTAAAACCTCATAATATACTAAACCAAACTGATCCCACTAAATACAAAGGATGACCTTGGACCCATGAATAGTCAGTTTGGCCGTCGACGTGGCATCGTAGTGAACCCATTTTTCGTCCCCAGTCACAATGCGATGCACAAATCCCTTTTGCTTTTCAAGAAACTGTTCACAGGCAAAAAACGCAGTTCGACATCTGTTGGTTTCAACTCGTATGGCACGTAGTATCTTTGCTTCTAGATAATTTCCAGGTGTTGCCAACTCTTCCTGAGCTTGACACGAGTCTTCATTAAGCAATACCCCTAATTTTTCATCTTTAGAAACTTTCGCTATTCCACTGCTACGTTAGTGTTCGACGTAAAAATCATCGTTCTTGAAGCGTTGTAATCACTCACGAAATTTTCTTTCATTCATGGCGGCCTCACCATAAGTCCCTGAGAGTATTCGGTGACGCTTAGCCGCGGATTTCTTCGTATTAAAGAAATAAATTAACAGCTCCCGCAAACGATAAGAATTTTCTTCATAAACTAATATTTTTAATCGCGAAAAAAATTTTTGATATGAATACGAACCGACTACTGGTGCTATAAGATTATATTTACAAGATACCCAAAGGTCCTGCATGCCGTCTATAATGTATTTATTTCAACGACTACTTAGTGCTGACGCCATCTATAGGAATACGGTCGAAGCAAAGTTGTATACCTAATATTCATTCTACGGAAAAAAAATACGTACCGGAGAACATGAACATGTTTGTGCAAATATTTCAATGCTGGCTGAACGTCGTGAGAAACATAGGCTTGCAACAAAGTAACAAATCTGTTTAACAATGGTGTTAAGTCTTTTCCTGGTGAATAATTCTGTAAGTGGAGAATAATTTTGTAAATTGAAAATAACAATGGATCACACATTTGCGTGAATGCAATATTCTATACAACCAAAAAATCTTTACCTGAAAGCATTGAAAGTAATTGGCTAATGTGTCTTCGAGAGCCATTCTATGCTCCTCGTTGAACAAATAAGGCTGTAAAAGTTCCAACAGTCCCATCACCTGAATAAAAAGATTCAAGTGATGACCCGATCGAAAATCGGAAAAATCCAAGTACGAGCGTCCTGTCAGGGATGAGGCAAGCATGGGAAGCTGTCGCAACACCAGTATCGGGTGTACAGCGGCCATTTTACGAGCGCAAAGCTCGAAATCTTGAGATTTGCTTATCCACGATTTTTGGCGCGGTGTCCCTGCCAAAGCCGTTAGGAGTGAATGACTCATACAGTCGAGAGTTGATCCTGTCCAGTTGGTGATCTTCGCATTCCCGACAAATTTTTTCATTTCCGATTGATCGA
Organism: Netelia melanura; assembly: GCA_964007305.1. Lineage (NCBI taxonomy): Eukaryota > Metazoa > Arthropoda > Insecta > Hymenoptera > Ichneumonidae > Netelia > Netelia melanura. Next base: position 3,815,940 of record OZ023260.1, read on the forward strand.
GATAACAAATCACTTTCGGTATCTTCATATAGAGATGCAGCAGAAACTGATGAGACATATCAGATTGTGGACTGCAAATAGAAACGCGCGCATGCTTGTTCATACACATTGTACACGATATACAAATTATAACAATATTCATCCATACCTCCATCGTAAAACATATAATACTTTTTTTTTATATCCGGCATCGCATGTATATTTATCGATGGACGTAAGTCGAGAAAATGAAGCCATACAAAAAAAGTTTTTCAAGAAAGTTTCGTTAATTTTCCCTCTGCCACGTTGTAAGCGGATGATGATGAATACGTACAATAATAAAAAATAAAGAAATATTTTTAGCCGCATGACAACAGAGTTATGGTAGTTTGAATTTTTTTAATGGCACAAGGGCACGAGCACGTCCTTTGGCGAGGATCAAACTTAAAAATTCACGCTCGTATCCAAAAAATGTTCCAGTCAAAACTCTGTAACTGCTTTAACATTACTTAATCGGTAATGGCCTAAGGCTTAAACAGAAGTCCTTAAATATGGCAACAGAGAGAAATTACGACCGTACGATCTCTACGTGGTATACGTTGGGTTCCTTATTATACTCGTGCATTCACCGGCCGTACAGTCCTGACAAGACTTTTTCATCAATCAAGTGACACCCCGTATAGAGGCACATACATATGTTTAAAGGCAGTTGAACAAAGATTTAAACACACTTCGCGAAAACAATGTTTGCATTGTTAATGGATAAGAGAGTAATAAATTATTTAGTGAGAATAAACAATACCTATTGTCATTGCTCATCATTCGTTGCACCAAATGTTGGACAACCCTAGCCGCTCGATGTTCTTCGGTAGAAACGCAGTGTAACAATAAATCCAATCTCGTTTCCATCTGTGTAAGTGCGGAATTTCTGCATTGTCGTTCGTTGACGATTACTGCCTCGGCTACCACGTAAGCGACAAGCGTAAGAAGTTGCTCTTCGGATAAGAGCAATATATTTTCAGGTACGTAGTGTTTTGGAGTGAATTTATCACGTCCCTGCCAGAGTTTTGGATTGCACGTTAATGCCCAGAGAAAATCCAGCACAGCAGTCGGATCGTATCTAATGGTAAATGATAATATGAGAGTCATATTATTGTCATTATACATTTATAATATCATCGCCGAATTTCAATAGTGGATGATTTAAAATTTGTATCGAAAATAAAAATAATCAAGTTAGATTTTCTACTCCAACTCTCCCGTAAATTGGTAGTTATTTCAAAGCTTCGTCTACCCACTTTTATTTTAAACTTTGCATTTTTGTCACTAAATTGTGCTGACAGCATCATCTTGGCGATAACAATAGAGATGACGCGTGCATATTAAGTCATTGGCATGTCATATCGTTCGTAATTCGACAACAAGCAAAAGCTGAGTCATATATGAGAATGTTTAGCATGGAGAATTATATCCAACCATTCGAATGGACATGAATTATTGTCCAAAGCGATAAAATGCAGATAAAAATGTAAAGGAGATCAACTGTTTCGAAGATATTAAAAATATTGAGTTTAAGGAAGTAAAGTGGCAATCGTTCGTTACATCGAATTTAAAAAAAAATACAACTAACAAGGGAATGTTGCCAGGTCGATCTCACCGATTTGGATGAAATTTGGCATTCTGATGGAATGAACAAAAATTAGTGACACGTATTTTTTTGCGTGTCAAGTTATTTTTTAAGGGGTGAAAAGCATCCTCATTAATAGGGGTTTTTTCGTTGTTAGTCGATAACTTTTGAACGGTACAAGATATGAAAAGTTATACATTGCAACAACATTGATTTTTTCGCGTACAATATACTGGAAATGAGAATGATGCAGATAACAACAAATTTCATACTGTTTCTTGCAAAAATGCAATTTTTTCATACGGATCTCCGAGAGTTTTTAGCTGATTGGGCTGAAAATTTGCATACACGTAGACGATGGAAAAATAGGAGATACGGGTTTTTTGTTTTTCCGATATCTCATAATTAAGGGGACGAAACCGCCCTTCCATATTTTAGCCGAGTGCATCGTGTGATAAGCTAGTTTTTTGCACATTCCGGGTTAAATTGACGTTGATATAAATTAATTTCAATGCGCGAGTGCATATTTGTAAATTACATCCTCTCACCCTTCCATCCCTTAAGCATCCCCCTCTGGAACGTGCGAAGTAATTACCGCGCTGTATGGACGAAAGAAGCTTGTGGAAATAAAAATGGGTTGCAATGAAAGTATAATCAGTGGAACTAGTCCATATAAATCTATTCGTTTTGGCGGAATGGCATTCTTAATAAGTAACTCACCCCTTCTTAAGGGCGCACTTTAAAACATTGTTCTTTCGTGAACAGGCTGAGATAAAAAAAAAGGATCAAAGGGCCAAAATGTTGTGTCCTTCAACTATTAGACGTTCATAATGACATTGATGAATACAACAACAAATGGCGTAGTGTTTATTGCAATAATTCGCGAATAACTGGTGAAAATCACTCTAAAATTTTCCGTGTTTCAAGTGTCGCTGCCAAGAAGTATATATTCTCAATACTGGTCGAAAATCGGTAATACTTCTCCATTCTTGGAGCGGTCAATGTCCAACTGCATTGAAAGAAATAGATATGCAAGGGAAAGATATTACAGTTTTAACCATTCTAGCAGGTAAATATATTGCACTAGTTTCATTAGTTCTGTACACAACTAATTGACATTACAATTAGTTATTCTTGCAGGTACAGCGGGAATGATACAGCCCCTTGATGTTTATGGTTTCCGTGTATGGAAAATCGTTTTTGACATAGTAACATTATACAAATAAGGCGTCAACTTGCACTTGGAAGACAATATTGTTAAATTACAATTTCTTGCACACAACCAGTTTTCTTCTCCACGGTTTACAAACCTTTTTAAATATGCGTGGTACAAAAGCGGTAATGTAGAAAGGAGACTACCACGGTTCGAAAATCCGGTAGAATTTTGCGTTTGGCAACATGCACTAACATGTGACATATGCGGCGAAACAGCTGTTGTTACTTGTGTGTGGTGTAATACAGCTCTGTATTTCAAACATTTTTATCACGATTATCATTATTGTAATATGTCTAATCCATAAACAAATTTACTGTTAAAATGGTTAGTACAGTTTTCCAATCATATTGTACCTAATCCTCCAAAAACAGTACGTGCCGAAAAGAGAAGAGAAATTCTGTGCCGATATAAGCACAAAATTGGAGAGTGATTTTCACCAGTTATTCGTGAATTATTGCAAAAACAATACGCAATTCGTTGTTGTACACATCATTATCATTATAAAGGTCTAGTAATTGAAGGATACAACATTTTGTTTCTTTGATCCTTTTTTTAATCTCGGCTCGTTCACGAAAGAACAATTTTTGTTAAGTGTGCATTTAAGGGGGGGGGGGGGGGGGGGGGGGGTAAGATACCCTTTAAGAATGATGTTGCGCCAAAACGAAAACAAAATGTGCCGACTAGTTCCACTGATTATATTATACTTTCATTGCAACCCATTTTCCTTTCTGCAAGTTTTCATCCATGCAGCGCGATAAGAACTTTGCACGTTCCAAAGAGGGATACTTAAGGGATGGAAGGGTGAGGGGGTGTAATTTACAAATATGCACTCGCTTATTGAAATTAATTTATATTAACGTCAATTCGAAAGAAACGACGAGGGGAGAACTCAAAGAAATATGGGGAAAAATGAGATGTGGAAGTATAAGACGGGAAAAGGAAAAAGGATTCCGGAATAGCAGATGTAGAGTGTGTAAGAAAGAGGAAGAGACACTGAAGCACATATGGGAATATGAGGAGGCGGGAAGACAGATGGAGAAGGAAGCGTTGAAGAGATATCAACAGTGGAAGGAACAACAACAGGACCCGGAATCAACGGGATGGGCCAAGGCACTGGAAGGGAAGGAATTAATTGAGTAAATGGGTGAGGTGGTGAGACAGTTCGAAAAAATAGCCAATAGAAGAGAGGAAGAGAGAGAACGAGAAAAATAGTAAAGTAACAAGCAGAAATAGCAATGGAGTAATATAAGGAAATGTAAAATGTAAATATGGGAAAGAGTAAGAGAGGAGTGTGTAAAAGCTCGAAAGGACATACAGGTGGAAATAAATTCTATACCATATTAACGTCAATTTAACCCGGAATGTGTAAAAGACAAGATGATCATACGGTGCACTCGGCTAAAAAATGGAAGGATAATTTCGACCCCTTAATTATGAAATATCGGAAAAACAAAAAACATGTGCCCGCTATTTTACCATCGTCTACGCGTATGCAAATTTTCATCCCACAAAGTTTCAGTGTATAGTACGCGAAAAAATAAATGTTGTTTCAATTTGTAACTTTTTTATATCCCGTACCGTTCAAAAGTTATCGACGAAGAACGAAAAAAACCCTATTCCCGAGGGTGTTTTTTACTCCTTAAAAAATGACTTGGCACGTAAGAAAAATACGCGTAGTTTATTTTCGTCCATTCAATCAGCATGCGAAATTTCATCCAAATCGGTGAGATCGACCTCGCTACGTGTAAGAGCCTTTTCAAGAACCTAATATTATGTTCGATTTTTCAATGTAATGTGTTTGGTAAATCGTTAAACTTTTTCGAGTTTCCGAATGTTTTTTTACAATTCGGGAACAATATTTTCATTGAGTAGATTTGCATTATTTTTAATTCCCGTATAATGTTATACATTTTAAGCGGCGTGAAAAACGAACTTTCTGAAAGAAACGTTTCAAAGAATTTTTAAGAAAAAATTGGATAGCAACTGAGATCACCCCATTAGCGTAATTTGCTCAAGCGTAATATAAAGCTTATTTATAAAAAGATAATGGGCGTTCACCACTGGTTCCAATTTTATTGCCACACGAAATTCAGATATTACGTTTATCATATTGATGATTTTCTATTTCTATATCTAGGGTTTTTCGGAAAATTAATATCTTTCTCAGAAACACTGAAGCAATGTTTTCTTCAATCGAAAAAAGAAATACAAAAACATATCTGCCCACTATGAATATTGCAGCATTAAACTCGGAATAAATCGACATTAAAAAGAAATTCAAAATCAGAAATAAAAAATGAAGTTGTTGGGAAATAGAGTTTTTTCCTCTGAAAAGGTGAAAAATTTCATAGAGTATGACTTGAATTTCTTTTCTAAAAAGCGCACTGAAAAGTGAAGCATTTGAAAAAAAACGTCTCGAATAACCAATTTTCGAAAATGTTATAAGCCTTTGAAAATGTTTGAACAACGAGAAGACGTATTTTCAAAATTCATAACTTTTTTCGGTTGGGTAAAAATATTTGAAAATGTTCACAAAAATATTTTTAATGAGGTAGTATAACATATAAAATTTTCGGCAAAATAAAAAATGGTCGTATTCAAAAGTGGTCGAAATCATATGGAATCAGTCATACGTTTGTACGTATAACCGTACCAAAACTAAACTAATTGTGAATAGAATAGTTTAATAGTTATTTAACAAAAGGTAATTTTCATAAAAATGTATATATTCCTTATAACAAATAGTTAGGTGTGATGGTAGGTATGACTCTTGGTAAGAATAAAAAAGAGGTTCATATGTGTTATGATAAAACTATTACACGTTCCCACTAGTTACTTCCTCTAGTTACTCGGTATATAAAATTGTTGCTACGGAGTGCATCTTTGCATCACGTTTATTTAAAAGAAATTGGTGCAATAGCTTTGCTACGGCAAAACCATTTTCTATTTTATTTCTTGTATACGAGCCCCCTTGGGACCCTGGCAAAGGTGAAACTTTTAAATTTCTCAAAAAAATACGTGAATTATTTGAGTATAATAAACAATGCGCTACCAAGCTATAACGTCATAAATCAAGCTGAAATTGACCTGTCCATTTGTCCCTTAACATTGAAAAATAGTTTGGCTACAGTTTAAAAACTAATTCAGAATAAATTCAGTGATCTTTTTGTTATAATTATAATGGCTCGTATCTAAAATTTGCGAACCCCTTCAGTCGGTAGTACGTTTAGATGATCGTGTTCAGATAACGTAATAAAGATATTTGAAATTAGAAACTTGCTTCCTCATTATTTTATTCAGCTCACAATACTTTCTCGCTGAGTAAAGGTTGTTCATTACGATTTTCTCAGGAGGGAAGCTTATTGAGCGAGATACAATGATAAGGAATTGATACACAAGTTTTTGATATTTCTTGATATTTAAAATTATGTTAGTTTACGTCGAATAGTTCGAACATACCACTTGAACTTTGACTATAGACCTGACTTGCCCAAGGTTATCTCCAAGCTCGAGGATAGTGTAAAGTGTGTTATAATAGTCTCTATGTGTGCAAGTAACATTAGTCGAACCGGTCGAAAATTTCAAAAGTTAGATTGTAAGTAGATCAAGTTTCAAACCAATTCTTGTGCAACATGTGCAATATTGATATTTGTCCAATGAGAAATATAAAAATATTTGTTTTATTGCTCATACCCATCATCGCATTGGTCCAATAAATGTCCCACACACTTGTGCAATGTTGCCCAGCTCGCTCTGTGTGTCAGTAATGTCAGCAAGTATGGCCTGCAGGCGTGAGAATTAACGATACTATCGTCAATTTTTGTGTGAACTTTGGTCTTCCCAAATAGCAATTTCATCTGCAGGTTCGGACGTATACCAATCAGCTCGGGCTCTACGGATGCTAACCAATCGATCAGCAGACCGGTGCGAGGTTTAACGACGCCCTCGTTACTGTCGTAAACGAGAAGATTCACCATTGCCTCGACGAGCGCGTCATTTTTCTGTTGTTTTAGACATATGTCGAGTAACATTCTACCCACAGCCTCGAGATTAAGTGGATCCGTATTCTCAAGGATCGTGCCTGGTTCGCGATTTTGAGCAAACATCACAAGTTCCTTACGTCTCGGAGCTTTCGTCAAATGAACATTGGCAAAATCGCGGAGTATCGAAAGTATTGGAGCCTCGACATCACCGATCAGCGATATTAGATTTAAGCACATGCTTCGTCCCAATTCCACCACCTGCTTCGACGTCGAGGGTTTCTTCAAAGGCAGCAATATCACTCGCATAAGAGTGCAAGAAAACTGTGGCATGTGAACCAGCGAGGCAAGAAATTGTTTTACCTGCATCGAACTGAGAACGCTACATATATGTTGTATAGCGAGTACAACGGCTCCGCTCTCTTTTGTTGATTTTTGCAAATCTCTCGCAAGTGTTTTGTGTAAACGCCTGTAAGCGTCGATCTTGAGACTAACGCCGATGGTCTCGATGAACAAACGATTTATAAGATGGGGCACGTCCGTTTTCACTGAACACTGTATTACCGATTGCTTTTGTACCATCGCACTGGCTGGTAACGATTCTTGCAGATTCTGTGTCTCCGGTATATTTTCATCGGGTAACTGAGGCTCGAGCAATTGAAGGATGTCGACGAACACCAGGCCACCGGTTGCACCCCGTCTGTGTTGTACTTTGACCAATTGAGCCATATATATTTTATCCAACACAGCGCCACCGACTGAACCAGGGTCGATCTGCACAGCTATGTCGAGAGTATGCAATAATTTGCTCATCGACAATACGGGTATGCCGAAACTCTGAATAAATAGGACTAATTGTTGAGGCTCGAGGTCCTTTAGTGCAGCGTCGACGAGACGTGGTACGTTGCTTCTTATCATACGAAGCTTCAACCAGTCAGGTATCAATAATGCTTCCTCGCTCGTGTCAACGAGAAAAGCCTTTGGTGGTTCAGCATTTTCGGGAAACCACGTTTCTAATAATTCATTAAACAATCCTTGATCGTCCGATACGTCATATGTTAGAAGTATTATCATCGCGTGTACAACAAGTATGTGCATCGTACATTCTTCTCCAGTGCTCCATTGCACCAGAATTTGATCCTGACTCTCGGACCATGTATAACCCTCGCCGCGGGGAGCTCGTGCTTTCTCAAGATAGTTGCAAAATATCGTTTTAAAAGCGTTCAAAGTTTGACGTGCCTGTTGACAATCGTTATCAGACTCGGGCAATATAGCTGCCGTTATTGTGCTACGTTCGACGACTAATTGCGATATTTCGTTGGCGAGATCCGTAAGTTCGGGCAATTCATCGTCCTGCGTATGCTCGGCAAGAAATGTAATATAACCACGTACGAGATCCGGACTGTTCTCAACTTGACAGGCTGCACGAAGTGCTGTTGATACCAGCGAACGCACGGCCAGAAAATGCGGTATCGACGACAACTTTTTAAGTAACCATGATTCCCTGTAACAAAAAGTAGGATTATTAATTAATAGGAAACACTATCGTTATTGGAATTCGTGCGGTTCTTTTCACGAGACAACTGCAATTTCGTATTTTTTATCAATACGGACTATATTTTCGTTCACTTTTTTAGAAACATATACCGTAATACCGTTTATTATGTGTTTGTTTAAAAATAAACTTCATATAGTTTACTGTATTTTCGTTTTAAAAAATAGCCTTGGCAGAATGCATTGGTATTACATAGTATAAGTTTTATGTATTTGACATACCGTCCCTAATTGCCTAATATTTTATCAATTTTGAGAACTTGTGATCGAAAGAAGACATTTTAAGGCAAAATTGTTGTGTAAATAATATTCTGTTATAACGAAAGATGACACCCTCTACAAAAGTTCCAAATTAAATTATTTCTCTTGCCATTTTCCAATAAAGATTGACTTAATATTTTTAAACTTTGCAAAGAGGCTAAACTTCTGATAAAATGTCAAAATGCAGTTTGAGCATATTATTAACATTAAAATGGTCCAAATACCGTTACATCCATATGTATTGCATTTTCTTAAGTTAAAACTCTTCTCGAAATTTATGGTGTCGATACTTTCGCACTTGGCGCAGCCGATTATAGCAGCATGACAATCCCGATTTTTTAAAAATAAAATTCTCTTCATTTCGATTGAAACGTTCTAAAACTGTCGGGAGGGGGAGAATAATCGCAAAAATGTATTCAAAGCTTATCACATATTAGTAATATACGTTAAAAATCATGATCATACATGCGCAAATGCATTTGTATAGAAAATAATCGAGCAGTCTAAGATAGCCGCCATTCGACAGAAAAGGGTCTTCTGCGTGAAAGAGTTAAAAAATGCTCTCGGAAGTTAGCTTACTTCTCACTTTCACCGTCAACCTCCATGCTATCGTCATCGGGAAGAATTGACCCGAGAACGAGCTTCAAACCAGTAATGGCCTGCAATCGGCTCCCACTCTGTTGACTGCTCAATCTTCTCAAAAAATACTCCAAGACCTCATAGGCGTGTTGCTGATCCTCGTCCGAATCGGTCAGCAAAGTCTGGAGATGTGCAAGCAATTGTTGCTGTCTCGGTTGTTTGTCAGCAGCTGGTACAGTCGTGGAGAGCAAAAATTCGCACAGGCATTGAACTGGCAGTTGGCTCAGAGAACTTTCGCTATTCTGAACGAGATCTGCGAGCCACGGCATACTTTGTGACGAACTTTGCTGTTGTCGTTGAATTATGTCGAGTAAAAAATCGGGTTTTCTCGAACGACATAACAAATGACCCAGTCGAAGAGATGAATTCAAGGATTGTAGTTGTTCAAGAACAGCGGGCGGTGGTCTCCGTGCTATACCGGTAGGGTCCATTGTTATTAATTGAGAGAGCAATAGGCTGTTCTGCTCGGATATTTGCATTCTTGTCGACGCTGCAGCTAAATGAGACTCGTATTCCAATATTTCTTGTTTCTCCAGTGATTCGACTTGTAATTCTTTCGCCCTTTCTTGGTCTATCACTTCCGGCAATGCCATTGTCGGTGGCGGATAGGAGAAATGACTGTAATAAAATCAATCTTTCAGTATGTAAAGAACGAAGAATATATATATAGAGAGAGACGAGATATAAGCAATTAAAAAATCATTAATCTAAAGATAGGGCTGCCAACTTGGATTCACTCTTTAAGGAGAAACGTCTCCATTTTCGTGTTGTAGTATTTAATTTTGGCTTTATATCGGATTGTATGTGCTAATAATCCAGCTTTCTTATTATCGATTTTATTATTCAATTGAGAATATGGATAAATAATGTTAGCAAAAATTATTCTTGAGCAAGATAATTTGTTCTAATATAATAAAGGCGAAATGAAAAATTCATATGTCGAAGAATCATGATAGCAGCTATCATTGCTGCAGTTTTCAAAAGAAATTGTGAAGGAATAATAATGGCGTTTAAAAATGGCAATCATTCGATATTCATTCGGTGTTCCCAATCTCTGTGACAAAATCCGCATTCAACACACATTTATAAACAGAATATGTACTACACTACGTCGATATTGACAAGTAAAACATGATTGTGTGTTTGGCATCGATATTGGCAAGTAAAACGTGATTGGTGACTCATCAATTTGAAATTCATTCATATTTCATTATTCCAGCAATATTTCATAAAGAATTTCATTCACGTCCGCCCGTCCTTCAACTGCTTCTTATATCAAATAATTACTACTCTATCCTACCATTTAATTTAATTGTACGATTTTTTGTTCAACCTCAAATAAAAAGAAAAATTCCGTTTTTACGAAATGTTTAAGCAGAGGCAAATATATTGAAATACGGATTAACGTTGGCCAAGATCACAATAAGAAATAAAAATTGTTATAATTATATGTTAGAAATCCAAATTATTCCATAAAAAACGTTCACCAAGTTGTGAAAGGATCCTCATGAAAATAATAAATATAGTGATTTCACTAGTATTCATTATAACCATTATTTTTCTTCACAGAAACTTTTCTACCGTACATACTTCGTAATACACATTTCCATAAGCGTCCGTAAAATTGGATATCTTGCCCATGTATGTGCGCCGATCGTCGAGGGATTATGAGCCGCGAGAATGAGTAACATGATCCATCCTTTCCAATACAGATTCGATATCGCCAACGTCGGGGGAACGTAGCCAGTTGGTATATTAATTGAGCCCGGAGGCTGATAAACACAAAGATTGAATATCAATTCAATCAGATCCATTTTATCAGCCTGAAGAGTTGGAAAAGACTCGCTGGAATTAGCAGCTGCTCTCCTCACGAGTTGATCGACGATGTCGAGAGTTTCAGAATGGGTTATACCATTTTCCTTCGGATAAATCAAAATGACAATTGTGATGAACGATAAGAATTACTTTCGACATACATACATGCTCGTTGGACGAATAATATTGATATATCAAGTGATCTAACTATTGTTTAATAAAAAATGAAATGCTCGTTAAATTTGTTAAATATCGATGTATTAACTTGATATAATCAAGGCATAAGGTATTAAGAGAGAATTTACCTTCGAGAAACCGATGAGTAGCAAACGCAACAGAGTTGTTTGCAGGAGAGGAACTTCAGAAACTTGACGCATGTAAAAAGCGCGGTCGGACTCAGCCGGCCAATTATCTAACTTGCAATAATGATCGGGTGATTCGAGAAGCATGATTTTATGGAGCGCATGAAGCAACTCGTTACGTCCAACGCCGTAAACCTGTAGCGAGGATGTCTGAAGCCATGAAATAGCCTCGTATTGTATGGTCGAGACCAAATTTTGAAATTGATGTAATATTGCAGCATCCTTTTTGTCGCCCCGTTGTATGAGCAAAGCGGCCTCTTTTACCTGAGGACTTATGCCCAGAAACATACATAGGCAAAGAAGGTCGACAACCGACATGAAAACGCGCTCTTTGAACTCGTAGCCGATCAACTGTTGCGCGATCTCTTGACGTTCCGACATCAAAGTTCGAGCCATCGTAACGAGGCTAATGTCGTGTCGGCAGACACGAACAATCTCGCGCAATAGTACTCGTAATGGGCGCAGATAGTCTTCGCGGTTCATCAGCAAATCTTGAAATATCTCGGCGAGAAGTTTTGCAGCTAGTTCCGACGAATTTTGAAACATTACGGTTAACATTGCCATATTATTAGGATTTCTCGCGTTTGACAATTCATTGTATATCGTGTGTTTCAATATCGTCGACAAATTTTCCGGATGCAAACCAATGAGCTCCTTCACGCCGTGCAGATACAGATTTATAACGGCCTTCGTCTTCAGTCTTATCTTTACCAATTGGCTTATAACTTCAACGTCCCGTTGAGTGTGAGAAGTGCAATTGTAGCATATGTAGCACAATAATTCCTGGGCTGGTTTCATTAATTTTGGATTATGTAACCACATTTCGAGTCGTGGTACGGCGATGTTCCGTATCTCCACGAAACCACAGGCGAACGAGAGTAAGCGCAAAAAATTTCTCGTTATCGATTCGGGTTGGCGACGATTCAGCTGTTCCTTTATAGCTTCGAGAATCGTGTGCTCGATATTTTCTTGACAATGGGTGTAACGAGGGCTCACGGAGCATTCGGATTTGTCCTTGTCGCTTGTACATTGTATCGTCAAAGTGCCAGAATCTTCGTCCTCCATTACAGAGGGACTGTGACAATCGCGCGGTGTCAATACCGACATTTCCGGCTGTATCACGCTTTTGGGTGGGTGCCTTGTATTAAAAGCCGTCAGTATATTGTCCGTGAAACCTTTACACTCCTCGTGATCGACCCAGACACGCTCGCCCAAAGCATCTTCAATGTACAGCTACAAAAAGAAAAGTTTTGGCAATTGAGAGGACATCGAGTCGTAACAATGTAAAAAAGTAAAAATCTAAATTCGCGACAATGAAATCTAAGAGAACATCCGTTATTATTTATATTGAAAAAGCTAAACATTTACCAACTCATTAACACGTTGAGTGCCACGTCAGCCATCGGTAGCTAACACCTAACTTTCCGTTTACACCGTGTCAACCACCGGTGGCTGACAGTGTAAATATACCGCTGCTTCTAAGCAATGCGCGTGGCTTTTTTTGCGACGGGGATTTTTTTAAGAATTCGCGTGGCGCTCAACGTATTAATCGCCAATAACAGAAATTTGGCTGATGAGATTAAACTCTGTAAGCTTAGACTCCTGATACAGAACTCAATTACAATCGAAAAAGATCAATCGGTATATGTAAGAACTCATATTCTTGGAAAAGTCGATAATTCATGAATATGAACATAATATTAGATACGAGGCTAAACTTCAAACTTTTAACACGAATGCACCAAGCTTAAATGATGTTTGCTATAACATTTGGTGAAGAATGACGGAACTGTCTAAATTCTAATATTTCTGCAACCAAATGTAAATATAACCATGTGAATATTTGTTTTCAATCATTCGACGAACGAACGTGAAAATAATAAAGATCCTATGTACATTTATTCTAAAGATCCTAAGAGGGGAAGGGATCCTAACTTTACAAAATTATCAAAGACTAATATCGATATATGTAATAATCTTACAAAATTCAATTGTTTCATAAGTATTTAAAAAGTTAGGCCTCATTGACTGAATAGATCAATTACGAGTTTATAGAGAAACAATCGATCTAAAAAGCATTAGCAAGTTTATTTTAGCGTTTTACTCGTTCTTATGTAATGTGTAATATTTATTAAATTTGAAATCAATGTTCTCTTCTCTCTTTATGGAATATGATGAGGCTGTAACAGCAAATTGCTTATAATTAAGCTATTCTTTCTTTCAAATTATAATGTTTATCACATTTTCTCAATGATTTAATTGAAGACGGTTTAATACATAAGACTGTACGACCATTTTTTATGATGCCGAAAATTGTATATGTTATACCGAACCCACTGAAAACAGTTTTGTGAATTTTTTTAAATTTGTTTACCCAACCGAAAAGAATTTAGAAAATAAACGTTTTCATTTTCAAATGCTCATAACTTTTTCAAAAATTGGTTAATGAAGACGTTCTTTTTAATTCCTCGTTTTTAAACGCGCTTTTAAATACAAAAAAAAACATATATTCTAAGTTATACTATATGAAATTTTTCATTTTTTAGGGAGAAATCTTAATTGCTTAAAAACTCCATTATTTTTTATTTTATTTTCAATTTTGTTTTAACTTTGATTTATTCTGCGTTTAATGCCGTAAGAATCATAGTGGGCAAATTTTTTTGTGTATTTTTTTTCTTTTTCGATTATAGAAAATATTGCTTGTGTTTTTCTGAGAACAATATCAATTGTCTGTCCACTATGAATCTTGTGGCATTGAACTTAGAATAAATCGAAGTTTAAAAACAAAATTGAAAATCAAAAATGGAGTTTTGAGAAATTAACGGTAGGGTAGAATTTTAAAATTTGTTTTTTTTTCGATTTTTTTAAAATCTTAACTAAAAGCATAATATCTCAAGAATATTGTGTCTAAATTTCAAGTCGATCGGAGCAAAATTGACGACGTTATGAGTATTTTTACGCTCATGAGTGGGCGCGATCATCTGACTATATGCGTATAGGCCGAGCAGATCAGAAAGCCGAAAAACAGACGAAAGAAGGCAGGATTCGTCGTAGACAAGAGCAAAAAGATGCTTTAGGCATCCTGGATGACAGCAACGTCCTTTATGGACCTGGCATCGATGATTCAATGTGAGGTAAGCCGATAAAACTCACTTACGAACTCACTTACGTTTCATCTCAAATTTTTTAGTGTTCAAAACTTTAAAGCGTTTTTCCCACAACTCACATTTTCAAAGTCGGTGCCCATCATAACTTCAAAACTACTGCACCGATCCTTTTGAAATTTTGCACACTATTTCTGTACATAATTTACGAGGTAACGCTGGAGAGTTTTTTTCAAATTTGTTTATATTTTTCATTTTATAACAACAAATTAACCGAATTTTTCACTCAAAATCGCGTTTTTTCCTTTAAAGTGTTCCCAATACTTGAAATTTTTTTATTTCAACCCCGCCCCCAGCGTTACCTGGGGAAAGTCCTTATCTAATGATATAACTTTGATTTTTTGATTTCAGATGATCCAGCACGGAGAATGGGTGATTATGATGGGCACCGCAATTCAACTTTTTTCCGAGACGCTTGACAAAAATTGCTGCCATCGCCGTATTTTTTAAATATTTCTTCGTGAAAATTGGACACAATATTGTTCGAATGTCACACTTTAATGTACCATTGGTTTAAATTAATAGATTTTAACCGTCTCGTCAAAAAAAATCATAAAAATGTGCCTTTTTTCATACGAATTAACCCTACCCCGCCCTTAAGATTTCTCTCTAAAAAAAACAAATGAAAAATTTCATACAGTATGACTTGAATATTTTTATCTGAAAAGCGCTATTACAAATGACAGATATGAAAAGAAAACATCACAATTGATCAATTTTTTAAAAATTTATGAGCGTTTAAAAATGATTGAAAAACCGAAAGACGTTTTTTGTTTTCAAAATTTATAACTTTGTTGCGATCGGGTAAAAAAATTTGAAAAGAATCAGAAAAAATTGTTTTTAGTGGGGTAGTATAACATATGAAATTTGCAACAAAATAAAAAATGGCCGGGTTCAAAAGTGGTCGAAATCATACGGAATCGATCATAATCACCTTGACGAAAATTTCGGGCCAATTCTTCTTTTCATGATAACCTCGCATCAGCAAGTTTGCAGCGAGTACCGGTACGAGTGGGTTGCCTTTGCTCTTAAAATTGTGCGTTTGATCACGTTTCAACAACGATGAGAGCGCGTGCAATATACAGTCATTGGAGAATATCGATGAACGTATTTTCGCAAGATACATGAGTCCCATATAAATCAGTGTATCGGGCTTCCATCGCTGGTTCTTGAGCGTTCTTATTGCACCGCATATGACACCGATAACCTTATCACCCTCGTCGGCATCGCTCGCATCAAGTACCATTGGCACTAAATCGGAGGGATCGCAATCAAGCGCTACGACTTCCCATGCTTCGGCACTAGACGTTGGAGGACGTTGATGTGGCGTATGAGTCGCGAGTTTGGGCTTCTTCTGTGGTATCATGGACTGCAAAGATCCTGGGGGTGCTTCTTTCTTACGATCGGATACTGCAATCAAATCACGTATGCGATCATATCATCGTATCATCGCGCTACTTTTTTCGTCTTCTGGCCCCCTATGTAGCTGCATCTGTTACCTGTTATCTGTTTGGTACAGTTTTGTATCGTGACCATTTTTTCAAACATTTATCAAATACCTCCTTTCGCACAATCGTAAAAAGCTGGAATAATAATACTTGAAAAAATTGTTAACCACCTATTTGTAAATAACTTTTGTTTAGTTACCAAGAATCATCATCGGCGTTTTCGAATACCCGCGATATAAATAAAAATTTACTATAATTTATAGAATATTCATTGTTAATCATTGTAGTACTCGCGATAAATGGAGAAACACATTTTTTTCAGGGTAAGGTACCATTCTTTCGTCTTAATAAAAAAAATTATTTACAAGTTTGATATCTTCCATGAAACTTGACATTAAAAATAGATGATGGTCCTAAAAACGTGCAATTCTGATAAGGAATTTTATCAAGTAGATGTATATCCAGTTTTAACAAAGTAACAATTTCATAAAATGGGAACAACGTGTTTATTGATTCTCACGGAATGCAACTTGTCAGTAAAATAAGACTCGTTCGAAAATTCAAGACGAATTCTTAAATAAACGTGCTTGTAAAATACACGGAAATATTGTACTTTGCAAAAAGTAATCGGAGATCTTTTTTTGTTTTTTTTGTTTTTTTTTTTTATAAATGAATGTATGTGCTAAATATTTTCAATTCTCAACATTTAAAACGGAGATCTAATTTATCTTTCCCCCAAGTTAAATTGAGAATATTGTTTGAATTTGACAAGTACAGTTGGTGACGAAATTGAGTGGACACCCTCTAGTATAGAGTGCCGGAACGGTTTTTTATGCCATTTCGCCGATAGTTCGCCTAGGCCAATTTAACCCACGCCATTTTAAAGAGGAGCCATTTACCTTCATTTTGGCAATTTAAAAAAAAATTTACGATTTTTTTTACAATTGGCACCCAATCTTGAAAATAAAATTTTTTGGTCATTTTTTTGTTCTTCTTTGAGTGAACACCGTTCGTAGTAAAAAAAATTTAACACATTTCTTTAACCGCGATCATAAAGGCAAAAGTCCAAGCTTCAATTTCTTTTTTTAGAAAACATTCTACGATTTTTATTTCCAAAGTATTTCGTTTTTTTTTTTGAGAAAAAATAGACGATTTAAAAATTGCTCCGCAGGACGAAAACGATGAGGTTTACAACAAAACCTGAAGTCGATAAAAAGTTGTATTACTTCTTGCTGAGTTCACAAGAATTTTGTCAGATTTTTTTTCGAAATTGGTTTCCCATCTACAGTCGGTGACAAAATTGAGTGGCCACCTGACTAATTTACAAAGATGGCAGCACTCCTTTATGCAATTTCTTCTACATTATCGTTAGTTATTTATTTTATTATTAAAGATCATACTTTCATATGTACAGTAAACTCCCGTTAATCCGAAATCCGCTTTAATCGAACAAATTTTTACAATTTTTTTTCATTGTTCATTACTTTAAAAATATTGCCGCAACAAAAGTTTCTGAAGTCAAAGAACAAAAAAATATTAGAGACTTTTTTACCAAAAAATAAATTCTAATGAAGCGTCCTAGAACTTCAATGTCCATAAGTTAAAAGTTTTTTGTTTTTTTACTTTAAAGTTTCCTTCGTGAAATCTCTAGTTTTGTTTCATAATTTTGTAGTTAATTTTTTCATTCAAAAGAGCATGTAATAAAATTAAGAGTCCTGTTTTTCCCGCTGCCACATAAGGCGGATTTTTTGTGTAAGAACACAAAATAAACGAGCTTTGTTATTCAGCATTTAAAAACTTTGAGTTTTCAATGATACTTTAGCGCCTTTTTAACACGTCAACACAAATTTTTCAGTCAAAATCATGCAGGCTTATTCACAATCATATCAATAGCATTCTACGTAGGCACGTTTAACGATCATATTTCGCGGTATTGACGCAATTCGGGGTGTTTCACGCGGGAAAACAGGGGACTTGGGCTTATCCGAAATTTTCGTTATCCGAACCGACCGCCGCCCGATCATTTCGGATAAACGGGACTTTACTGTACATATGAAAGTATGATCTTTAATAATAAAATAAATAACTAACGATAATATAGAAGAAATTGCATAAATGAGTGCCATCTTTGTAAATTAGTCAGGTGGCCACTCAATTTTGTCACCGCCTGTATATAAATACTGAAGCAAAGTACTAAGCACATATTTACATAGTTATGGTTATTACTTTTTGAAAAATAACTTATTATCCCTTTAAGATACCAGCATTTTAACAAGAACAGATGAATAATCAAATAATATTGGATGTGACGTGGAATGTAGACACAAAATGGCTGCAACAAATAGAGGCCTAAAAATAGGTTCTTGACATTACATCATGATTAAGACTTAATATAAGGTGTATTATCGACGGATCTACTACAAATGCAACTAAAACAACCACATGTTTAAACCTGCTTTCAAAGAAAAAGTGAATTATTTAATGAATAGAGAATTACCAATCCATCATTTTCTCGAAAAGATTAACACTCGTTCAAAAAATTCTATTACAATTCTAGCTGAAAACTTAATCTGTTATATGCAATGCCTCAAAATTACTTGGAATATTGTCAATGGAACTTGGCCACAGATATAACTGCAATTTCATGTACCAAATTTTGTTTGAATGCTGATTTTTTCAGGAAAGAACGTGCATGGTGAAATGCATAATTCTACTTCCAAGTGAACCATTCTTGTATTTGTGCAGAAGATTAACCATCTTGGAGAAGATTAGATCATAGCGTTTATTATCGAGTAAGTCACACATTTAATATCTTCAAAGACGGTATATCTTACAGCGAAATGTAGATAAACACGAAGTTTGCCTACCAATTATAGAATTAACTGTACTCGTGTCTCGCTTGACCTATCCTTGATTACGTAGAATGAATTTTGGTCTGCGAATAACAGTTGTTCTACTCGAACTTATAAAACTTTATGGTTAATATAAATCATTTCTGTTTATCCATTATTTGGAAATAAATTCTTACCCGAGGACGAAGCAGACGTGCTCGCTGGTTTGCTATGAATGACACCGGGTCTCTTCGATTCGGAGCTTTCGCTGCGCGAACTTTTTGCACCGAGTGCAAACAAATCCGGTGGATGTTGAGCGATTTTGCTTTTGCCACCTCTACCTATCCCGGCCTTGCCTCGATCCATTGTTATTTTATTTCTTCGGGCAAATACCGGTATCTAAATGTCGTCGAGTCGAAAGAATAAAAAAATCATATTAAATCCAATTCCAGTACTTAACTAAATAGTGGACAATGAGCGTTGTGTTTACCTACTAGCTTAACCTCCAAATGTGAACGTGAGCATTATCGTACTGCAGACACACCATTGAACACATGACCCATAAAATACATCTACAAGATAAATAAGAAAAGAAAACCAATTAAGACACACCGCAACGGCGATCACGCGGCAACTAACATTAATCTTCTTTTTCTTTCAAATATACCAGAGCAGAGCGCAGAGGGTGACACTAGGGACACTGAAGTTCCCCCACTCTTTATTTATACCATGCAGCCGAATGTTAGGTTGGTGAGGTTTCAGACCACCGTGCTAAAACTTGAAGCTCGGACGTGTGAATAAAGTGTTTGACTTGGTTTGCGTGGGTTTGCAAGCGCTTGTAGCTGATCCGCGAGTGTCGATTTTTTGTCACAAATCAAAGGGAATTTGCCGCAAGCGCTTGCGACGCGTTCACACATTTGTGAGTACTCGCACGTTTATAAAGATTTGGAGTTTGCGTCAAAAGCGAAAAAATCAAAATTGGCGGGTCAAAGTTTGGACGATTCCGCCATATGCATTCGAGCTCCTTTACTCTAGTCTCCATGCAGCAGACTTTCCTTCCCCTCGCCCTTGAGGCTTCAATTTCCGGCACAAAGGCTCCGTCCAGACCCCCGTGAAGTTGGCCAGACAACTTGCCCTTTATTAATTGACTTTTTTTATATCGTTAGGTGGTCGTTAGGTAGTGTTAGGTAGTCTAATTAAAACGTTAAGTAGTCAATAGTTTTTTCAAAAAAAAATAATTAAAAATGTATGTGAAGTTGGCCGAAAATTTTTTTTTTCCTTTATTTATCTTTTCAAGATGCTGAAATGGTGCATAATCGTTAGGTGGTCATGAATATACTAGTTAAAACGTTAGGTAGTCAACCATATCCTTGCAAATCCAAAAAACCATTTTGCGAATTATGCATGCGCAACGGCTAATGCGCACTTGTGTGAACTTAGCCAGTCGACTGACAATTGCGATCTTTGCCCGTTACGCATGCGTCGCGCATGCAGGTTTCTCAAAATTGTTTCTTGGCTTTTGCAAGGATTTAGTTGACTACCTAACGTTTTAATTAGTATATTCATGACCACCATGGACTTATAAATATATGGACCGTGCCTTTCTCCGCGGAGGTGAAGCCACAAGGGTGAGGGGAATGAAAACCTGCTGCAACGGATACGATGAACCAAGATGGCGGCGGCGATATCTATTTTCACGGTGCGATGCCAAAGTAGTAAGGCGGTGGGGATAGATCACGGGGGGGGGGGGGGGGGGGGCATGTCAAGAGTAGCCCCGCGAAGCCGAGAAATAATTTGGAGGTAATCACAGTGGAATGCTTTTTTGGAAATATATATGCAATTTATTTTGATGTATATAAAAAGTTACCATTGTGGCCATTCATGATCGTTTATTATTGTCCTTTAAATAACACCAATTTGTTATATGTGGGCCGCATGCTTAATACATTATTAGCTATTTCATTACAAAAAGTTGTGACGGTTATGACAAGTCGAGCGCGAAGTATCTTCGACCACGGCACAGTTTTGTTACACCAACGCCGCCTGCCGTGAAAAAAGACGCGTCTTAACATATATCTATTATATATATATAGGTCAAAAACTGATGAACCAAGATGGCTGACACGTGTTTTCTCTTCACCCCTGTGGCTTTAACCCCCGCATCCATAAAGGCACTTTAGGCTCCGTCCATATATGTATTGGGATCTGACAAAATTCGTGAGACATCTGGTGGTATACGTTCAAACTAAATCCGGGGTGCATTCAGCGTTGCCAACTTAGGGGTTTCCCCCCTAGATCTAGGGGGAACAAAGATGAAAAGGGTTTTTTTAGGGGGCTAATTTGTCTAGGGGCATTTTTGGGTGCGTGCATTTTGGGGACGATACCGAGTGGTCAATTCCCAGGCTACAAAAAGGTTGCAATTTATATATATCCGAAACATCAGATATATACACTGCGCATGCGCCGCACCCTTGTTGGTTAAACGTTGATCATTGACGCCATATTTCATTCGTCACGCATCCGTGTTTGACCATCTATTTCACTTTTAATATTTCCGTCAATGTTCTGATAGACACTGGATGTTATGGCGAAGTATGAGACACACGACCACCTCGGACTTTTGAAAAATTCTCAAAAAAAACTATTAATCGCATCGCTTTAAAAATTGGCGTGAGGATTTAATAACATAGCACGGAAGGAATGACGGTTTTAGAATTTCGAAAATAGTGAACATTTCGAAGAAAATAGAGTTTGCTTTTTGCAGCTCCTCCCGAATTCGCCGTGAGTGAGAGAGAGAAAGAAAGAGAGAAATAGCTGCAAGACGCAAACTCTATTTTCTTCGAAATGGTCACTAGTTTTGAAATTCTAAAATCGTCATTCTCTCCCTGCTATGTCATTAAATCCTCACCCCAAATTTTAAAGCGATCCGATTAATAGTTGTTTTTTTTGAGAATTTTTCAAAATTTCAACGTTGTCGCCGATTCTCATACATTGCCGTAACACTAATTGATAAACAGTTTATATAATGCACATATAATGTATGCATATCATTATTTTAATATAAAATATCAACAATTTCGTGTTTATTTTTTAATTGTATTTAAGCTATATAATGCCAAATGTAGCTATCTGATTAAAATCCCATTTACATTCTACACGAGCGCGTTTTTTACTGATATTTGAATATGTCCCTAAAACAGAGAGTGCTCATTAAATCTAGGGGGATTAAAGCCAAATTTAGGGGGATTTGAAGTCGAATCTAGGGGGGACACTTTGTAGGAGTTGGCAACGCTGGGTGCATTGCTCACGTTACAACGTAATCATTAATATCAGTAATTTTGAGAAATTGAACAAAAAATGGCAGAAGTAGGTGTCTTTACATCTCGCAACCCATCGAAAAAAAGAATTGCATGTTTCGTATATAGATGCGAGAGTTCTTTTAAAAAAACCGTGAGCTGACGTTCCATAGTTTCCCCCAAAAAAATGGTGTGTATATCAAAAAAATTTGTTCGGTGAAATGGAAAAAGTGGAGCAACACCAAGCATGGAAGGACACTTTAAGGATTACTTGTGAAATAAATTCTCATGTGCACATAGAACGATCGAATCAACGCATAAAAATGTTTAAAATCGTAGGTGATAGAATGCCAGCTAACCTTATCCCCCGATTACGAGACATTTTTACAGTTATATGTGCCACTGTGAACTTATCTTCACCTACTATTAAAGACGACAAATTTAAGGAAATTAAAATTTATTTTAATGATTTATTACAATAAAGCATATATTTTTTCATATCACAGTATCGTTTTATTATCATAACTGTTTCTCCGCACGTTGGCACGGTAAGTCTATTATTGCGCGGTTTTGACAGGCGACTGCACCCATATATGTAATACTCCTATATTGCCAGCGGCCTATACTTCCCTATAAGTGGTGAGGACGGCGATGAAGTGAGACAGAGCGAGTTACTTTTGGTCGTTCTGCGCACGCGCGACTCATTGGCGTAGTCACAAATAGATATATGTTACTTGCGCGAGAAATGTTGATGCCATTAGCGGGAAAAGGAAATGTTTGTGGAGAGGCGTTTTAAACACACATTCAAGAAACTTCAACAAATGCATACATTTATTATTCACATGTATTGTGCACTTTCTATTTTTGATTTTTTTTTCATTTATATTATATTTCATTTTCATGAGCACTTTCGTGTATGCTCAATATAAACTCAAGGGGGATCTCACTGATATTTAGTATGCTTTATTTT
Organism: Netelia melanura; assembly: GCA_964007305.1. Lineage (NCBI taxonomy): Eukaryota > Metazoa > Arthropoda > Insecta > Hymenoptera > Ichneumonidae > Netelia > Netelia melanura. The sequence goes on from OZ023260.1 coordinate 3,839,082, forward strand.
GGCGACACGTGCATATCTGCTGATGGAAACCTTTTTTATCGTTATATGAAAAGTATGGGTTACCATAAACCTTTAATTTTGACGTCAAAAACACTTTTTAGATTTCCAAAACACGAACACTCATAACCTCACAGCACCTTTCAGTTGAACTGACAATGGCGTAGTCAAGGAATGACGTGTTTCCATATACTCCTATGCAACTGTTGCGCACTCCCGCTTTTACTCGCGCTTGCGCGCTGCAAGCAAAAGTGACAAGCCACGAGCGAGAGAGCGATATTGTCTGCACCGTAATGTTCTCGTCACGTTTCGGTGAGCGCTGGCAATATAGGAGTATTACATATATGACTGCACCCCGGTCTGCGCCATATTGAATTTGACCACGCCTCCATGTCAGATCCCAATACGTCCATGATGACCACCTAACGATTACACATCATTTGACCATCTTGAAAATATAAATGAAGGAAAAAAAAAATTTCGGCCAAGTTCACACGCATTTTTAATTTTTTTTTTTTTGAAAAAAATATTCACTACTTAACGTTTTAATTAGACTACCTAACACTACCTAACGGCCACCTAACGATATAAAAAAAATCAATTAATAAAGTGCAAGTTATCCGGCCAACTTCACGGAGGAGACATTTCCTACGTCGATTGTGTCCACCCTTTGGGGCAGGGTGGCCAACGTAATGACGGCACTGCTGAACTTCCGGGAACGTGATTGGTTGTAAAAGCGGCGACAGTTACCCGCCTAGGCACAATTGAATAGCTAACGTTGGTTACGTGGAACACAGGCGCAATTCGATCAGTTCAGGTGCCGCCTCTATAACTCGCGAAATTCGCGACGTGAATCATTATTTTAGTTCGTGTCAGCTGCGCCACTCAACGTTCTGCATTGCAGTAGATCGCACAGTGTTCGTTCGCGATTAACTTGTCATCGAAAAATGGCAGCGCTGGTAAGTTTATTGCGATTCATTGTCATTGCGATCTACACAAAACGGCGTTTAGAATTTTTCACGAAGTGCATTAATTCCATTGACGTTTTGTTCGCATTTGACCCAACAAATTTCCGTATGCGAGCCCCCACTCGTCACCCGACTATACATAGGTCGCACAACATCAATACTCTCGCGATCCCCCTGGTCATGTCTCGTGCTCCACAATATTATTCCATTTTTTTTTCTTCTTTGTTATTAATTATTAATGCTTCGGCGATACTATTTATGTTAAAAGCGAATGAAGGCGACCCGGTGCCCAACCGATGAGCTTAGCATCTCCAACTGTGCTGTCATCAACCCTGATGACTTTCCAGATAATGTCAAGTATATGTCAACATTTGGTTTATAGATTTTTCTTTCCTCCTTTACCCATATTGCATGAGGAAACTAATTTATGCATTTTTGTTCTTTCAAGGCATGTCGAGGTCACCACAGGACCAAACCAACACTTTGTATTTACTGTGAGAACACATCATGATGTTCCTCGAGGAGCGATCGGTTTCAGTTTACCACAGAGAAAATGGGCCACCCTTTCGCTTAATCAGGACATCGATGTTAGGCCATACCACTTTGATCCTACTTCAAGTTCCGAATTTCTCTGCACAATTTCTCTTGAGGCTGATTTTCTCCAGAAGACCAAGTAAGACCAAGTTAATCACTTTCTTTTATTGATAGAAAAAATAAGTTTGTTCATTGTCAAGTATCATTGATAACATCGTGAAAAATCTCTTGCTTTGTCATTCGTATAGAGTATTATTTTCGTTTGCCAAATGCACATCCTTGAGTTACAACTTTGATCTCTATTACTGTCTCATAGATCGTTCCACTTTATTAATTAATTCTTGATACAAACCTATTTATATTTTATGGTAATAAATTCTTCACTGATTATTGGCCTATTATGTACATCTGGGTCCAGGCTTGAGAAGTTGACTTTACTTGTGACTATTCAACAATGTGTTAATACAAAATTTCGTATTTCATCTCGGCTATTAATAAAAAATACAGTAAAATCGTTGTTACGATGATCCATAAATGTGATGACCAATGATTCCATCGCTATCCTCTTTCTGATTTCATCATTGAAACTAGACTGAAAAGTCCAGATGTATCCATTACAATCATAATAGCTTATATATGGATTTCATATGATCGTAAAGTGATCCGCAGCATGGCCTTTATTGTTCATTCTCACTTTTTCATGAGCATATGGTATATATATATATGTCATACACTTATAGACACGTTGGGTTGTTATATTGTCTGGAATGAATCAATTCGTGACTCAAAGTTACCATGCCATAGCTTGACGCACTAGTATGATTGATTGCATAATAAAATACTGTAGAATTTTACAGAAACAAATATGAGATATTAAATCGTAATGTAAAGAAAAATTAAATCTGCTAGAAAATAAGAGAAACAATGTTGTAACCTCAACAAGGTTACAACATTGGCAAAATGATACGCGCAATAGCTGTAATTCGATCGGTACAAATTGTATTGCTACGCGTTCTTGTATGTGATTCACATTTCGTGCAAGTGTAACATTATTATGTCGATTATTATTATTCTATGTCGCTACTTAATAGATCTCGAGGTTAACATTTTTCCTTTTCGTCTTCCATCTCAGTCAGTGCACAGAAAATAAGAAACTGCCAAATTCAGCAATGTCTTTCATACGAATGCCGACACAGTTATATCACATCATTTGACCTTGCATTTAATTTACTAGCATTGTCCAAGGCCACATAAATGGGAAAAAAATAACAAACGTGAACAAAAACATAATGATTAATTATTATTAATTGGTAATATTGTCGTCGTTTATTAACACGTTCCGTGTCGAACAAATTTTTGAGGACTCCGTTCAGGTCGTGTGGGGCATATACGACCCACACTCTTATGATCTTTTTGTGTATAAGAATTCATTCAGCCTGAACGGAAAGGTCAGCAGGGGTCGTATATGCCTCACGTGGCATGTAACGTGTTAATTACTTTTTCGTGATGAAAACAACTATCTTTTTATGTCGGGTCTATGTTTTTCGATATTATACAGTTGTCAATATTCATTACTAATAGTAATCGTAATATTACAGAACAACTCTCGATCCTTATGACACGGAACAGATGGCAAAAGAATTCCTGCTTCAATTCTCCGGTCAAGCATTTACCGTAGGTCAGCAATTGGCATTTCAATTTGGTGACAAGAAGATGCTCGGTCTTGTCGTCAAAAGTCTCGAGGCTGCTGACATATCAGCGATAAAAGCCGGTCACGATAATACAAAACCCAAGAAAACACGAATGGGGCGTTGTCTCGGCGATACTACCATACAATTTGAGAAAGCCGACAATTCGAGTCTGAATCTTATCGGGAAAGCCAAGGGCAAAGTCGTGCGCCAATCTATCATAAATCCTGATTGGGACTTTGCAAAAATGGGAATCGGTGGTTTGGACAAAGAGTTCAGTGCCATTTTCCGACGTGCTTTCGCATCGCGAGTCTTTCCGACCGAGGTGGTGCTGCAGCTGGGCTGCAAGCATGTCAAAGGTATCTTACTATATGGACCACCGGGTACAGGAAAAACACTGATGGCCCGACAGATCGGCACGATGTTAAATGCTCGCGAGCCAAAGATCGTCAATGGCCCCCAAATTCTCGATAAATACGTGGGCGAAAGTGAAGCCAATGTACGACGATTATTCGCTGATGCTGAAGAGGAAGAGAAAAAGCTTGGTCCTAACAGTGGTTTGCACATAATAATATTTGACGAAATTGACGCTATATGCAAATCACGTGGCAGCGTTGCTGGCAATACCGGCGTACACGACACAGTCGTCAATCAGCTATTGGCAAAAATCGACGGTGTCGAACAGCTTAACAACATTCTTGTTATTGGTATGACCAACAGAAGAGACATGATCGACGAGGCATTATTGCGACCAGGTAGATTAGAGGTGTGTTTGTTTCATGGACCTTAACTTGCTGGCTAAACAAAGGAGGACCCACCCTCCATCTTATTATGTATAGACATTGCTTCCTCAACACATTTGAGCAGCCACGAAAGTTATGAGAAAGTGGTTTCGTAAAACTTATTTGGCTTTATCATCAAATACGTTGCACGAAAGTGGAAGGAAAATCGAAAAGCAATGAGTCAATTTCTTGTTCGTCAAGTTTTTCTAATTCATACAAATTCAAATATATGGATGTAGGGTGAAGTCAAAATGATAATTGAACAGCGGGTTTTCTTTTACAGAATATAACCAACTCTCATAAGCTTGTTCAAATCCATTCATTATTCTAATTGATTTTCCTTTTATCTACTATGCTTTGCTTAATATCAAGCCATTTGTTGGGTAATAAGTGTACGATACGCAGATCGGTTTACTCAATAGAGCTTTTGGATTGCTGTCAGGCTCAATTCCTCGGGTTATACATCTTTCGACAAACATACGAAAAATTTTCAAATGGTCCACCCACATACATTATAATTTTATAAATCAGATACAATTTTCGTGGGCAATAAAGAATTATTTATTTATATGAAAATCGATGATAATGAAGCCACAGTGCTCAATCGTTCATCCACTGATGCACTTGTCCTCGATACAACTAGAAAAATTTGATAAAGTTTTATTTAAATGATTATAATAGATCAAAAATAATATTACCAGTCACACAATCTTGTCTTTTTTCTAAATAATGTTTCACTAAAGTCCATGCCAATTAGTCCTAAGCCCTAAATCATTGATGAAATTATAAATGAAATTACAGCTTTAAATATTCAGTTATAGTTTCGTATTTACATCGACTAAACCGCCTTGGCAGTTTAAAAATAATTATATTTATCGTTTTTCATTTGCAAAGCTATTTGTAATTATAACAGCATAATATAACTTTGTCTTCTTGCATATAGGTCCAAATGGAGATTAGTCTTCCCGACGAATTCGGCAGATTTCAGATTCTGAACATTCATACCTCTCGTATGCGCGATCACAAAAAAATCGCACCAGATGTCGATCTCAAGGAACTCGCTGCGCTTACGAAGAATTTCAGCGGGGCCGAACTGGAGGGTCTTGTAAGGGCCGCACAGAGTACGGCCATGAACAAATTAATTAAAGCCTCGAGCAAGGTCGAAGTTGATCCATCAGCAATGGAAAAACTCATGGTTTCTAGAACTGACTTTTTGCACGCTTTGGAGAACGACGTGAAACCCGTGAGTTGGGCATGCCAATTTTGATTTGTGTACCGTCCTTTATTGGTAGTTGCGAAAGAATAGATAGAGACTGAATCTCATACTCGCACGTTTTGCAGGCCTTCGGTACGAGTGCCGATGCTCTCGAGCATCTGCTGACCCGTGGTATCCTCAATTGGGGTAGACCAGTTGCGGAGATTCTCGCCGATGGAAACTTGTATATTCAGGAGGCTCGAGCGGCGGAAAGCTCGGGTCTCGTCTCTGTTCTTTTGGAGGGACCACCAAACAGCGGAAAAACCGCCCTCGCAGCACAAATTGCCAAAAATTCCGACTTTCCGTTCATCAAGGTTTGCACTCCCGAGGATATGGTCGGATTCACGGAATTCGCGAAATGCCTTTCAATACGAAAAGTAAGAATTTGTTCTTTAATAACCAATATATATATATATATATATATATATATATATATATATATATATATATATATATATATATATACTTGATTGATTGTTCATTCATTTGACGTATGTTCCTCGTGAAACAACATTTTCTTCAACTTCCACGATTTATAGACCGTTAACCTATTAGGAGATTAGATTGAAGAAGGCGCCGTGTCATGCGACAAGTTCTGAACATAAAGATAGATCATGGAATAGAAATTTGGGCATTTATAATTTTTAGTTTTGTGAAAGTAACATCTCATTTTTAGGTCTTCGATGACGCTTATCGCTCTCAACTCAGTTGTATTCTTGTCGACAATATCGAGCGTCTATTGGATTATGGTCCAATTGGTCCACGTTATTCCAATCTGACTCTACAAGCTTTGCTAGTACTCTTGAAGAAACAACCACCACGGGGTCGCAAGTTATTGATTCTCTGTACAACGAGTCGACGGTAAGCAACGAAGCACAGATAAATTGAAATTGACGTCTCATCCCAGTATCATTAAAAATGCAATTTTTAATAATCCTCATTACCCTCTTTTTTTAGCCAAGTTCTGGATGACATGGAACTTTTGTCGGCGTTCAGTACAATTCTTCACGTTCCCAATCTTTCGACGCCGGACAATCTTCTAGCTGTGCTGGAGGAAGTTGATTTGTTCACGAAAGAGGAATTGGTATCTCTTCACGCTCGGCTTCAAGGAAAACGGTGAGTTGCATTGATATTATTAACATTCCTCTATATTATAGTGGCGCTTTGCTGAAAAACAATATCGATCACATTTTTACGATATTAATTATCTATTGGATTTATTGAATCGGGCTATAATATTAAAGACATTGAGAACGTTGAACTCAAACGATAATAATGTAAGAGACAATGGGATCAAGAAAGATGAGGAGAAAGAGTCGTTTGCCAAATATTTAGAGATTGTGATTTGTGAGACACGTGAACGACCGATTGCAAGATTATAAGCTTTTATATTTTCGACAGCAGGTTATAGATTATTTTTGTACCGCGAATTTAATGCGGTAACTTGATAAGTGGAGTTAAAATATAGTGAAGCATTAATAAATTATCATTCAATACAACTGGTATTGACTTGTAGAAAGTTTCGGTAAAGTACGCGCCATTTTGATACGAATGATCAAACTCGCGTGAAGCACCAACAAAATTGCCAAATTGGGAATTTACAGATACTATCGGTTCTCAGTTCTTCATAGAGCTTATTTAATGAAAAGGTCAATAATAAAAGAAAACAAAAAGCAAAACGTTTTTTCATGCAATCGTGAAATAAATTGTCGGGTCGTTAAATAGATTTTTTTTCGTATAATGTAGTAACTTTTTTTTAATATACAATTCCGCTCAATGACCATTATTAAACAATTAATAATGTTGTTTATTCTTCAGTCAAATCTTGAATATCCCATTAAAGATTTTTTTTTGCTAAATTTACTATCTTTATCGTGGAAGCCATGTATTACACAAATTACCTCAAAAACATTGTCGTAATTATTCGTGGAAGATATATTTGTAAAACTGTCTGGTCGGTGATTTTCTATTTCGAGTCTGCCGTTGAAGATGTATCTAAATTCACTAATGTCTCCAAATTTTGAATGAACGAAACTTTTGATTCAACCATACGGACTAACTTTCCGTAAAGTGATCCAAGTGATTTTATAATATAGCAATCCGAACAGTAACAGGATTATATCATGGGCGAAGCGTGAACGCCACCGTAGGCAACCAATTCGGTAAATATTTGAATAATATATAATTAATTCTAATACACCTAATTGTTTTTGTCATCAGGGTATTTATCGGAATCAAGAAACTATTGTGCCTCATTGATATGGCACGGCAAGTGGAACCAAGCTATCGAGTACCCAAGTTCCTTTCGAAGCTCGAGGAGGAAGGTGGTCTTGAATAAGAGCGACGCAATTAACGAAAATTGTACAATTAATTGTAATTAATTTATGTAGTATATTTATATAGCCAATACACCGCGAAGGTGAATTAAACCGCGATCTCCGTAGTCACATTAGAGCACCGTAAAAGAAACAAAAATGGTTATTGTCAAAAATCTCGTGTACATTCGATCGAGTAGAGACAAGTTGATGCCCGTAAAAAGCTTGTAATGGAAACGGCGCTGCGAATCTATAATTATGACTTTGAATTTTTCATCATTGATTTATTTCAATCATATAAGCTATTATATCGACTATCTTTTTGCCTTTTGAGATCAGGATAAATACCGACGGATCACTTGGGAGTGTAAGGTACACAGCTCTCAAATCGGCGCTTTTTCACGAGATCTGGTACAATCTCATTGGGTTAGCAGGGGTGTCGGTGCCTTTTATGGCTAGAAATGCTCCTGTTAATACAACGTGATGATATTAAATTGGATTAGAGAACAGTTGCTTGACAATGTTTAAAGATTACGTTGGTACAAGGCATGTAGGGCACTAAAAATTGTTGTGTTTCCAATTTTGTTTTCAATTGTAACTCATAAATCAATACAGAATATTTAATATTCGTTTAATTTACGTGTTCATGTCACAATAACCTAAGTTACCGCAATCTTAATTAGCATCTGGTAAAAAAAGTGATCATTTTTCATATTCAAATCGTGGAGTTTGAAAAAATTCTAATATTATGAAAAGCAACGATGAGCTAAAAAGAATTCATGATGAAGCAGGGAGATATCCTATTGAAATAATCCATCGATGAATCATACAACTGATTACAGATTTGCAACCCTTATTGAAAATCTTAGTAGGCGAGTCGTAAGGTCAATAAACTATACAAGTTCTCGATCTTAGTCAAACTTAAGGAACAAAAAGAATGTTTGCGAGATTTGTTAGCAGAGCATCCACTATTTTATTACAAATATCGAGAAGTGTAAAACAAAAATGGACGAATATCACTCGAAGAAACGTGATTTATAAATCGAATACTTCGTCGTATCTTTATTAAACTTTCGGTGCCTAAGAAGTGCAATATTAATCCGGATGTGCCGTTAGCTAATGTCAGATTATTGTTATGCAAATCGAATATATCTGCAGTTTTGTATATTATTTTTTATCTTACTTTTTTCTCGCGTTACAATACTCTAAATGAAGACAAAACTATGTTTATATATCTATGTTATTATTGAAGAAGCTTAAGTTACTCAGCAATTAACTGTACGTACCGAGTAGTCATGACTCTACATACACACTGCACGCATGTAGTGTCGAATATGGATTAAACGCGCGTCAATGTTCGACTATTAGTTACATAAACAGAAAATCATCTGAATTTCCATGATGAATCGTTCTTTTAGAAGAAAAAGAAATTATCTCGATAACTACATAAGGATACTAATTGATCCACTCATTATGTCTTTTACATTCATTGATAATCCGTTCGTCATTCCAGCCATCAGGCATGTAAAGTTTCGTTTTACTATAATTTTGTGATTTATAATCTGCAATGGTATAGCTTTACAATTTGACGACATCTCGTGTGATACCACTTCAATTCAAGCTCCACGATTTTGTCGGAGATATGTTGCGTACTATATGAACAATTTTAGTGTTCATTTGCTAAAAAAACGATTTGTTTAACAAGTCTATTGCAGCGGGAGACATTTAATACGTTACGTCGAGTCCATTTTGCGACGATATGTCAAATTACCATTTATGCGTTATTGCAAGTTAGAAATTGTATTCGATTCCTAGTACCGTTCACGATGTTGTAATGTACATGCTCAGAATGCATTCGGTGTTGTTCTCTGTACCTCTTTCTGTGTATAAAAAAGTGATTAAAATAAACTTCTAACTAGTTAAAGCCAATGCTTTTTTGTCGTTGGTATTTAACGGAATATGCGTTTATGGGCGCATTAGCCTACCTATTTGTATTCCATTGACTTATAAACATTGATGAATTAAGAAACGAGGCTAAAAAAATGAGATTGTTCACGATATCTGTGAATGTAAGTCTCCCCTTGTTCGACTTACATTAATTCTCCTCTTACTGAACAACCTCGTCTCTCAGATTTGTCTTCGTATCGATTTCCTTATTTTGGCGAGATTTTTTTATTTTTTTTTAATTAACTTTATTTTCGTAGTCGCGCGTGTCCATTCGTTTTTCTACATGAACATATAAATTTCATTTTGAAATCTTCAATGAAATTCATGTATTTCACGTATTGCAATTCTTGGGATTACAATCCCATTAGTTTGCGTTTATACTGACTATGCGCTTTAATATTAATTTAAGGAAACAAAAATTAGTGAAGGCTCCAAGTTTGAAAATTTGATGAGTAACCATATGAGCACTAAACAACCGATCAGGTTACAAATTGGCACGTACAGAGCATTATGGCAAAAGTGGCTCTTGGTATGTATTTTTTTCCAAAATATTTGCCATAATTCTCTAGATACCCTCAAAAATGTTAACGCTCAGAGACGGAAAAAGTACGGATGATGTTTTTGAATCGCTCGTCGCCTGCAACACTATTTTTAAACTTTTAGAAGAAAAGCCAATCAGGTACATCGTACCATAATTCTCTATGTACTCACCAAATTTTAATCTCATCGACTCCGGCTTAGTGCCGGAGAAATTGCGAATGGCGTTTTCGCATCGCTCGTCGTCTGTAACACTGATTCTTACCACGTTAAGGGCTACGTGAATTCTAAAGAAATCCCCGTCAGGCCACGCGCGAGTGTCAACCACCGATGATTGACGTAGCGCTCAACGTGTTAAGGCGAATGTCTTGCTTTATAGTACATGACCGAAAGACGCTGGTTTTCTGTGATTTTTTTTAGAATAGAAAGAAATAATTCCCTATAACGAACTTTTTGGTATAGTTTTAGGTATATTTCTAAAGTATAAAATCATTTTGTTTTATGCGAACATCTTAATACATACATGTTTATGTGTATATTTGCACAAAGTCTCATTATTGAAGATTCTCACAATCAGTAACAGTGGAGCTCGCAATGCTTGTCTGAAACAGAAATTGAACAAAAATGTTTATTTTCATGTTTTCCTTCTAGGCTTATCTATAAAAACTCGAAAAAATCGCAAAATTTTATACAAAAGTATAAAATTTTGCAATTTTTTCGAGTTTCGTTTCAAACTTGCTAAAAAGCAAAGTTTGAAAAAAAAACATGCTTTTAGACAAAAAAATCACTGAAACGTGTTATCGTGATAAATTGTTTAAACAAACTTTTTAAATGATTTTTGAGGTCAACTAGAAGAGAATTTAATTCTGTACACAAAAAACTTTCATTCGTTTCAGTCGATCGTATAGTTTTACTATTTCCACTATTTCTTGGCCAGAATGCGGATATTTAGGGTTTATGTGTCAGACTGTAGTATCGAATGACTCGTTCGGATTCTGCGTGCGCTGCACCGCTTCGATTTGTCTATCTTCAGCAATAGTTTGAATTGATCTCTAACATTTCGGGAATATATTCTTGGATACATTTGGGATAGATTTAGCGACTAAACGAATCGATTTTATTTTACCTTCTAAAGCAGGACCTCGTTTTAAGAGCGTGTAATGCGCCAATGCGGATGTCGAAACCCAAATTGTTCGGTGAAATAATGGGATGTCGATCCGGTCGTCCTAAGAGCGATGCAGCACAGACAGTGTCTTCTTACTGTCGCGCACGCCGATCATTGATATCGTATGCATTAGGTTTGCAATGGTAACTCTTCCGCCAATTGATCCTTATCCGTGTCCACTGAATTTCGAAGAAAACAAATTTAAACCTAGAGAAGAGTCGAGATACTAAAAAATCTAGTACTTTCATACAATATACAGACATTCTTAATGATTATTTTTAGTTTAAATCCGTATATAAAAAGAGAGCTCGAGTTCTTATGAAGATTTATGATTTTTTATAAACTTAAAAATGATTACTTACGTTATGGTTATCGAATTCGGTTTACAATGGTAGTTTTTCTTTTAGGATGACGGATGGAGCATAGAAGGTGTTGTATTGAAGTAATCTTCGTTGATGTATTGCCATAGTGTTTTTACTTATCGTTTTTACTTCTACTTTTGATTGTCCAATCACATTAATTTAGTTGAACCTGTGAAACAGATGTATAATGTACAATATGAGAAGTAAGTTTTAGAGACCAAAAGTGAAAATCAGAATGCATTTGTCAAGTCATGTGGGCTTTTTATGGTGACAATTCCGAAATGAGTTGCATCTTTTAATTATTATCATTCAATTATTTCACTCTGCGAAATGAAAATGAAAGTTATGTTATAAGAAATAATCATGTACGCCAAATGTCTCACGAACATGGGATGGAAAAGATATGTTGCCAATCTTGGCAAATATATCGTGTGATGCTTGTTGATTAACGCGAATAAAATCCCTGGAAGGCCTCGGGTGGTACATCGTTGACTGTGTAAGCTTTCATAAATGCACCAATCGCTGCACGAATATCCCAATTCGATTTTTCCAAATAAATTCGACAGTACTCCTCGTTCATCGTCGTTCGTTCAACCAAAAACGACAAAAGTTGTTCCTTCTCTGCTGGACTGAATATTGTAGGTTTGATGTTGGGCACGAGGATGGGTCCGACTTTCGGTTCATCACCGACGTTCGATGTTTCACTCTGTATATGATACTGATCGTTTGCTATACAATACTCGTTGTCGTCACCTCTGATAAGTACGAATGTGCGATTGAAAAACAATGGTGCGTATGGGTATTCCTTGTAGGAAAAATGTCCTTGAATGGTCATCATTATGCGATCGTGCCTGCAATGGAGTATATCGATGTTGAATCGTTTATAATCATGATAAGTTGGTGGTTGGCGGCGAAGAGTGGCTATTATCTTCTCAGGTCCGCGTAATAGAAATTCTTGACACTTTGCATAATCAACAAACTTCAATAAATTTCTGTTATTCGCGAATGCCTTTGTCATCTGATGGTGGGTTGAATTTGTCATCGCGCCCAGCGTCATTGAGAACAACGAGTCGTGATCATAAAGGCCGCTCAATACATTTCGGTCATCCTGATCGTAGTACGTGAAGAAGTGTCTCACAAATTGTTTCACAAGCTTTATCCTAGACCAGTCGCCCAGATAATTCATCTGCACTATTGGTACAAATTTCGTCTTTGTACCTATCATAACACCATCCAGTTTTTGTATGTGCGGAAATACAGTTTTGACTTCTCTTACATAATCCTCGACTGTTGAATATCGGGAACACAATGGATTGCCATCAAGCCACAATTCTGTTATTTTGAAATCCGTCAGATAACGTAAATTCTTGACGTCGCTTATTAAATTCTTGCCAAGATCAACTTTTGTTAGATGAAAATTGACATATTTATTGAGTGGCACGAGATTGCTTATGCCATTGGAGCGTAAATTTAATTCGCGTATCGACAATTTGGCCTCACTTATTTTACCGGTAAGACGTTCGGCAACATTGCCGCAGCAACGCATAACAAAATGAAATATCTGCAGGGACGATAACAAACAATAGATATGATGAAGGTTTTTGTCATTTTGAAAATCCTGAAGATTTAGGATTCTTTTAGTAGTATCATAGCGGCTTTGTAATGCTTGATTTATTGCCCTCTGTGGATTTATTCGCAGAGCTTCTCTTTGAAGCTCGTGACCATCGACAAAACCAAGCACTATGTCCAGTCCCAATGTATGACCATCCTCCATTGTTATCCTTAATCCTTGCTTGACGAGATTTTCCAACATAGAGACCTTGCCTCTGGCAAGAAAAGTTGCTTTGTCCGCATTTTCGAGCACATATAGTATCGGCAAAAGAATGTCACGATCGCAAGCTCCCATACACGCATCGAGAATATCTGTTTTTTTGTAATTTCTAATCCCATATATTATAAACTTGTGCCAAAGGTCCGGACGAGCAGCAAGCATTGCATCCTGGTTTGTAAATGATGGTTTTGTGTACGTCAATCTCAGTGGCTGCCATGTGCGTTTGATAGCAAGAGGTCCGGGTCCCGCTGCTGTTCCCACAATCCCTGTTATCGATGGATCCGCCACCTTTTCGGTATTCATCGTAAGGTTATTCTTATCCACGTATTTTCGGAATTGAGCTCTCTATTTATTTACATGAACAGCTTCTCATAATAATTGTCATCGTGTGTATTTTTTATGCAGGTTCGTGTAACGATGCATTGGTAAGCCACCTAAAGAATAAATTAATAGTAATAACAACGATGTAAGCTATCGATTATCTAAAATAGAGTATTATTGCACCATTACTGTAATCATTTGAACCTTCCGAAGACCACTTCTGTCTCTTTGTTGCATTCGTTGGAGATGATTAACCTGATTATATCGTACGTATTACCGCAGACGGCGAAGCTCCCGAAAGTGGTTTACTTGCTTACGAATGTCAATATCCCGTATTTTACAATTTTCGGCAGTCAATTATTTAACAGAACGCGGTATACTCGAAAGTGGATTTAATAGCTCCATATTGACTATGGTGTCTGTATAACCTGTATCAGAGAACATAGATGTATATGGAACAACAGGGCCCGTGTTAACTTTTGGCAGGGAAAATGTAGTTCCACTTATGGGCTGTAGAGCGCGCGGCAACATACCGGTGTGCCACACACACTCGACGCATCAGCTGACCCCCACTCTCTTGGTATCTCGCTTGCCCCTATGCGTGCCTACCACGGATATAGGAATAAGGGGATGGAGCATAAACCTCTACTTTAGGCGAGGGGAGTGAAGCTGCTTGCGCGGGCGGAGGAGAGTAGTCACGTGGTACTTTTGGTGCCGCATTGGTGATTGGTTGTAATCGAGCAGAATGTGCGCAAGCGCAACGTCTTTATTTTGATCGAGTAAGAGTGAGATAAAGTAAAATTAGTGTGTCCGAATACGGAGTAAGTGGTCACGAAAAGAAAAAATTTGACATATACGTAAAATATTTGTGTATTACAATGCCACTGTGCATTATGAAAAATTGCAAAAATCGCACAATAAGCCGTCCAATTTTGGGAAAAAAACAAGAAAGGAACATAAATATATCTTATCACCGGTAAGATAGGTTATATTTCATTAGTACATATAATTAAATGATAGTATTATATTATCGAAATGAGATATAATGTAATATAAAAGTCACACATCTAATTATTTTCTTATAGATTTCCAAAAAATGAAAAAACCAGAAAGCTTTGGATAGATGTACTGGGACTAAATGCAGAGTCAATTCCAGTTGGAAGTAGAATTTGTTCCGCACATTTCCCTGAAGATGCTTTCGATGTTTCGGGTGATACGAGGAGACTTCGGCCAAATGTAGTACCATATACAGGTATCAAATATATGCTGTTATATATAATTACCAAAAATTAATGTATTATTTGTAATACTGTTATCATTAAAAGTTACTCTTTTGGTAATGGCATTAAAGAAACTTTTTAATCCTGACTTTTTGTGTGACATACAAAATTATACGATTAGTTTTATACTTACATTGCTTAAAGCTGGCGTCACACGATGTACGTTTTCGTGTATGATTCCTTATAGGTAGCTATTGACCTAGGTTACTCCGAACGCCTTTAGTATCGAACGTATCATATAGTAAATTCTTATTAAACAAATGTATTGGCTGATAAGCTAGAACTTACTACTTGATACGTACTAAACACGTTCGGTGTAAACTAAGCCAATGCAATCTTCATTTGAATGCACCAAAACTTACATCGAAATGATACATGCTAGCGTGCACAGGAACAAACAGAGCAGTATACAAGCTAGCAATCAAACACGAAAACGTGCATCGTGTGACGTCGGCTTCATGTAATGTACATACATATATTCTTTATTTATTTAGAACCTGTGGTTGAAACAATTATTTCCAATGACGAACCAAGTACTATAACTACTACAGCTACTAAAATAGATCGAGCCACATCTCCTATCCCTGGATGTAGTCACTGTAAGGAATATTTATATTTAACAAATAATTTTCTAAAATTGACATTCTTTTATACATCATATTTAATATGTTTTAGTTGTGACTCGATCAACAAGTGTTTCACCGAAGAGAATACACAACTCTCCTGAGAAACGAAGCCTTCGGGAAAAATTGAGGGATACAAAGGACTATTATTGTAAAAAAGTAAAAGTCCTGCAACAAAATATTCGACGCAAGGAATCACGGATTATTTCTTTGGAAACAATTCTTGACTCGTTGAAGAAAAATAATATATTGGGAGCGGAAGAATTACAAATATTGCAAGACGTAGGCGGAGCAAATTCTAAAATATTAGAAAGACAATTTCTAAAAAGTAAGGGAAAATTTGTACGCAAACAATTTGATGATCGACTCAGATCATTTGCTCTAACCTTACATTACTATTCACCAAAGGCTTACGAATATGTGCGTCAAGAATTTGATAATTGCTTACCACATAGTAAAACAATCTCAAAATGGTATCAAAGTATTGAAGGAAAGCCTGGCATTATGTCAGAAGTTCTAAATACTATCAAGCAACGAGCAAATAGCGTCGATTATCAATTGTTTGGAACATTAATATTTGATGAGATGGCTATCCGTAAACATTTAGAATACGATGGCAAAAAATACAATGGATATGTTGATACGGGTGAACTTATAAGTAGTTCTGATATGACTCTTGCAAAAGACGCGCTGGTATTTATGGTTGTATGCATAAATGGTTCGTGGAAAATTCCATTGGCTTATTTCTTAGTTGACAAAATAAATGCAGAACAAAAAAAGAATCTAACTTTGCAATGCATTTCTTCTTTGCACGATGCTGGCATGCAGATTGTGTGTGTGACTTGTGATGGTACAGCTACCAACTTTGCTATGATGCAACAATTAGGATGTAATTTTAGTAATGTTTTCTCTTTGCAGACAACATTTCAACATCCTGTTACAACTGAACCAGTGGTAATATTTCCAGATCCATGTCACATGTTGAAATTAAGGCCAGAAATCCCTTTAGAATTTTCAAAAAATCGATTTTTTTTTTTTACATATTTCGAAAGTATGATACCCAAAGAATATACTGACCAAAGGAAAACCCGAAATAATGAATATTTGCGGAGTTATCGCATATAGTGAAGAGCGGAACGACAGCGTCCGGTCAGGTAAGTTGAAACTTTAAACGCGATTATCTCGAAACAACATTTTCAAAAACTGCTCGTGTTGTAGCTCCAAAAGTTATCGACCGATTTCGATAAAATTTTGGGAGATCACACTCAGTAATATTATCGGAAGGATATACCTAAAGTTTGAAAAGTAGCGTGTAAATAAATAATTTTTTAGGGGTCAAGTATGTCGAAAAAAAGGTCAAAAATTAGAACTTTAGAATAAAAGGGCTCCCAAATTTTCAATTTTGCACTTTGTCATCATTTTTTAGGTATATCCTTCCCCTTAATATGTCAGTAAACGAATAACACTTGTTAAATCTTTTTCAGATTAACAGCAAAAGCGTGACAACTGCAGCACTTTTCGACGTCATGGAAAACAGGCGTCCGAAGACCCTTAATAACGCCGCCATTTTGTGAATTATCGCAACAAAAAAAATTATTTCTCACCTTGAATGCTTAAATAAAATTATGTTAAAATTTGAAAATTATTGGATAATTTTTTCCCGTCTAAAAAAATTTTCCAAAAATACCTATTTTTCACGCTTCTAAAGGGATTTCTGGCCTTAATACGAAATGCATTTGGGGATTTAAAAAATTTTATTGATGAAGATAATACAAATGTCAAATGGGAATATCTTGAAAAACTTCACAATTTACAAGCAACAGAAGGAATGCATCTGGGAAATAAATTACGAACAGCACACATGAATTACAATAAGCACAAAATGAAAGTAAGATTAGCTGCACAGACACTAAGTCGATCTGTTGCAGACTCATTGCGATATTGTAAGGATATCTTACAACTGGATGGTTTTAAATATGCTGAAGCCACGATACAATTTTTAAATGTTTTTAACGACTTATTTGATATATTAAACTCAAAAAATATGAAACAATCAGGTTTTAAAAAAGCGTTGTGCTCGGAAAATATTGGAATATTTACAGATAGATTAGAAACTTGTAAAATTTATATAACATCTTTGAGAACCACTGACGGAGATTTTTTGTATAAAAATCGCAGAAAAACTGGATTTCTTGGATTTTTAATATGCATAAATAGTGCTCAAATTTTATACAAAATTTGGTGCCAAGAAAAGGATGTATTAAAATATATTCCGTTTTATAAATTAAATCAAGATCATATTGAGCTTCTATTTGGTTGTGTAAGAGCACAAGGAGGTGGCAACAATAATCCAACATCGCGGCAATTTCAATCTACCATGAAAAAGATATTAGTACATTGTCAACTAAGAAATATTTCCAACGGAAATTGCGTAGCCTTAGAAGAAATTTCTATATTACATGTATCATCTTTCAATAAGACTGTTAATTCAGAAAATGTTATTCGATGGTCTAGTGGGTTACATCGTCTTGAAGATGATACATTTGTAGCTGACGATAACATAAAGGATCATGATTTTATATCAGATTTAAGAAATTTATCTGAATTTGCAAGAGAAGTGACAGTATATATCGCTGGATATGTTGTCATGCAACTACAGAAAACTATTTTATGCAATCAATGTATAGAAGCATTGAAATCAAGTAAAACTGTGCTTAGTGATAGTTTAATTGCTTATAAAGATAGAGGCCGGTTAACATATCCATCCAATGATGTAATAAAAATTTGTCAGATATGTGAAAAAATTGTTAGAAATGCGTTACATGAAAGTGGCGGTACATACATGAATAAGCAATTTACGGCTGCTTACTTGACAGTCAAAGTTTTAGACAAGTTTATTGGACATAATTTATTTACAAATTTAGAAAGTCATACATCAGAACAAAGTGTTCTCGACAATCATATTGTTCATTTGATACGTTCAATATGTAATAGATACATTAAAATAAGATTACATTTTATTACGCAACAAGTTGTAAACACGTCAATGAGCATGCGGCATACGTTTAATAAGCTAATTTTGTTTAAAGGACAATGAATGTATGTAATAAATCAAATTGATTAAAAAAAGATTTTGCTGTGAAATATTTAAGTCCAAAGTTGCCTCTCTATGCATCTTACGAATGCACACAATCTTGTCTGGAAGGATTTTCATATTGCATTAAGCACATAACCAAAAAGTAGATGTTCTTCATATTTATGTTATACACACGAATATATATGTTATCACGATACATATGCATTTATATGACATTATTAACATTTCTATATTGATTTATAAACAAAACATCCTGTTTCTGCATTTTGCTTACAATATTTTATCATACGAATTTATAATTGTAAGCAAACTGCATATCTCCTATTTAAACT